>JAMAKO010000045.1:0-297986 GCA_023628555.1 Chaetomiaceae sp. R4402 | reverse complement strand
AATTGCAGTTGACTGTTATAGTGTGGTGGCAAGTGTTCAATTCGCTTATATGTTCAACTCGCTTATAAAATACGTTATTATTAATATAGGCTAAATAGAACTTATTAAGGAACTTCTATAGAGTGCTATTAATATATTATTAGAATATAATAGAGGCGCCTATTAGTCTAAAGAGGGTAATAAGCTACTTATAAAGTCTATATTTTATTTAGAAAGCTATTTTCTATTTATTACCCTTTTTAATCTAGATCTTATAAAATATAGAGATTATATTTAGTTTAGTAATCCACTATACTTTAAATAAGCTCTATAATGTTTATAGATTAGAGATAGGGGGTAATAGTCCTTATAGATAATAGCATTTAAGCTACAATAGTGAATATAGAAGCGTAGTCTACTATCTAGCTTTTTAATAAATAGGATTAGAGAGGCTATAGGAGAGCTACTTGCTTAAATGAAGTTCTTATCTAGCAGCTCTATTAGAGTTTTCTATAAGATAATTAGTTCCTTATATAATATACTATATAATAGCTCCTAAGGAGAAGTCTTCTTCTAGCCTCCTATATCCTTTTTTAATAGAATCTTATAGTCTATATTTAGTTAGTATAAAGAAAGTTAATTTACTTTAATCTAGTTAAATAGAGGAAGGAACTTATAATAGTATAGTATAAGCTTCTATTATAGATCTATATATTTCTTTAATATAAATTCTTTTTTAATATTATATAGAAATATAGTAAATATTTAAATGCTTTCTATCTAGTTAGACAAGTAGCTCTATATCTCTTAGTGGGGTTTTGAAATTACTTTCTTAACTTAGGTAATCTAGGTTTAAAGGGCCTCTCTTTAAGCGCTCTAGATAAGGATATAGAATATACTTACTATTTATTAGAAGACTAGTAGGATTAGTCTATCCTTTTAGCTTCTATTTTTAATTATTAAGCCTAATATTCTAATTATTAATTTCCCTTTTATAAAGAAGATAGTTACCTCCTTAGCTTTTATCTATAATAGGTCTAGAATAATATTATTTTTCTAGTCTAGAATAATATAAAAGAAAATTTAGTTTTATTTATAGCTATTAATATCTATATTTATATATATAATATACTAAATAATATCTTTTATAGTAATATTAATCTAAATAAGGTTTTAAAGGGTAATAGAGATATATAGAAGGTAGAGGCGTTTTATAAAATTAAAGCTAATAGTAGTATAATTTAGCTATCTACTATCTATAAAAGCTTTAGTATAGTAGATTCTATTAATACTAGAATTAATATAAAAGAGGGGGCTATTTATCTTTTTCTTTTATTCCTTCTAAGCTTATCTTACCTTTAAGTACTTTTAAAAATAACTTTTATTAGAAGCTACTCTTTTAACTTCTTATTACTACTCTCTATCTAGTTAGATAGCTTAGTCTCTAAATCTACTAGCTCTTTAACTATAGAAAGCCTTAAGTATAATTTCTTAATATATATTATAGTAGGGGTATTAGGGCACTTTAAAAATAGAAGAGGGCACTTAGTAATCTAGTAGCTCTACCTTCTATATTAAAGATAGTACTACTTTTTCTTTTAGCGCTTCTATTCTTTATTATTAACCTACTTAGCTTGCTTATCTATAAGTTTCTTATTCTAGTACTATACCATTCTATTAATCTTTATAGATTCCTAGTCTAGATATCTAGTAGCCTTTTAATTAGGAGTAATGCTCCTTCTCTAGAGGAAGAAAGGGGTTTTTATAAATACTCTTTTCTACATAGCTCTCTAGGCTCAAAAGTTAGTACTTAAGTTATAAAGCTTTTAAATAAATTTTAAATAGTCCTTTAATAAATAGAGTATTATAATAAGAAGATTCTTTATTTTATTATTAAGAGCTTTCTATAAATAGTTAATTTAGATTATATTATATTTAATAGTATCTTTTATATTAGCTAACTACTTTTTAAATCTAGAGTAAAATACTATAAATAACTTTATTTTCCTCTAGACTATATCCTTTAGATTATTAAAAGTATACTAGGTAATATTAAAGTCTTTATATATAGTAGTTAGATACTATAGGAAGCTTATTAGATTATAAATACTATTTAGGCTACTACTCTTATAAAATATATCTACTATTAATTAAAAGGAATCTCTAAGCTAGAAGTAAGTATAGGTAAATTGGCCTATAAGAGAGCCTAGAAGAGCTATTAGTATATAGTTTACTTTCTATCGTAAGTCTCTAGTTCTAGTATTTCCTTTAGTTCCTATTAAAACGGGGAAGGTCTAGAAGTACTATTCCTTTCCTCGTTTAACTAGATAGAGATAGTGGTATATACATGACCCTTAAGATTATAAGTAGTATTGAAGCTTGAGGTATAGTCTCTAGGGTTATTTATAGGAATATAAGGTTCTTCTAAAGAGCCTAGATTTATAGCTAGGTTACCTCCTTTTTATTAGCTTATTTAGTTTATATCTCGTTTATCTAGTTTATTATTTAGAATATTATTTATATTAGCTAGGCTCTATTCTAGAGGCCTATTAGTATATCGCTTAATATTGCTAGTGCTTAGCCGACCTATAGTATTAGTATCTTAAGGTATTATATATACTATTTATAACCTTTATCTAATTAAAGAGATAGCTTTATAAACTTTATATAATATAAAGGCTTTCTT
The DNA here is from genome assembly GCA_023628555.1 of Chaetomiaceae sp. R4402. Taxonomy (NCBI): domain Eukaryota; kingdom Fungi; phylum Ascomycota; class Sordariomycetes; order Sordariales; family Chaetomiaceae; species Chaetomiaceae sp. R4402. The sequence goes on along the minus strand of JAMAKO010000045.1, from coordinate 295,321 downwards.
ATTAGTATTCTAGTTATACTTAACTATCTAGCTCCTTTAAACTTAGGGTTTTTATCTTTATAGTATAATAATTAGAAATTTAGAAATCTATAGTAATCCTCCTACTTAGTATATAGCTCTAAATTATTTTTTACTTAGCTAGTCGCTAAGGCTAGTATCTTATAGTATCCTATTTACCTTATATTTAATAAGAGCTTTTTTTAACTAATAATACTCTACTATCTAAATAATAATAAGGGCTAAATAAATATAATCCTCTATCTATATAGATAGAGTTAATAACCTTCTCTATAATCGATAGCGAAAAAAGGGAAGATTAGTATAATGTAACGGTCCTAGGTAGTGTATTGCAACTAGCTAGTGACGACTCTACAAGTACGCCAATCTTAAGGAGAAAAGAAGAAAGAGACTAAAGGATCATTCCCACGACAAGATCTTCGTCTGACCAGATAGAGATGTAGGTCGCATGGTGGGCCCAGCGCTATTGTCAAGGGTAGCGAGCCAAGATGGCATCAGGGGTGGCGTCAGGGGTCGGCCGAGGGTCGCCGAGGCCAAACACCGGGCTCAGCCCGTTACAGGAAGGTTTCATAGGCAGTAGCTACATAGTGGTGGACAGAGGTTTTTACCCGGCCTATACAGTACGGTTTCCTTTATACTTAGGAGTGGAAGGACCGGCGCGCCCACGGGCATATCGGTGTAGGAAAAAATAATAATAATATATACCAATTTGGCTAGGATGTGTAGCAGCTGCCCACTACAGTTGATAGGGTTGTTTGCGATATCTAATCATACTAGTCAAAACCCCCCAACGATGCAGTGTTAAGATTTGACCACATGCTGCGACCTTGTAGGGCGTGCGGGACGCGCCCAGAGTCAATCGTTGAAACGGAAGGCGTGCAGCCACTACAGGAGGAACGAGAAGGCTTGGCATCGTTCCCGACTGGAACGGGGAATGTTCCTAACGTTCCCGGTACGAGGGTGCCTAGGAGGAAGCTTGTATTTAAGACCACCATCATTAGGCCTACGGGACACACTGTAGCTTCCTCAGTAAGCAATACAAGCAGTTCACTATACCTACTGTTGAGACTATTGCTTGTGCACTTGTTGTGAACCTTTTGGCTTCACCGAGACCAACCAGTCTGACAACGTACCTTCAACAGAAGAACCCTTAAGGAGGCACGACTGCCGGGGCTTCGTCACATGCAGGCAGTTGAGATGACTAGTAGTTCATTGGAAGGAGAAGCTTCATAGCCGCTGGCCATGCTAGCTGAGAAGGTCTCTGATGTCTTCAATCCGCTGCATCTTCTTCTCCTCATCAGACATCATGCCGAGGGATGTTGCGCTGGGAGAGGTTAGCGAGATCTCCCAACCAGTCTCCAAAGCCATGACAACACCTACATGAATTTCTTCCGGTCTTGGACCTTGAGCATCCTCTGCTCAACGCTATCCTTCACGATGAAGCGGTAAACCTTCACCTCATCGTCCTGCCCCATACGATGCACGCGGTCGATGGCTTGTGCCTCGATCGCGAAGCTCCACCACGGGTCCATCATGTAGACTCGCTTGGCACTGGTCAGGTTGAGGCCGACACCGCCAGCCTTGAGACTAATGAGCAGCACACTGAACCTCTTCGATTCAGCGAACTCGCCGAGCACCGCAGCGCGCGCTTTCTGACTCATAGACCCGTCCAACCTCACGAAGTGGATGTTTGCCCGAGCAAGGGAGGGCTCGATGAGCGACAGAAAAGAGGTAAACTGGCTGAAGACGACTGATTTCATCTTCGGATGCTCTCTTCGGAGACTTCGAAGCCGATCGACCAAAGCGACAATTTTCGCGGAAGTGTTGTTGACTCCGAATCGCTGCAGCGTGATGCGTGGGCCTTGATCCACCAGCACCTCATCTGGGTCATCGTCATGGCGCACAACCTCAAACAAGTCGCGGATGTTGATCGGCTCTCGACAATGGAAACAACGAGGGACCTGGTGGCGGTCCGTCTCGTGCTTGATGAAGTCTAACAAGCATGTCTTGCAGGCCGAATGCCAGCACCCAGTGACTGTCTGCTCAATCATCGGTTCCTCTGCACAGATGGGGCATTCGCTGACGGCCTCATCTCGAATCTGAGCCAGAACATGCGCACCGAAGGCATAGCTGTCAGAGGTGTCATCAGTGGTTGCCGTGAAACGCTCAATCAGAGACTGGAGATCCATGTCGTCCGCTAGGCCAGCGGCGGCGTCGGCAGCCGCGCCGGCTTCTTCCTCCTCAGCCACGATCTCCTGGTTGCGAACTAGGATGGGATGGCAGCACGACTGACGAAGGCGAAGGATCTGTGCGAATATGCTGGTGAAGGCTTTCATGACGGTGCCAGCCTCAACATTGGCAAAAAAAGTCCGTTTTGCCCGCGTGAATATGTAATCGTAAACATCCCGTTCTGCCTTTGGCAGCTCGACGTCAACAATCTCGATATGCTTTGGCGGAAGGGACACTAGGGGTGTACCATCTGGCGTTTTCATGTCCTTCGTCCTCCGCATGACAAGCGGCTCCAAAACTGTCTGGACGACGTCCAGCGCGCGCACAAACTCCCCGGATTCGAAGGGTGCCGTGATGAATGTCCGCCAGTATGAGAAGTTGTTCCATGGCTCGACTCTCAGAAATCGGACAAGGCTGAAGAGATCCTCGAGTTTGTTGACGATGGGTGTGCCCGTCAGGACCCATCGATGTCGCGCGGAGAGTTCGTAGCACGCTCGGGCCGTCTTGGACTGGCGGTTTTTGATGTTGTGGGCTTCGTCTAGGAGGACGCGAAAAAAGTTCAGGGAGAACAGGCCGCTGCTTTTGCCGTTCTTGGCGGCCAGTTGGTTGAACTCGGAGAGTACCACCCCGTAACTGGTTATGATGATATCTGGCGCATTTGCACTATTCGCCTCACAGCAGAGGGCTTGCAAATCCGCGTTCTTTTCGTTCCCATAGTACATCATGGACTTTAGGGTGCCCTCCTTTGACGCCTTATCTGCTTCGCTCTGCCACTGCCCAAGCAGCGACATAGGAGCAACAACAAGCGTGGTGCATGGGGCGTCCAAGACGGTATCACGGCCCTGAATAGAGGGAAGACGGGGCAGTTGATGGACCGAAGAAATAGACCGGCTTGAACGGCGAGCTTCGGCTGCTAAATCGGACTTGTGCGTGTGGATAAGACTCAACATCTGAATTGTCTTGCCCAAACCCATTTCGTCGGCCAGAATTCCGCCGAGACAATGCTGTTCTTGGTGTGGGAACTCCAGTGACAGCTCGCCAGAATATGGGTTCACGTAGAACGTGGGCTGTTCGGAAACCGTGGGGAGCTCCTTGTCGTCGTGATCTTGAGTGGGCCAGGCATACTCCTCCCACAACGGATGCATCGACTGCTCTCGCTCTTCACTCCGCACATTCCTCTCCTTTGCCATCATCCAGTGCAGTGATTGCTTCTGGTATGGACGCAGTGTCAGAGCAAATGTGTCAGCAGGCTCGGCTTCGGGCGTGTTGAAGTCAAATGATTGCGCCTTCTTGTAGAGAGTGTCGAGCTGGTCTTGCTCAAGCTCCTGTCCCTCGTCGTTGTCGTCCGATGGGGGAGAGGAGGCCGCGTTGCCCTTGACTGGAGCGTCGGTCTCGGCAGTCTCCTTGTTTTCAGCCATTTCCACCGCGTGGAGAAGTCCTTGCCGTTGCTTCTCTGCCGCTACCGCATTGCCCCGGGCAGGAAGGAGGTTGATCTCTTGGAGGAGCCTGACCAAGGCAACCTGAGTCAGCCTCAAGTCCCTCTCTTCGGACGTCTCCGTCACCTCAAAAAGGCCGGTTGCCCTGTTGTTGTTCGCTGCTCTACGGCCCAAGCCAGAAAAGGCCGATCTCAACAGCGAGCATCGGAGCTGCAGAAATACTGTGTCGTTGGTACGGAGTCTTTCGGGGGCGTAGACACAGGTGCCTTCAAACTTGCAGATGTTCTGGTCCATCAGAGTCGAGACCCAATTGGCAGTGTCTTTGGCAAGACGACCAAGCTCCCTGCCCCCGTTATCCGTGAAGCGAACGATCACGTCGACCCTCTTGGCCGCGGCCGCACTTACGCGGGGGGTTGGTTGGGTCGCGCCAAGCTTGGCTGGTCCCTTGCCCAGCATGGCCTTGGGAGGTTGGATTCTTTGCCGCTCAATCTTGACGGTGTCGCCATGTTTGAGAAGATTGGTGCCACTCCTTGTTGTCCACCCCTCGACGCCAAAGGCACCGATGTATCTTGACTCTGGCATAAAGTGCGATGGCAGAGCGCAATGATCAGGCTGTTGGTTCGGGGTTTGAGGACTGCGTGGTGCCGTGGCCGAAGGTCTCGAATGCAACGGCGTCTTTGCCGTAGTCGATCTTTTCAGATTTTTCCATGTGCCGTCGAGGTACATGTTGATCGCACGCTCCATGTCGTGCCCACATCTCTCTCGAATGGCCGCAAGGACGTCCGGAGCAACCTGATCGCCCACAAAGCTCTCAAATGTTGCTTGATCGAAGCCAGTCCTGGCTGGCCCGTTGGTGTGCGGGACCACAACTGTGCGAGAACCGCCTACTCGACTGGAAGGGTTGTTGGATGTTGACTCTAAGGGACCAGCCCTCGCGTCGGATGGGGGGCTCGGGGGTTCCGACCCAGAGTGGCTGGTTCTCGTACCGTCATCGTTGTCGTGGGAGCACGCGGCCTTTGACGCGGGGTGATGCGCAGTTTGGGCGGTGTCCGAGGCTGCATCGGCAAAGAAACGCCGCTTCTTGATGGGAGGTCCTTCAGAATTGGTGGAATCCATTATACTAAGGCTCACATGTCAGCGAAGTGGTGTGCTGGGAAGTGGGGGGGAAGGCCTGCTCCCCAAGTTTGGTCGGTTAGGGCGACTCTGGGAGACGCGACGGGAAGTGCACCCGCGACTTTTGGCGTCAGGGGCGTCGCGAGTGTCATGTGCAGTTAAATGCTGATTATGACTAAGCTGTGCCTGCCTGTCTTGCCCTGCGAGCCTGCCAGCCTGCCCAGAACGGAGCTGGCTGGACCCGCATTTGCGTGCAGTGGACCCTGACGCGTTCGATGGAACTGCCAGCTCTCCGCGCGTGGCGCTGGGTGCGCAGTCACCCGAGCGCCTGTTCTGGTGGACGCAAAGAAGCTCGACTACGGGCATTTGGGTCTCAGACAGCGCACCCTTTCGATGCACGTCTCCCGAGCTGCTGCCAATGCCCTCAAGCAGGCCTCTGGCCCTGTTCGGGCGTCTCGCCGTGGTCTCGCCACCGCTGTGAGCGCCACGGAGGTTGCCCAGGCGCGGAATTATTGCCTGGACCAACTCAAGTTCGCACCCTCGCCACATTGTGTGTGTGACGATACGGACTCGATCGCTGATGCACCATTAGGGTCGGCGACCACGATGCGTACCTGGTACAACATTTCATGCCCAGGACGGCTCAGGATGCCTATGCCGCCCTCCGGACCTTGAACCTCGAGCTGGCTCGGTTGCCAGAGACCGTCTCCAACCCGGCGATCGGTCGTCTACGGATGCAGTTTTGGCGTGACACAGTCAACAACACCTTCGCGGGTAGACCGTCGAAAGAACCCATCTCGATACTGCTTCACAGCGCCGTCACGGATCTTGCGGCACGGGTGGGCAGCAGCAGCAGCAGTGCGAGCTCGCTCAGATATTGGCTGCTGCGTCTGATTAATACGCGAGAGAAGCACATGGAGGACAGGCCCTTTGCCAGCCTCGCGGCGCTCGAGGAGTACGCAGAGAACACATATGCCACCTTGATGTACATGACTCTCGCCGCCATGCCCTTACAGTCGGTGCACGTGGATCATCTCGCGAGTCACATCGGCAAGGCGTGCGGTATTGTCGCAGTACTACGCGGCATCCCTGTTCTTGCGTCTTCTCCAAAACGGCGCCGTACAGGGGCCAACGCCGGGGATGCCAGAAGCCCCGCGCTGCTGCTTCCGCTCGACGTCATGGCCAAAGCCGGCCTGAAGGAGGAGGACGTTTTCCGGCGCGGGCCGGCCGCGGATGGTTTGCAGGACGCCGTCTGGCACGTGGCCATCCGCGCCAATGACCATCTCATCACGGCGCGGCACATGCTCCGGGACCTGCAGGCCGGAAAGGGACCGGGCCACGACTACGAGTACCAGGCGGAGCCCGAGCATGCGCATTCCAGCACCGCTCTTCAGGGGAGTGAAGACGCACAGGCGGATGTGCAACACGGATTCCGAGTCTTGTTGGAGGCCGTCGTGGCGCAGGATTACCTTCATGGGCTGGAGAAGGCCAACTTTGACCCCTTCAACGTCAAGCGGAGCTGGAAGCTCCCCTGGAGCCTATGGAATGCCAACAAGCGACGCGAAATATAACCTTGAGCCAGTGTATTGCTGGACGACGCCGGCGACGGATCCTGAGGTTCGACGCTGACGCGACGCGCAACTTGTCTGCGCAAGAGACTCTCCAGCGCCCACAGATTCCAGCGCACACAGATGAATACGGTTCTTGCTCCCAGAATATTTTGCATTGGTTTTTGCCTCGCCAGCTTCGTACAGTATTGCCTCAGCCGGACGATGACCGAGTCCTTCCCAGTCGCGCTTACGGAGCGAGGCCCCATAGCCGCCGGCGGCCGCAGACAGCCGGCTCTAGCCGACTGACAGAGGCGTAAAAAAAATTTAAAAACCCCTTTGCTGGGGACGGAATAGCAAAGTCACATTGGATGTCCACAGGGGAGCTATGGATGCGTACAATTGACCGAGGACCCAGGGCGGGAGATGGCCCAGAGCCGCAGTGGATATCGTTGAACCGACAACCAAGGAAAGTGCTGTGCCTGACTGGTCTGACACACTGCAGCTGTCTGGCCCAGACGCTTCGGAGGTGGCCGAACACCCGGCTGTGGCAGGATGGTCGGATACCCGATGCTCGGGACGACTCCGTGTCGCTTTGCAATAGCAACCGGCCCGGCCACCCGGCGACCTGTCGTGCAAGTTGTCTCTGTTCGTGGTGTCGAGGCCCATGTGTGAACGCGGCCTGGATCTGGCCCCGGTGTCGGCCTGCCAAAAGACGATGTCCAGCCTGAGGAGATCCGGATGCACTCAAGTCGACTGTTGCACACCTGCCATCGGCTCCTTGGTGAAGCACGATCACCACTGCGTAGTGCTGCGTAATCTACATGTACTGTGTACCGTGCTTGGATTGACATACAAGGACCAGGGGTATCACCATAGGGCTGGCTGGCCATACAGTGACAACCTAAGGTAGGTCATAATTACGCTGTAAGGTCCCGTAAGTTGCTCTTCCGCTTCTGTCGACAGACATCGAATGCACGGTCTCTCTCTGTTGTGTTGTGTTTGGTCCTGCAGAGCTCTGAGAGTTTCAGGCTGGACGAAAAAGCAGTCTCATTACTACTACTATCCACGTCACTTGCAGGCCTCATGTAGCTCGGCAGGAAAGGGTTCCGTCATTGTCTTGCATGTGCTGGCTGTATTCCGTACATACGAGTGTGCTCTCTCTTGTTTACCGTGTGCCTCGTTTGTGGAGAGACCGAGCAGCAGATGCAAAATCTCCAGTGGCCAGCTGACCAGCATGGATGTTCAAAGGGCTCAATAGAGTGGCTCGGGAGTGGGCTCGCTGCCAGCGTTCCAGGCGCGAAGGGGCGCGTGTGACCTCACTCAGCTTGGCACAGAACGGAGCATGGCTCGATCCATTCGCTGTGGACCGATCAGCGGACCTAGAACTTCTGTGCCGCTGGCTGCCGCTGCTTGGCCCCACCGAGCGGGATTCGCGAAGAAAGCCAATCCTCGGCTTTGCACAGTGTGGTACACCGCCGGCGACGACGACCGTGGAATTGATCAGTGCTTCAGACTTTGAACTCGAGTCTCTTAATTAGTTATCCAGATGAATGTCATAAAGAACGAAATTGTAGTCTCAGCAGAAATCCTGGGTTTCAGGCTGCAAACTTGTGTCCAACAAGCAAGACTGTGGTTTCCTCCAGATTACACAGTAAAGAGCTGGGATGACACCACGGGCTGCTCTGGTGGGTTGACGAGCTTTGTCCCAGCGCTCGCCCAGCACCCCTCGAAGTGCGTCAAAGTGGATCTTGGACACGATTCTTTGCACGCTAGCCCCATCCATTACTTGATGGAAATACTGCATCATGCCGAACCACGAAGAATTGCGATGCCAACCTTACCTTGGTGCCATGTGAAGGAATCGTACTTAAATGCACATGTACCCTCGCGAGACAGCCCGCCTTGAGCTTCCCCCCTCCTTCGTTGACCAACCCTCGATTACCGACCTGACCTGCGTACTCTCGATAGTACATCGCTCTTACCACTAACAGCTCCTTCGAATTGTCGACCGCGTTTGTGTCTTACACTCGATTCTGCCCCGGCCTCAACCACGCCGGACGCCACCGAAGGCTCAGATTTTGTTGCCAACTGGGCTTCCCGGCGTCTCGACAGCCGAGAGCCGGGTACTCGTTTGCAGTGGTCCTTTTCCCTCCTCACACGGCGGTTTGGGTCTGGGACTCGGGACTGCATCATTTTGTGGCGCGGCTGCATCATTAGCGCCCTTTCCCCGCGATTTGGCCAGGGACTGGTCTGCTGAGCGGGAAAGATGCCGCACCGCGTGGTGGATTTTCTCCGGTCGTCGACGCACTCGCTTGGAGACCAGGTCTCGCATTTCGCCAAGAAATCCAGCACTGGTGCGCCGCGGAGAAAGCACTCCCCAAACGGGACTGGGAAAGGTCACAGGGGCTCCGAGCGGTCTTCCTCCACCTTGATCTGCGAAGCCGACCTCGACAGTGCCACGGCCCCGCCTTATGAGCTGCTAGCGGCGAATATGAGCGATTCACGGGCGAGCAGCGTTTCCTCAGACTCGCACAAGGATGCCGGGCATCAACATCACCATCAGCACCACCACCACAGGATCTCGTTCCCCGGGCTGCACATTGGCCGTCTGAGCAGAGATGCCTCCACCTCGCTCCCCGCGACGCTGGACTGGAAGCTCGAGTCGCCGCCAGTGGTTATGTATGGCGACCCGGACAGCAGCAGTGGCGCGCTGGTCTCGGGGCAGCTCTTCTTGAATGTTAGAGAGGAAGGCCTGGAGATTGAGTCGTTCCAGGCCACCCTCAACGTCCACGTCACGCAGAAACGGCCCTTCACGACCCACTGCGCCGAATGTGCGAACCAACACACTGAGCTGAAGAGATGGGAGCTGATTCAGCAACCGCTGGCCATGGCTCAAGGTACGCTACACGCATCTCCTCTGCGCACGTTCGCGTTGACGTGGGAGTGTTTTTGACTGAGGAGTTGGTATGCAGGCGAACACTCATTCCCCTTCTCGGTGCTGCTCGGAGGGCACCTCCCTGCGAGCGTGGATACCCCTTTGGTGTCCATCTCATATGAGTTCAGGGCGGAAGCTGTACCCAAAAGCAAAGGCAATGCGCTGCCGCCCATCAAGTTTGAGAAAACACTCGATGTCAAGCGCAGCCTTCCGACCCCCGAGACCCCACACCACTCTGTCCGCGTCTTTCCTCCGACCAACATCAAGGCCAGCGCGCACTACCCGAACGTGATTCACCCCATCGGCAGCTATACGCTGGCGTTCCGGCTCGACGGGATTGCCAAACTCAACTCGAGGGTCAACACGGTCGAATACTGGCGGCTTAAGAAGCTCACGTGGAAGCTTGAGGAGACGACCAAGACGATCGCCCCGGCGTGCGCTCGGCACAGCCCCAAAGCCGGCGACGGCGTGGAGGAGCAGCAGACCAAGAAGGGCGTTGTCCGCACGGACACTCGCGTGATTGGGGAGCGGACGCTCTTCTCCGGCTGGAAGAGCAACTACACGAGCGCCACCGACAGCATGATCGAGCTGGAGCTGGATTACAGCCTCGCGAAGGGCGTCAAGTATGCGTGCGACACCAAAAGCCGCGACGGCACCGAGGTGACGCACCAGCTGATGGTGGAGATGGTCGTCTCGCAGGAGTGGGCGCCCGTCAACAAGCCGTCGCTGGTGACGCACACGGGCATCGGACGCATCCTGCGGATGCACTTCGGCACCGTCCTCACGGAGCGGGCGGGCATCGGCATCAGCTGGGACAACGAGGCGCCGCCTATCTACCAAGATGTGCCCCCCAGCCCGCCGGCGTACACCCAGGAGACGATCTCCTTGGGAGACAGCTCCGTCGCGGAATTGCTTGAGCCTCTTGACGGCGTTCACGGGAGTGGACAGCCTGAGACGCCCCAAGCAACCGGGACTGTCCCGGCTGGCGTGGGCGAGCCCCGATCTGAAACTCGGTGAAGCAGACCCCTCGACTGTTCCCGGGCGTTGGGTTGAGAGCAGAGAAGTGCCTGTGTGCACCTGGGCGCAATGGGTACCTCTGACCAGCAGCGAGGTGGTTCTGTGAACGTGAATTGGTGGGTGGTGGCATTATTAGCTTGTGTTTGCTTTAGCGTTTGGCTTGCATGATACCCTGGGTGACACCCCTGAAAAAACGTCGTGGTTGTCGGTGATCGGCTATGTGTTTTGTCTTCCTGTTTCGTCGGTCTCACGAAGCAGTCATGGGCATGGGAATGGATGGGGAGTGGGAATCAAAAAGTGTATTTGTTCGGCAAAAACCCCTCGCCGCGCGAGCCTATTGTTAATAGTTGGGCATCGCATGTTGAATGCAAAGTGCCTGAGCTTTTACGCGGAAGTGTGGAGGACTGATGTTTTCATGGAAGTGGAAGCAAGCCCCAGATTCGAGTGGAGGCGGGGTTGCTCGCTATGTGGAAGTCAGCTATGGCGGGGTTCAGCCCAGCGCACTCCCGTTTGCAGTGCGTTGAAGCCAAGTATGACCTTATCGATAAGGACGTGGCGCTGAAGCTGGCCAGAGGGGTTGTCACCTTCGGTGATTGCTCATCGAGGGCATAGGAGTGACCTATGACTCGACAGAGCTTCGACTCAACCGGCGAACGAGCGTCCTCAAGGGCCATTAAAGCGCGTACGGTTTCACACGGTCCCGGAACTGTCTCTGGCATTTGTATTTAAGCCTCTTCTCGCGCCTACTCTCTACCTTCCGTCTCTACCTGCGTTCGGCTGGTTACAGGGTTGCATGAACCACCCAATGTTCCGGTGAAGTCATCGCTCTGTTTCGACACGATCCCAACTTCGTTCCCACAAAAGTGATACCACCTCATCGCGCTGCAATGACCAGCAAGCTGGCTAAGCAACTGCCACACGAACGGCGGAAAGGCGAGGCCGCTCTTAGCGATTTTGCCGAGTATGTCGAGAAACAGCAGGCCTTGCGCTACCCCAGCTCCAAACCGACGTCGGCGCCAGCGACCAAGGTTGCTCAGGTCGAGGTGGAGCACCATGAGGAGCTGGACGACATCCTCGACAGCCTTGACCTCTCCGACCCGGCCCCTCGGGTGAGGTTACGAGAGCTGCTGCTTTCGCCAAGCGATGATGCCCAGGCCCTCCAGAAACTGGTCGATGTGGTGAACGAGAGGCTACTGGAGGGCCACGGCGAGACTGTCTTCGACATAGGCTTCGAGAACAGCGGTGAGAGCATGAGGTTGAACCGAAACGAGTGGGACACGGCGTCCAAACGGCTGGCCGAGGCGGCCAAGACACTTCGAGCCGACACTCAGTTATTATTGACCAAGAATGTGGGCGGTGATCTCGACGGAACCCCGACGAAAGACGGGGACTGCAGTGGCAAGGTCATGATTCGCCAGGCACCAGTCACAGTCGAGGAGGTGATCGAGACGAGGATAGCGGTTGTTGGCAACGTGGATGCCGGGAAAAGCTCTATGCTCGGCGTGCTCGTGAAGGGTGACCTCGATGACGGCCGAGGCAGAGCCAGAGTCAACCTGTTCAGGCACAAACACGAAATTGAGACAGGGCGGACGTCGTCCGTTGGCATGGAGATCATGGGCTTCGACACGACCGGGCAGGTTATTGTTTCTGACACGCCCGGGCGAAAGTTATCGTGGGAGGAAATTGGGAAGCGCAGCGCCAAAGTCATCACCTTCACCGATCTCGCCGGACACGAGCGGTACCTGCGCACCACGGTCTTCGGGCTCTTGTCCAGCAGCCCCAACTACTGCCTGCTCATGGTTGCAGCCAACAACGGCCTCATAGGGATGAGCAAGGAGCACCTTGGCATTGCGCTGGCATTGAACGTCCCCGTCATGGTGGTCATCACGAAGATCGACATCTGCCCCCCGCAGATTCTAGAGCAGACCATCACGCAGATCACGCGAATACTGAAAAGCCCAGGGGCCAGAAAAATACCTATCTTCATCAAGAACCACGAAGAGTGCATCAACACGGCAACCCAGTTTGTTAGCCAGCGAATATGCCCCGTCCTTCAGGTCTCGAACGTGACGGGTGAGAACCTAGACCTCGTCCGCTCGTTCCTCAACATCCTCCCCCACCACGGCCGCTACGACGCCGACGCCCAGTTCGAGTTCCATGTCAACGACACCTTCAGTGTCCCTCATGTGGGGACGGTAGTGTCTGGCATTGTGAAATCGGGTGTGATTCATGCCGGCGACGATGTCCAGATCGGACCGGATTCCCTGGGACGCTTCACGCAGACCTCCATCCGCTCCATCGAGAGGAAAAGGATAGGGGTTCCGGCAGCATCGGCTGGCCAGTCTGCCTCGTTTGCCTTGAGGCGAATACGGAGAAAGGACGTACGCAAGGGGATGGTGGTGCTTTCTAAATCAGAAGGCGCGCCGCCAAAGGTGTATCGCGAGTTCGTTGCTGAGGGTAAATAGCTGCTGCCCCCTTCGTCTGGTCCTGCGCGGTCAGTTCACGTGCATTGCTAACTGCCATCAAGTCCTCATTCTATCGCACGCTACTACCATCAAGACGAAATACCAGGCGATGTTGCACGTCGGCCCCGTCTCCCAGACCTGCGCCATCATTGACGTGGACCGCCCCTTCATTCGCACCGGAGACCGGGCCACAGTCGCCTTCCGGTTCGTGCAGCGGCCCGAGTACTTGGCGCCCGGTGATCGACTGCTCTTTAGAGAGGGCAGGACAAAGGGGCTCGGCATCGTCAAGAGCGTGGGGTACGACCCTTCCAAGCCACTCATGCCGAAGCAGCCGGATGAGGCTGAGCTCGATGAAGGGAACGCTGCTGAGCCAGCCGCTGCAGGGGGGAAAGGTGATAATGGCATTCCTGACGTAAGGATCGCGGCTTGAGTTGGCGATATCACTGGTTGCAGGAGGCGTGAGATGTTCGTGAGAAGGGCGAGGGGCAAAGGGGTAAGAAGGGCGAGGGGCAAAGGGGTAAGAAGGGCGCCTAACAGATGCGCAACGCAGGTCGCCCTGGCTGCGCCGCTGGCTGACCGAGCCCAGCCGTTGTATATACCAGTTCTGAGCACTTCGTGCTGTTGGGGGTGTGCCGAAAATGCCAACCAGTGAGGAGTCGCTGTGTCAAAAGCCACACATGGTGATAGATACGGGGCGAGTTCATGACCGTCGTTACCATTGCTCTACCCTGTACTCTGAATGGATGCATGTGCCTTGTGATCAACGCCTCCGAAATCAACAGCCCACCCGTCGCCACACCTGTCTGCGGAGGTAGGGTGTTGACCGGTTCCCGTGGCAGTTTCCCCCGCACTATTTGGAGGCGCTCAAAACGACCCAGCCTGCGGGGAGATGAGTACGACACTATCGCCTAGAGTACGGTCAGCAAAACAACACACAAGACATTGATCCTCAAGCCGGCGAGGCATACCTCTCACGAACAGCATCTCGGACTTTTTGCTGATGGTCTGCGACAAGTTGACAAGTTGTCAGCTACGGGGCAGCTGCGGCTTCAGGGGGGGAAACAGAGCAATCATACTTTGACCTCCTCGTCATCGTCCTCGTCCACGACATAAATCGTTTCCTCGACATCGCCAAGCACCAGGTTGCAGTGGCTGTCGTAGGCCTGAGACAAGCAAGGCAAGGAGCAGTTAGAATGAGTGAGTGAGTGAGTGAGTCAGTGGGTGAGCGGATGAGTGGGTTCGAGTCTGATGAGCTGAGGCGGCGGCGGGGCTGCGAGAGGAAGGAGGAACATCCAATGGGAGGTGGGGCTCTTACATGGAGGCGACCCTTGAGCTCTCGGTCTCCTCTGAGCTTCACGCACACGACTTCGTCGAGCAGCAGGCGGACGAGATCGAGCGGCTCCGACACCGCGCTGCCCTCATCCCGAACGTCGGCCATGGCGGGATGCGGTGGCTCGTGGCGGTGCTGTGGTTACTCGGTTGATGCGAGCTCGGACACGCTGCGGCAGTCTGTTTTGGTGCGTTGATGGGTGATGCTGGACCTCGCTCGCAGGGCCAGAAGCACAGGGCAGGCAGCTGCGTTCGTTGCTCTGGGTTTTCCGCCTGGCCGAGCACGGGCCAATTTGGACCAGCTGCATGCGATTGGCGGGGCTCGGCTCTTCCCCAGAATGCAGTGGCAGATGGCGCGTTTTTCCCCAGCTTTCTCCAGTTCTCAACTCCACCAGGTGGACCCCAAATCATTCATCCCTTGTTCGCTTCGATCACTTACACGGCTGTGGTACGGTACTGTGTCCAGGTGCAGATGAAAGGGCGAGAGGGCAGCAGCCGAAGAAGCCGCTCAGTCGGCGCCATTGACGGAGCAGAGGCGGCAGCAGCAGTAGCATCCGCGTCGAGCAGCTCACCTAATTACACGCCTGGGTATGCTGCGCCATGATGATATTCGCCCGCTGCTCCGACTCGGTCGGCTTGCAAGCCCATCGTCGGTTCACCGCATTGCCCCGCCGCGGTCTTCTAATATCGTCAGGCTCAAGGCACACGCCTTTGCCTCGCTGTATTCACCGTCACTCGCGAGCTGGAGCGGATTACGGGCATGATGGCCCTTCGTTGCCAGTGCGTGAACGGCCACGAACGTACGCGACGTCGTCGGGGATGTTGTCGGGAGTGTTAAAGGCAGTACCGCCGTTGGACGCCGAAGAATTGTCTCTTCTCCGGCATCTACTCAGCAATCCCGTCCAGGTCGAGCCGTTGAGCACACTCACACCAAGTCAGCACGACCGCACCGGTTCGCTCGCGCACAAGGATGGCCTCAAGGGTTGGCCCGCTTCTCCCGGTCGCCAGCACACCCAGGACGAAATGAACCTGACGCGGTCGCTGAAGCACCCGATCAACAGGCTGGCTTACTTGAATCAGCTTGCCAAAGCGGCACGGAAGGTGCAGCAACAGGTGGGCGGCCTGTCAACTGCCGCCCTCGCCCAGCTCCCCGCCACGGCCTTCTCGGAACTGCTGCGATCTCTCGATCCGGTCGACGCGCTCAGCAGCGAGCTGGACCCCACAAATGGGATGCATGTTGGGCCCGGCATGGCCCAGTCGACACCGTTGGGTAACGAGATTGACGTGTGGGGGGTCAGGAAGCGATACGTGAATGTCCTCGTCCAGGCCATGAACGCCGCCAAGCTGAGGCTCGAGGCCGGACGCGATCTGCTACTCTCCGACTACAAAATGTTGCTGAGATGCGCGGGGGCGGCATGCGATCTGGACTCCGTGCAAGCCGCCTGGGACATGATGGCAAACACGGGACTGCGCGACCAAGACCCCGAAGCTTACTTGGAGTTGGCGAGGGCACGCTTCCTGACCGAGCCACTGTACGCTCAATATGACTTGGCCCGATTCCGCGTCAGGCCGATCAACCTGCACATGGAGAAACTGTGGATCATGGGGAGGAAGCAGCGACAATACCTCAGAATCCTGGGACACAATATGTTGCGCCGGCAGAGACATCATTTTGGCCACAATCGCCGGTCACTGGGCCACGTAGAACATCTCACGCGATTCATGCGCAGAAGCAAACCGCCCTACCTGATGCTGCAGGCTGCGACCAGGCTGTGCTACATCGTGGACGAGCGCCTTCTCTGCGCCGTCATGGTGGCCCTGGCACGATCGGGCTCCATCAGACTTTTCCAGGACCAGGTCCTCAAGAAGTACTGGGGCGTGCATGTCTCGCGGCCAGCCGGCGCCGAGGGCCATGTCACGGTGCAGGCGGTCGTCTATGCCGCCGACTCACCGCTGCGCCCGAGCGAAAGGTTGTTGGAAGCCATTGTCAGCAGCTATTGCATCAACGCAGAGTTCTCCCTCGCCCTCAAAGTTTTGGACGCCGTGTCCAGCTGCTACGCCATCCCCATTCCAGACAAGGTGTGGTTCGACCTGCTTGAATGGGCCTACGTCTTGTCCTCCAAGCCGGCCTCGACGGAATGGAAGATTCTCAACCGCCAGTTTCGCGGGACCAAGGGGGTCGGTCGCAACGCGGTCCAGATGGTTTGGGACGCCATGACGGCAGAGCCGTACAACGTCCAGCCTGGCCTCTACCAGTACCAGCTCCTCGCCCGTGACCTCATCAGCCGGAGTCTTTTCTCGAAAGCGCTGGACGTTGTGCTCGAGCTGGAGCCCATGTACAGAGCCCTCCTCGCCGAGCTCGAGGGCGCTTTCTGCAAGCACGCGCTCAGCTCGGCCCTCGGTGTCGAGGTGGCTGCGTCGGAGATGGCGTGGAGGAGGGCGCGGGCGCGAAAACATGCCGCTCTGTACCGGCTTCAGACGATGTGTCGGGCCCTGCTGAAACAGGTCTGCGACGGCAACACCGGCGCGCACACCACGGTGCGCGGCGTCCCCCAATTCATCGAGGCGTTCCGGGACCTACTGCCCGACAACATCAGTTACCCGATTCAGACGGGCTTCGTGCAGATCTACCAAGTCGGCCATGTTCCCAGGCTGGAACGGACGACCTCCAAGTTCACAGAACTGCCTGTGCTGACGGGCGACACCAAAGTAGCCAATCCTTTGGCTCGCCTCAGACCGAAGACCGTTGAGATGAATCGGCTGGGTCCGGCACCGCATGTCAGCCTGCACAACTTCCTTACGAAAAAACCATCATGGCCCCACGTGCTGCGGGAATTCAGTTGACGTGGGATGGTGTCCTGTCAATCTCTTGGCAATTGTTTGGCTGTGAATATATGCACTGCGAGGAATGAAGTTAATGTACATAGCCGGTCCTGCGCTACGGCAGAAGGCAGCGGGCGCATATCCCCAAGGCACCCTGTGGTCACCTGGCTCCGATCTTTTCCAGCCGCAGGTCGTTCATATACATGTACCTGCTTAGCGAGATCCAACCGTATCGGAACCAGACCATCTGGCTCTTGTGCGCCGACACCATGGCTTCCCAGGCCGTGGTGATGCCCCCGTGCCCTGCCAACTGACTCAGAAACACGAGGCCGCCAGGATGCTTCTTGTCCTTCTTGTCCGCGCCCAACGCCCAGCTCGCCAGCGTGGTCATGACATCCAGGATCGCCGTGTATTTCCGCGCGATGGGCACCGTTGTGAGTGTGTAGAGGTCGACCGGCGGGGCCCAGCCGGGCTTGCCCGCCACCAGAGAGGAGACGAACTCCTTGGCGCCGTGGTAGAGCGAGATGTGGTTGGGGTGGCCAGACACGCCGCCGGCGTCGAAGGTGATCAGCACGTCGATGGAGGCAGTCGGGGCGGTGTCAGCGCTGCGCGAGCGGGCGAGGTGGGGCGCGAAGGCGGAGCAGAGCAGCGACGAGATTGTGGTCTTGTCCCAGGTGGTCGTCATGCTGTCGGGGAACTCGGGCTTGTCGACCACGAAGACGTCGTCGGCTGAGCGCAGGCCGAGGATCAGGCCGGATTTGGCCAGCTCTTTCTTCCGTGTCTCGCCGAGGCCGTCGGCATTGCCTGTTCCCACGTATCGTCCTCGTTAGCAAGCCATGACCGATGGCAGGAAGCGATGGGGTTTAGTGGGACGCATACCGCTGCTCAGGCACAGGATCTTGACGTGGTTGCCTGTCTCGGGCTTGGTGAGGGCCATGACGGTGGGCGAGAAGAACATGGCCTCGTCATCGGGGTGGGCGATGAGGAGGCAGATGCGCTTGTCGCGCAAGGTCGGAAAGCGGCCCGTGACCACCGAGGCAGTGTAGACGTAGAGAGAGGGGAGCACGACGGCGAGCACGCCGAGCGTCATGAGCCAGTCCATCGTGCTCCGAGACTGACAGCCGACTGTCAATTGGCAACTGGAGGTAGTCAATTGATTGATTGGCCGGCCGAATAGTCAGTCGCCCGCCAGCACAATCCCGTCTTGACCTTGCACCAGTCGAGGCGAGGCCCCGACGTGCACTGGAGGATGCTTGTCACCGGCCACTCTTCGCCCGACAAGGACTGGCAAGACTGCGGGTGCGGGTGTGAGGTTGGCAACAAAGCCGGGCCTCTCGAAACCGACGGAATCCTAGCAGCAGCGTCCAAAGGTCGCGTGTATGGAGGGCCGCGACACGTTGAAGTTGGATATCGCGATTTGCTAATTTGCCGATGCCCTTCCGATGCCCAGGGCGGCTGGCGCGTGCGACCTTGTCACGGCAGAAAGAAAGGAAGCGGAGGAGGTTGAGCAACGGGATCGAGAGCAGCTCTCGCGGAAAGGAAACTTATCGCGTGACGGGCGCGGCTCCCGAGAGGAAATTAGGGGTCTCGCGGGGGATGGTGATGATGCCACCTTGCGATTGGGGAACCCCTGGCCGTGGGGCGAGAACGAGCAGCGCGAATCGATGCCATCAATTGCATCGACAACCGAACGACTGGCACCTGCGCTCGGCTGCATCAATGGCCGATGTCTAGGTAGTTTTCCGACCGGGTGGCAGGTGATCGCGAATCAAATGCATAATGAAGCATACATCTGTTGGCACCCTTCATTTTCGTTCTCCTATTGTGTATCTTCGCCGAAGGTTTTGATACTTTGGTCGACATACTGTGCAGGTGTTCTGGGAGTCGCACGGATCGGCGAGATGAGCCGCTAAATGTTAGCTACACAGTAAGTCAGGAGAGCACACGCGACTGGGGCGAAGCTGCGGATGCACCATGGGGTGCGTGCATCCACTTCTAGTGGCTTGAAGCCCCTGTTGGTGAGCTCGGAGCTCAAGCTCCAAGCCATTGGCGAAATCCCTGGGCGACAACCTTCATCCAGTTGTTTTCTTCGAAAACGCCGCCACGTTCCGACGCCCTCTGCACTCTCGCTCTCCCTCCCACCTCGTCAGTCGGCACAATCTACAATGGCAAGACGGCGTAAAGAGCCATCTCCGTCAAGCGTCAAGCTGAAACAGCCCGATCGATCAGGTCCGACCGAGAAAACGCTGCTGCAGCTCGCCGATGAGAGGGGTCTGTTCGACCAGGCGGAGAAGAGGGAGGTCGAGCTTGGAAAGAGAGCCGCCCTAATCGCCATTCCCCGGCCCGTCAAGGATGAAGGGAGGGAAGACGAGGAGGGACTCCCGCCCGCCGTCGAGCGTGTGCTGGAGACGCTGCTCTGGTCGGTGAGCTTGGCTATGCTGCACTTCACCCTCGATGTCCTCGTCCACCACCAGTACTCCATTGACAGAATTGTCTGGTCCACGGTCTGGGCGAGGTTTGCCCAGGCCTTGATTGGTATGGCTGGTTTTGCTGTTGCCGTGCAATATTTGCTTTGCGTCGTGTCGCTAACCGCTGGTTTGCTCTTAGTTTTCAGCCTGCTCATCTACTTCCTCCATCCCCACGCCGCGAACCCCGGGCTGATTCCCGGGCTGCCCCCGCGTTTTCAATCTGCCCTGGGGCAGGCCATATTCTTTGCCGCCAGCGTATCTGCCGGTTGTTATCTGATCCACATCACCAACACATCCGGATACATGGCCGTCATGAAGCAAGCTCCCCCACTCGGTTGCCTTTGGGTCTGGTCCGTCATTGAACTCGAGCTTCCTTGGGCCGTTCTCAGCCTCGCGGGCGCCGGGTCATTTCTTTGGTGGAAGGGTTACAGCATCCGATGATCCTAAGACGAGGCTGGGTAACCAGGCCGTGGACGAGCCAGGTCAACACAGACACTGCCGTCAGACCACGTCGAAGGGACGTACAGTCGAGCGGGTCTCAAGCTCGGGAGAAGGTCCTCGAGTGCCAAGTGCATCAAGACAAACACCGAGGCATTTCGTGTCTTAACCACGGCTCAGTTGACCGGTTGCGCAACCAAGTGTGGCCTTTGTCGTCAATACGTCGGGGAAAGGGATGGCGCGGGCGGGTTGTCGGCGTCCTATACCTGGACTTTCAACCGTGCCAGCTTTGACACAAGTCATGGATTTCGTCGGCATCGCAGCATGTACCTTCCTCGAAATTTGCGTTGCGGCTGGCAGTTCTGCAACTTCCCCTCTCTCGCGCTTTCCCTACACTTCAACGCTTCGGACTGATGGCAAAACGACGACAACAGGTTGTTGCACAACTGGATCGCTGTCTCCTTGACAACATACCATCAGGTTCTTACTGGCAGAAATGGAAGGAGGGGGGGGCGCGGCGAATACTCCTCCTGCTAGGCCTTTGCATACAATGCATGCTGACAGACGGCTCGGCTCACGGGCTACGCACCGCACCTGCCATGACGAGACGGCGGCGGGCACTGGCCTGTCTGCCATTTTCTCCGTTCTTCGCTATTTCGTTGAAGCTTAGAGACGCTTGGTCCCATCCCAATCACATAGCCATCCCCAGATTCGAATCAGCAGCATTTCATCGCCCGCTCTTATTTTCAGCATTGTTTCGGAGGTCCTACTTCTCAACGCAACAAACATGGCCATTGCAACTGTGCCGATTCTCCTCTGCATTATCGGGCTGGCCGTCTCCGGCGGACGAGCGGTCCCCCCATTCTCAACCAACCTGACAAGCCGGGCTCAAGCAGCGGTCCCCCGCGGCGTCATCATCAACCACTGCACCGTCCCCGGCGTTGTGGCGCTCACGTTCGACGACGGGCCCTTCGTGTACACGAGCCGCGTGCTGGACCACCTGGACGAGTACGGCGCCAGGGCCACATTCTTCGTCAACGGTGAAAACTGGTCGCGCGGCATCGCCGACCCGTCGCAGCCCTGGCCCGAGATCCTGCGGCGGATGGACCGCTCAGGCCACCAGATCGGCTCGCACACGTGGTCGCACGCTGACCTGTCGGCGGCCGGCCCGCAGGGGCGGCAGTACCAGGTCCGCCAGCTGGAGAAGGCGCTGCGGATCGTCCTGGGCAAGACGCCGACCTACCTCCGGCCTCCCTACGCCACCTGCTCGCGGGAGTGTCTCGCCGACATGGAGCGCATGGGATTGCACGTGGTCAACTTCGATGTCGACCCCAAGGACTACCTTCACCAACGTCCCGATGACATCGATGCGGCCATGGAGAACTTCTCGGCGGCGCTGGACCGGGGTGGCTGGGGTAACTCGTTCCTGGTGCTCAGCCACGACTCACTGAAGCAGACGGCCGAATCCCTGGTGCCCCATATGCTGCAGGAGATCTACCACCGCGGGTACAGGGCTGTGACGGTGGGCGAGTGTCTGGGTGACCCGGCCGAGAACTGGTATCGCTGGTTTTGAGGAAGAGAAGACTGTTGCGGGCTGGAGGCAAGGCGGTGGGCAGAAAAAGGGGTGGGGGGGCTTTGGACTGATTACAAAACAATGTGCGTCTGGTCATAACGGGGTGGGGTTTTTCACGACCGTTCTTTCCCGGCAGAAGATGGACAAAAAGCTGTTTCGACCGAACGCAAGCCTGCCCGGCTTCTCTGAGGCGGATAGAATAAGCATGTCATCATCGTCTACGTGTAGCGCTAGAGTTGCGGCTGGCACTTGCAATAGGCACTGGCTAACATGACATGGACTTCGGGCGAGTGTACACGCACACGGCCGCTTTTCCCAGGGTAGTTCTTGAAATGCAGCAGATTCCTCGCCTTCTTCACGAAGGAGACAACATCCTCTCCTACTGCTGGTTCCCTTCCCTCCTGGCCGTGATTTCGACAAGCAACAGGCTGCCTCCCTATTTGCGACCCTGCAACTCATCCAAGATGCGGCTGAGCTCAGCAGCAACAAACGCCGGGTCGTCCTTCTGGACGAAGTGGCCACATCCCTTGGCGATCTTCACCTCCCCCTTGGACGGGACGAGGCGCGACAGGCCCTCGTTGTACTCGCCCCACAGGGGGTTCGTATATGCGTTGGTAACAGCGCTGCGAATAGTGAGCATGCCCTAAATACGGTAATTTCGTGTCAGCGGTGCTGTCGTAGGTACCTCCTGCCATCTCATCGCGACAGGGCCGGGCCACCTCTCTCACCTTCTCGCTCTCCTCCGCGAACGTATCCCAGTCATGGCCCACCACCGTCAGCAGCGGAGCTCGCCCTCCGGGGCCGTCGGGCAGAGCCGGCCCATCGGCGAGCGGGAGCAGATCGGGCATGCCCCTCCGGTCCAGACGCTCCCGGTTCGGCACGGTAGGGTGGAAGAACTTGCGGGCCTGGGCGCGGGCGTGGCGCAGATCGTCGGCCGAGATGCCCTCCGGCAGCGTGCTCCCGTCGAAGCCGGCGTCGTCCGGGTCGGGGAACATGGAGAAGAAGTCGCTGTTGGCCAGCATGGAGTCCAGGAAGAGGAAGGCCTCGACGCGGCCCGGGTGCTCGGCCGCGTAGAGGCGGGCGAGCGGGCAGCCGATCGAGTTGCAGACCAGCACCAGGCGCAGGTCTTCCGGGCGGCGCTGGAGCTGGTCCCGCGCGACCTGGGCGAGGAGCTGGTGCAGGTCGGCGATGGCGTCGCGCGGGCTGTGGCCGTAGGGGGTGTCCGGGGCGTCGGTTGGGTCGTGCTCGGACTTGCCCTGGCCGTAGCGGTCGTAGCTGAGCAGGGCGGGGATGGGCTTGTTGCCTTCCTTCCGGAGCTCAACCAGCTGCCCGACCGCCGCCGACCAGGCCGCGCTGGGCAGGGCCAGCCCGTTGAGGAACACCACGAGCGTGTCGGAGAGGGCGTTCTGCTCCGACGGCTGTTGGCGCAGGATCGACGCGTGCAGGGCCGCGCCGGGCTTGGTGCTCAGCGTGACCGAGATGTCCTCCATGTTGATCACTCGAGCTGGCGTCAATATGTCCGGTTACGGGTTGCGTAGGTATGGCTGTGCTTGAGTTCAACAGACGCTTTATTATTTAGCTGCAAGATGGCGGGGAGTCACACAAGCGGTAGGTGTTAAGTACAGTAGGGGTTGGAGAACCGCATGAAAGTGGATCACCCCAGCTCGCTGCGGTCAACCAGCATCCACATCCTACCGGCATTTTGTATCGTCGACGACGTGACGAGAGAGGCTCGTTCGGACTTGTCAGGCGTGCAGTATCCATACCTAGTCGGGGCAGTGCCGCCAAACTGCGAGCCGTGCGCGATGAGACTCTGCTCGGCCGAGAACTTCCACAATTACGGTGAGAAATGCTGGAGAATTCACAATGTACATTCGAATATGTTCACATCCTCAATGAAAACATCATCAAATTGGAACTGGTTCGAAGGAGCAACGCGCTGATGGAACAGTATGTCCCCGTTGTCGTTCCGCCATTTCAGGAGACGGGCCGTCCTTGGGTTGTAAGATGCACGACACTGCACACAGCCCAGTACCAACAGTACGGAGTAGTTCGCTTGGGAAACGGAAAGGAGCCGCACGGCGTCCGCATAGCCCAGGCTTACCAATCGTCAACTCATCTCCAATGGAAGCATTTCTTATTCGTGGGCCGCCGAGTGGCCCGACTCCTCACTGCCCTTCCTCGCGCATGCAGTAAGCTGCAGGAGTGGACCCCTCGTCGGAATTATCACGGCTCTTTCGGTCACAACCTACCGAACGATATCCCATCGCGCCGGCGACCGAAGCACAACTGCCCCTGACAAGAGAAACACGGGCCATGAAGATCACAGGCGTATGTTTCGGGGACTTCCCCAGGTCTGCCAAGAGCAGAGGAGCCCAGACACTTCACGTGGTTGACACAGCGAACAGCTCTACATCTACCCCATCAAGGGCCTGCGCGGGATCGAGCTGCAGTCAGCCCAGATCGGGCCGCGGGGAATTCGCCATGACCGGTGCTTCATGCTCTACGAGGTCCGCCCGTCCACGGGCGAGCTGAAGAAGATGCAGCTGGATTCGCACCCGCAGTGCGCCCTGTTTGAGCCGCGGATTCTGCCGGATGGCCAGGAAGATGACGGCGCAGCTCTGCTCGTTCGCTACCACGGCGACGTGGCAAGCCAGCCGGCAGCCTCGGACCAGGACAGTCCTCTGAGGGTGCCCCTGGAGCCGGATGTCTCTGCGCTGGAGAAGATCAACGTGAATCTTCACGGCAGCCCGGCAGCAGCCTATCGCATGGGAAACGAGTACGACGAGTGGTTCAGTCATCGCTTTGGCCATCCCGTACTCCTGGTCTATCTGGGCGACGGCAAACGTCAAGTGTTGGGCCAGACGTTGCCGCCCAAGCCCGCCCAGGGACAGCAGCAGCAACAACAGGAGGCTAGCCAACCACGAGGGTGGATTGCTTCCCTGGCCTCCTACGTCACCGGGACCGGTAAAGTCGATGAGACGACGGCTGGGCCGTGGTTGACGTTCGCCGACGTTGCGCCCTTGATGGTGACGTCCGAGTCGTCCCTGCAATACGTGCGCGAGCACCTCCTCGACGGCCAACCCGTGGAGATGTACAAGTTCCGGCCCAACATTGTCGTCGACGGCGAGGGCGAGCAGGCCTGGGCCGAAGACTTTTGGGCCGAGCTTGCCGTTGCGCCTCGGCGGGGAGACAGCTCCCCCCGGCATACCTTGCTGCTGACCGGCAACTGCGTGCGGTGCACGAGTCTCAACGTGGATTACCAGACGGGCAAGCCCGCCGTCGGCGAGCCGGGCACCGTGCTAAAGAAACTCATGAAGGACCGGAGGGTTGATTCCGGCTCGAAGTGGTCGCCCGTCTTTGGGAGGTATGCCTTCCTCGACAGCGTGCACCACGAGGGCTTCACGGCTTCCGTCGGCGATGAGGTCGAGGTGACGCGCCGCAACACCGAGCGGAGCGTTTGGGACTGGCCTGGTCTGTAGGTGGCCATTCCCGCTGATTTCAGAACCCGGGGGGCTCGGACATTTGATTTTGATTCTCCTGTCGTCGAGCGTCTTTCGACCAGAGCTGTCTTTTTCGTCTGTCTTGACTGATTACCTTACCTGCTGTGCTTGGATATCCAGGGCACGAGTATCTATTGTCAATATGTCCCTGGTTTAGCAGACTATCGCGAATATCATTCAATACTGAGCAAAAAGCCACTGCGTGGTATTGAAAACCAACTTGAAGCTTGCTTCCCGCACACTACCGTTCCAGCCCTGGTCAAGATCAAACATTGGTTGGATGTGGCATCCAAAGCAGCCCTACAACCAAGGTTCAAACCCGTCAAGCCGTGTCTACAATACGGACATGCGGCCCTCGGCCCATGTTACCGTAGGTACCATAGGTGGGTATTGGGGTAAAGTATGTTGCGAACATTATCGATGGGTTTAGCTCGTGCAACGCACTTGTCGTGGACAACTTCCAGGTTGCCGTATGGTTTGTGTGTTTCAAACTGGATACGGTGGGCACGATTTTTACAGGACTAGTGTGCCCAAAACAACAGAGTGAAGCATCGGATGCACATATACTTAGCAGTCTGTTAGAGACGCCGCTTTAGACATGCAACAACGGGCTGGTCAGCGCATTACGGTCATGATCCGGCCTGAGCCAATGTAAGGACATGACGGGCAAATGCTGAGGAGTACGAGTTGCTGCCATGTGAGCTACCCCGAGAGGTTTTTGATTTCACAGAACAGAGACGGTTGGGGATGAATGGTGAATGGAGGTCGGTTGACGAAAAGCCGACGGACAATCGTCTCCGTTGGTCCTGAGGAAGCCCACTGAACAGGGTAGAGCCAGTCTCAGCGCCGAGGAACTCCTGTCAACAGCTGCCCTATATATACATACAAATCGGCAGATGGTACGAGTCCCGTTTCTGGCTTTGTATCTCCAAGCGTCGCCTCCTCCAGTCTGATATGCTGTAATGCAAGCCCAACAGTGGCCGAGGCTGACAGTTTGACTGCCCGTCCCGCTTCGTGAGGGTTCAAATCCGAATGACTCAACCATAGGTGCATCTCCGATTCGACACTTGTCCAAAGGTGGCCTTGCGAGTAAGTGAATCTTGCCCCCCCCCCCCCCCCCCCCTCATGGTGACCAGGGACAGCTCACAGCGGAAGAACAATGATGCTGGCCAAGGGGCGAGTATGTGGTCCTTGACTAGCAAACATGGCACGCGGATCCTTATCACGACTACTTGTGCAATGTAACGCAGAATCCGCGCTGAGAGGTGTTCGGAAATGGGCATGCTGGATGAATCGTACAGGGCTGTAGGAAGGGACGCAGACTACGAATTGCTTTCCACACTGCTCTAGTTCCCGTTTGGCTTGCTCTCGCGGGTGGCGATGGGGGAACCGGAGGGACGGGAACGTGAACGAACAGCAGGGGAGAGAAGAAGGCACAATAGGCCCAACAGTGCCATGGACGTCAGACGTGACGTGTGAGCATACGTTCAGAGCCGATAGACCAAGGCTCGCCCAGGCTGGGCTAAGTCGAGGCAAGATTGCAGATATTTGCCCCTGATCGGCGATGATCTCCCCCGGAAATATCTCCCCTAGTTAAAATCCGGGGACGCCGCACAGTGCCCGGCAAGCAAACGGATACGCCAGGCGGGACCAAGAACAAGGAACGAAGTGGTGAGTTTACGGACACAGATGGCTTAGCCCGAGGCCGTCAATGGAGTTCAACCCTGACGTCGACATGCGGTTTCCTTCAGCGCCGTTGCGCCGATCACCGTTACTTTTCATGTACAGAACCAGAACCAGTGCGCCGCGGGCTGTGGCGGGCCCGGGCTGTCGGGTACCTGGTCCGCGTCCGCGTCCGCGTCAGCCCGGTGCTCGAGCGGGGCGGGGCGGCGGTACCCGACGCCGTGTTGGCGGCACGATCCGGGTCCGAGGGCACGGGGCCCGCCAGGCGGCTGGCTATAGCCGGCTCCGGAGTCCGGTGCTGTTGGATGGGGACTCTAGTGACACATACCAACCAGGGGGGCTTGGACATTGGCAAAGGTCAAGAAACTCTTGCGGGGTGGTAGGACGGCTCGATCATGCATCCAGCTGTGATGTAAGTACAGCGGACCAATGGATAGATACTGGGCGGGAACTCGGACTTGATGGTCGGTCGTTGTACGGAGCACACCTCGCCAGGTACCGTTCGGATCCATCGAGGAATCGGCACCCGTTCCGTAACACCTTCCCCATGAGCGGGAGCGACCTGGCTAGGGTCTCCCTGGAATCCAGCGCGCGGCAGGCCGTTCTCAACGTACTGCGTACACAATCTTGAGACAGGAAATCTGGGCCCAGGAGGACATTGCCGTGGCGTTGCAGACATGCCGTCTCTGCAGGATGGTCTGCAAGTGCGGCTTTTCCTATTTGTTCTGGCAGGTCGTATGCCGAGGGAGATTGTTACTCTCCGTCATGGTAGTGTATAAGTACGTAGTGCCCGTATGGGCAACTATTCATAATCGAACTCACCAACGGGAAGACGCAGGGTTGTGCGGAGAACCCAACCCACGTCCTTGCAGAGTACAAGTAATGTAGGTAGGTTGGTAGTCTTGGCGTCGTGATCGAGGAACTGTGCTCCCAGGCGTGCCCGCCCTGGCTGCTGGAAGGGTGGAGGAGCACCGGCTGCAAGATCTGAGACTCCCGCCACGCATCACTTACCCTGCAGGAATGTTTGAACTGACCCATTCCAGAGCCGTAATACCAGTTTATACCACTGCAGAGTGTGTGGGCGCGCAGTGGAAGGACCTTGGGGGCAGTGTGCTGGTGCCACAGGGCATCTGCGGCTGTTCCCCACTTAGATTACGTGCAGCGGCCAGATATTGCATGGCTTGATTTCGCACGAACGCATCACGGGTGCATTGGCTTGATGAATGGCGCCCGGCGTGGATGCTGAGTGGTTGGGACTTGACCGGGGCACGCAGCTCGGTGTGCCGTGCCCTGTGTGCGTGCCGCCTTGGAAAGGCTCCCCCCGGAGGTTGAAGCAAAGGCGGCGCGGGTCGTAACAGAGGCCGGCCTTACACAGTCTCAGCAGTACACAGTATGTATGTTGAAGCTGGCTCGAGGTTGGTGGTGTGGTCCCTGGAGCTGCGTGAGGAGCTGCGTGAGATTGGCCAATTCGCTCGCTCGGAATAGTCAGGGACTCAGGGTCCAGATTGCTGTCACAAGGAATAAGCCCTGCGAGTCTCGAGTATGCAGTTTCGTCCTGTCTCGTGCGGAGGCGTAACGGGGTGCGAAGCAAGGGCTTGTTGATCAGGAACCAGAGAACCCGTTTGGTAGCCAGAGTCGATCGGCCAGATGCGATCGGCATCTTCTCTCGCCACACTTGTGACTGCCAGGTGCCGGTGGCTGGTGTGTAAGTGAGTGAGGTGAGCTGGCTCGGCTGGTGAGGCCGATGGTCGTTTCTCTTCAAACAAAAAATGCATATTGCGCACCCGGATGTACGCCACGCAAACTCGAAACGGGTCAGGTCTCGCCGTCCGGGCAGTGATTTGCCCCGTCGTGAAAATCCCTACCCTCCTGTTGCATACAGCCGATGGCGAGGGCATCTCGAAGGTGGCTCAGGGTGGGCAGGAGCTTGCCCTCGCCTTCTCGGCGGCTGCGAGAACTATTGGTTCCTGTGGTGGCGTTGCAGATACGCGAGGGTCAGATCCCATTTCTTCCTGACGGGGACGGGGATGCCACGGCCTGCTGCCGCACCTTGTCGCCCTTCTGGGCGCCGTGCATCCGCCAGCCGTGCCGCCTGACCAACCTGACCAACCTGCCGCCCCTCCTCCACTCCCCCCCTGCGGGCCCCGTCCAGTGGCAGTTTGCTCCTTGCCATGTGGTAGAACCACGGCTACCAGCCGATATTTTGTTCTGGACGCCAGCAGGCGCGCTGGGGTCCCGCAGGGCATGAAACACGGGAGCATCGGCTTCGGTTCGCTGGTTCCGTCCATGGATGGCAGTTATTCCACAGCGGGAGGAGCGGGAGCGGAAACTCTGCGTACGCAGCATGCACCCTCTCTGCCTCACCAGCACCCCGGCGGCGCATAAATGGCCAAGGTTCTGTCTCTAGTGTGGTATTGCCTGGTTGCCCGCGGTCGGTTGTTCTCATGGTTAGTTGTTCTCTGGCGACTTCGAGTCAAAGTACCATGTCGATTCACTGGAGGAAGAGACCAGGCATGTGCACAGCAGCTGACGGTGCGATTCTGATCGGGAGAGGCGGGCAAGGAATGAAAGGCGTGCCCAGGGCCATGCTGGGTCAGAACCATTGGCCTCATTTCGAATTGAAACAACTGCGAGGCGCAGGAATGCGCCCAGGCAGCCGGGCAGCATGCATCCACGGAGAGCTTGAGGGAGCTCTGGCCACAAGTGCCCCGCGGCGGGTGCCTTATCGACTCGAAGCTCACCTACCCCTCCACTCTTATCACCGCGCCTTCCCGGACCATGGCGGGGTAGGTACAAGCCCGCCTCGCCGCCCTGAAACTGGGCGGCAAACAAGGAAACAACGACGTACCCGATGGACTGCCAGCCATGTGTGATTCGACCTTTATTACCTTGACTTTCCAATTCGTAGAGATTTAGCTATGTGTGCTTCCATTCCACAGACTCCTGGGACCGGAAGCCTTTTCCCGCCAGCACGAATACCGATAAGCCGGGTCCGACGGTCGGTCCAGTCTCGCGCAACCGCCTGGCGCGTAGTCCGTTCTCTCCATACGTACCTACCCACTTGGGTCGTCTTTCTATTCCCCGCGCCGTGGGGGTTCGTGCTGCCTCTCTCAAGGCCGCTATGTCGGCGAGCCGCAGTCACTTACTGCTTCCAGTAGGTGAGGTTGAGTGACGGGAGGAAGACGATTTCACTGTGACGGGCTGTGACCAGCACTTCACCGACTACATTTTTGGTAGCGATCTCTCTACAAGTGATGATATGAACATCAACTGAAAAATCGACGCGCCTACACTAAAGGCGACGCCGGTTCGGGAACCCCAAGCATCATCCCCTGTGCGGTATGGTGGAGTCGTGTGGGCCGTTGGATTGCCGCCGCAAGCCGCACACACAAATGGACGTTGCCTAACAACAGCCATGTTCGCCATGGAAGCCGCACCTACGAGACGCACAATTGTGTGGTGTGACATTGCCAGAGGCGGGATCGGATCTCGTGTCTGGACCGGGCCAACTCGGATGACGCACAAACCAGGTGCGTACTATGTCCTGCTTAAAACCTCACCTCGTGTGCACAGTACATGCGAGTTGGCGAGGAGGCGAGCTTGGTTAGCAAGTGGTTAGCTTTCCCCAGTGGTCAGCGAGCAAGCCAGGGCGCAGGAACGGCGATATTAATAGAAAAAGAGCCGGGCTGCCGATCAAATTTGTCAGCCTGTCCGGCTTCGGGTTGACTTCGGTTACAGTCCTTGTAACAATTTTCTTGTACCGCTTACCGAGCGCAGAGTTCGAAGCTACTCAGCTCAGCCATTCCTTAGAACTGTACTGGTAAACAGCGTCGGCAACGGAAAAGGGATGCTGAGATGTCGCCAGCCGGTCTCGTTGAAACCAGCGACATTCAGGAGCCGGCCACCTGACAACCGGAAATTGGCCGGCCCTGCAGTCCCTGATCCTGGGCAACTTGCCAAACAAGGAAGGGCATGCCAGGATCTACTGTTCTTCCAGCACACCTTCCAGCAGCCGCCTAGCTGCGTGATGCCAAATGAGCCAGAAGCTTTTCAGTACTAGCGAGTGGTAGGCTCGTCAGGGACACATGCAATAATAGCAAGGCATCTTTTGCCTCTCTCGGTCGGTGGTCATGCTAATGGCTCTTCAAAGCCTTGCGATGTGATTTCGTTTCCTCAGGACAGTGGTTGGCGGACCATCGACAGCCTACCTGGCGCGCCAGTGGCTATCGGATGGCATGTATGAAATTCCCTGTGCACTGTAACGGGCTGACGGAAGACACTAGACCCTGACGGGAATGGCGCAGCTTTGAAACTGAGCAATCAGACAGACTGACGGAAGGCTGCCGCGCCGCCGGTGTGCATGGCCTTGCTGCCTCGGGGCCAGGCTCGCAAATGGGGGCGATCTGCTCGGTTTCGGGGTGCCGTTTCTTCACAACGACGGGACCTACTAGTACTAAGCTTCTACCCCTCGCTACTGTACTGTGCAAGTCCTTTGCATGCCCGGCATCGCTACTTGGTATTTAGATACAAGTAGTAAGTGGTATCTGGTTGCCACGGACTTAAGGTAAACTACCATCGAGCACCGTGTATCAAAGTCTGTAATCGAGGTTGTTGCTTCGGGATGTTCTTCCCGCGCCGCGTCCTGCTATGGTCCCTGAACCGCAACACTCACCGCGAGGCCCAGGCCCAGCCGACACTCGGGCACCTTTGTAGCATCTTACTTGCACGGCGATGGGGTTCGGTGAAGCTGGCGCCATCAGCAACATTGGGACAGCTACACCGGCACTTGACCGCTGATGAGAACTGGAGCACTCAGGCTGTTCGTGGTAGAACCCCCACTTCGCGTGTCCTGATGCCTTGGAATCGGTCGAGGTAGCGCACTCTGACTCACCCTCGTGGACTCCACCGGACATAACGTGAGCAGCAACTAGGAGAGGAAGGATTGACCTACGAATACACTGCCCGAGCCCTATTTGAGAGCTGAATTCCTGTTACTGTTCCGTACAAGCAAAGCTCGTCCGCGTGAGGTATCAAAGTGCGACGAGTACGGAGTATTGATTCGATCTAACGACGGCAACCCTGTCGTCGTTCGCATCAATTGGGTGTGTTGCAGGACCCGCGCGCGGCGCCTTTGCCTGCTCCGGCATGGCGGCGTCCACAGGGCTCGAGCGCGCAAAGAAAGTACGTACCGGAAGTGGGCAAAATGGCACTGTGGACTGTTCCGGGCAGGGCTCGACAGGGCTCGACAGGGCTCGAGGGATGGAGGGGTCCATTCCACCACTAGCCTGCACCGTGGCATATGCACCGATGGCACTGTGTCCCTGTTTCCCGGCTAATGCTAGCCGCCGTGCTGGGCTGCTACTGGTGAGCCTGCTGGGCTCGGGCAGCCCAATTTCGCCATCTGGGCAGCCAGGGCCCAGGGGCTGTGTGGGCTGTTTCCATTTGGTGTGTGGTGTGGTGTGGTGTGTGCAGGTGTGTGCCCGCCTCCACCGAAGCTGCCTTCCATCCAGAGCAGTTGTGCCAGGACCAGGAGCCAGTGTGCTAAGGTATCTCGGGCCAGCCCTTCCCGTTCCCTTTGCTCGCTCTTTGCAACCACCACGATGCAGCTGTCAACCTGAGCATCTTCGAAACCCAACCACCGACGCAGCGACTTCTGCAGCACGAACAAGCCAGCGCAAGCAGAACATCCCCAGCAATTGCACTCTGTTGGCTGAGCATGAGCCCCTCTCGGTCGCTCTCTCTCCGATAGCTTCCCCCTCTCTCTCTGTTCCCTCCCACCCCCCACCGCTCCGCTGCTGTGCCGCCCGCCTGAGGTGTGGCCCGCCGCCGTTGTCGCTGCCTCGTTTCCTGCCCTCCTGGGCTGCTGTCACTCCCCCCCCACTCTCCCTGTGCTGCCTGCCTTGCGTCCCACCGCACAAAGTCGCTCTCCCCGTCGCCGCCCAGCCGCCCGAAGCCGCCCGAATTCCCGCCTCCCAGGACGATGACCGTGTCCAGCGACGCTGGCAGCAAGCTCGACGCTGTCGCCGCCATGTCTGGTTCGTCCTCTCCCTCCACCGCGGGCGGCGGTGCGCCTGCGGGCGACGAAGCCGGTAGGTCTAGCCTGCAGCATTCACGAGCACCGCCTAACATCCCACCATTCCAACCACGCTCTTTCTTTCAATTGCGATGGCATCGCTCTCGAGCTCTGGCTGACAAAGAATCCCCCCCTCCGCAAGCGTCCACCATCATGGTCAACACCAAGACCCCGACCGCTGCCGCTGCCGCTGGCGCCCCCTTCCCTCCGCCCAAGACCGACAAGCCCCGGCCCCACGTCTGCGGGACGTGCCAGCGCTCCTTTGCCCGCCTGGAGCACCTCAAGCGCCACGAGCGATCCCACACCAAGGAGAAGCCGTTCGAGTGTCCCGAGTGCGCCCGGTGCTTCGCCCGCCGTGATCTGCTCCTGCGCCACCAGCAGAAGCTGCACCAGACCACCACCCCGTCGTCCCGCCCCCGCAATCGCCGAGAAAGTGCCAGCGGAGCGACACCGGGCGCCAGCCGGGCGCGCAAGAACAGCATTGTGGGTGCCGGTGCTGCTGCTGCCGGCACCAATGCCGCCTCCATGAGGCCCAGGGCAAACACCATCAGCCACGTCGACGGCGCCGCCATGCAGATGATCGCCGCCGCCAATGCCCAGGTGTCACGCATGCCCCCGACCCACAGCCGCCATCCAAGCCTGATCGGACTGCCCACTCACGGTCTCGAGGCCTTTGGCATGGCTGCTGCCCTGGCTCATCGCGGGGCGCCGCTTGGCCTGCCGAAGCTGGAGACGCACGGGATCAACGGCATGGACTTCTCGAGCGGTCTCAGGACTGCTCCCGTGTTGCCCTTCGCCCCTGATTTTGAACTGGACAATCTGTTCTTCGGCGCCTCTACGGGCTCCACCATCAACCCAAACGCGCTACACTACAACGACTCGCCGCCTTCCATGGCCATGGATACCCTCTCCCCTTTTGCCCACGGGCTACCCGATATGTCCGCCGGCCAGTCGCTTGACGAGACCCTAGATTGGCTGCCAGGCTTCGAGCATCACATGTCCTTCAACAACGGGCCGGCTGAGAACGCCGTGGACGGCTCGTCGCCCTCGGCTCTGAGCACAACCAGCCAGAGCGGCATCAGCGACGTGATGGTGGACGGGTCGAACCATCACACGTCCTCGGCCGCGACGAGCTCCATGTGGCAGTCCTCCATCATGGGCCCGCCACAGATGGCCAACCCATTCTCCCTCGACATGGGAGGGGGCTCCGTCTTTCCCGACCTCTTGAATGGCGCGCCACTGTCTCCACAGCCATCGTCGGCTAAAGCCATGGGCGACAGCTACTTTTCGACCCCTCCGCCATCGCTCAGCTCCCTGAGCCCGACCGTCCTCTCGGGCCTGAACAGCCAGAACCTGAACCAAGCGCTCAACTTTGGTGCCGGTCCGGAGACGCCCTCCTCGATGAATGGTATTAATAATTATGGCACCTTTCCCGTCACGACAATCACTGATTCAACAAGAAATGCCATCCTAGGTGCCCTGTCGGCCTCCCAGGCGTCCCCGTTTGCTACGCGGAGATACTCGTTCGCCACCACCCCGACATCCCCAGTCACTACGCAGTCGCCGCCGCCGCCGACGACGACGACGACGACGACTGCCAGTAGCGCTAGTGCTGCCAACAACACTTCCAGCAGCACCGCCGCCAGCACCAACAATTGCAAGACCGCTTCTAACCCTGCCGCCGACAACATCAACGCCAGCGGCAGCAGCAACAGCAGCGTGGGTGATCTGACCGCCAGCCTCCCCACCACCTCCGATCTACGGCGATACGTTGGGGCCTACCTGCGATACTTCCATCCGCACCTGCCGTTTGTCCACATACCGACGCTCTCGTTCGAGACTCCCCCTCATTTGTTGGCTAACGGGCGAAATAGCGGCATTGGTGGGAGTGGGTGCTTGCTTCTTTCTATGGCGGCCATAGGCGCCCTGTTTGAGATGGAGCACCAGGCGTCCATGGAGCTGTTTGGGATGGCCAAGAAGATGATCCAGCTGTATCTCGACGAGAGGAGGAAGGCGAACGTAAGAAAGGCAGAATCCATCCGGCGCACGCCCCTGTCGGACCCGAGTTCACTGCAGCAGGACCCCTCCGTCGAGACTCCCGTGTGGTTGGTTCAGGCGATGCTCCTGAATGTCGTGTATGGTCATAATTGCGGAGACAAGCGGTCTGGAGAGATTGCCTCGACCCACGCCGCCGCCTTAGTAAGTCTTGCGCACGGCGCCGAGTTGATGCGGCCGGCCCGCGTCGAGCCGGCGACGGGGGATGTTGAGATGATGGACGCCGACGTCGTTGGCGGCTGGAATGCTGGATTTGGGGGAAGGAAAAACGCCGACGAGCAGGCCGAGTGGCTGCGTTGGAAGACAATGGAGGAGCGAAAGCGGACTCTCTATGCCGTCTTCGCTCTGTCCAGCCTCCTTGTTCTCGCGTATAACCACACGCCGGCCCTGACGAACTCGGAGATCTTGCTCGATCTTCCATGCGACGAAGACTTCTTCGCCGCCGAGACCGCCGCCGCCTTTCACGCTAAGGGCGGGATTGGCGCCGCGAACCACAATCGGATGACGTTCCACGAGGCTCTCGGGGAACTGCTGCGCACGAACGAGAAGCAGCAGCAGCAGAAGCAGCAACAACAACAACAGCAGATGCACCCCTTCTCTGACGTTCGTGAACCTCTTGGCTTGGCAGTCAACAATCTCAGCGACCTGCCCATAAGCAGCTTGAGGCCCAGCAGCTTCGGCTGCCTGATTTTGATTCACGCGCTCCACAACTACATCTGGGAGACGCGCCAGCGGCATCACAATAAGGTGTGGACGAACGAGGAGACGGAGAAGATGCACCGCCACATCGAGCCTGCGCTTCGAGCATGGCACGCCGCATGGGCGAGCAATCCTCGGCATAGTGCGGAGCGCCCCAACCCCTACGGCGCAGGCACTCTCTCGGCCGACTGCATTCCGCTGCACGACCTCGCCTATGTCCGCCTCTTTGTCAACCTTTCGCGGTCCAAGGAGAAGTTCTGGTTGCGAGACTGGGATGGCATGGCCGAAGAGCTGGCCAATGGTTGCGAAATCGTTCAGCATGCCGAGCACTCGCCGCCCGCCTCCAATGCCGATGTGGCCGTCACGGACTCGCCGTCACCAACGGGACCAGCGGCCGTCCCCGCCGGCTCACCGTCAGCGCATCTTTCCTCCGCCTCCCCGGAGCTGGTGCTATCCGGTATCATCAACCCCGCGGCTACGCAACAGTCCGCCTCCAGCAATCGGTCGACGTCCCGCCGGGAGAAGCACTTGCGGAAGGCCGCCTTCTTCGCTGCCGAGTCCCTCTCCGTGTCCGACAAGCTCGGCGTCACCTTTGCCACCCTGACCAGCCGCGAACTGCCCCTGCAGGCGACACTTTGCATCTTCGACTGCGCCCAGGTGCTTGCCGAGTGGGTTGCCACGCTCCAGGACCGCGTTGGCCGCTACCTCGGCATCATGGGCCGTGACAACGTGGACTTTACGCAGGTTCCGGCCATCATGCTGCTGGAGGAGGAGGATTTGAAGTTACTGGGCAAGGTCGATGAGATCATTCGCGGTGCCGAGCTGAAAATGGACATGGAGACCGTACAAGCGGCGAGCGGTGGGGGCCAGGGCGTGATGGCCGGCATGGACAATGTGATGCGGATGGACGATAGCGCGGGATACGCCTCGAAGCTCTTGCGAGTCACGGCCTACATGTTTGACAAGGCCGCCGTATGGCCTGGTGAGTTCTATTTTCGGGTCCTCAAACAACTGCTCGCACCCTTTTGCTGACCGGGCCCCCCAGTGACTCGCTTGATTACATCTTGCCTGGAGACCCACGCGAACCATATGCGCGCGCGCGCAGAGAAATCCGTTACGGCCCACGGCTGAATGCAGCATGTGCCGGCGCTCTTCCGTCTCTGTTGTGCGTGATGAGGAGAGGAGCGTTGAGGCTTACCCAATGCGTCGTGACGCTACTCCACTAGTGGTCGACTTCTTCGTCCCGGTTTCTGACTCTAAATTGGTAGTGGTTGCGGACTCGGCTCGGTCTTATCTACGGGGCAGCCGGACCGTAGAAGCTCATTCGTTGGTCTGGTTCTTGTTCAGCAACATTGATACCCTTTCATCGTTCGTTTTCTCTATCCGATCGCTCCCAAACCTTTGTGGTCCCCTCTCAAGGATGACGGATTCTTTATCTGGCCGGTTTCAGATCCAGGCACCAAATATGGTGGCTTACGTCCAGGTTTTACGCGCGACTCAGTTTGGGGGTTCACGTACGACGGATGCCGTGCCGTCATGACGGGTTACTGGACATGATGACATTCGCTGAGTTCTCCGGAGTTTGTGGCGTGTTTACTGCTGGCTATTGGGCTGCGAACGTTCACTGCAAACGCTGCGGAGCTGCCTGTCTTTTCTCCCCCGGTACGCCACCGGGAGGCCGAGATGATGAAGTGCGCCGGAACAGACACGCGATTCGGGATGCCTGGGGATTGACTGGTTTGCTTTGGGGATCCAAGGGTCACAACACAGTATTTTGTGGATGGTGGTTATTACTTCGGGTTTTTATTCTCGTCGAGCCATCCGCCCGTACTGAAAAGGGGCCTGCGGCAGGCCTCCGGTTACGAAACGATGTGATGGCCAGGTCCTGGGGATATGGTTCGTTTTTATGTGCCCGTGAACGGAGCAAAAAAAGGAAACGCGTACTGGGGGGCAAAACTGCCGTTGTATCTACGAAATATTTTGTCGGCCACAGGTGAAGAGAAAAGCAGTTGGAAGCTGACGACGCCTTGGGTGTTTTCTACCTCGGGGAATGTGTGTTAATTTGAAGCGGTCTCCATGAACTTCTAGCTTGGTGTCTTCTCGCTGAGTCGACGGGAATGAAGAGTTGAATGGGCCTAGTTGGAAAGCACATAAGTCAACTATCAAGACAGAACAACCAAGCAAAGAGTCGAGTTGTCACGGTCGTCTGTACATCAAACAACAGATCTGGCAACGTTCATGGTCCACCTCGCATGATTGGCTCGAGACTGATCAAAGGGCTGTCAGGTACCTAACTCACAGCTCGCATAATTTTTCTCCGTGTTTTGCCCCCCCCTGGCTGAGTTTAGATTGCCCGTGGGCCACTTTCGTGAGTGGGTTCATCCCTCGCAAACTTTTTTGTTGTTGGGGAAAGGGGCTTGAGTGGGCCTGACAGGCGGGGGCCAGAAGGACCCTGAAAAACTCGAACACATCGAAATTCATTGTCTCCATAGCGCTTGTCAAAACTGCCTCCGCCCGAGTCGTGAACTGCAACTCGAGACGCTGACGGCTTGCCCGCCGCTGTGGACATGTGCTGTCCTTCACACTTTATGAGAAAAACAGGTACACTTGCACAGTATTGCTTGAGGGTCGTGGCA
Organism: Chaetomiaceae sp. R4402; assembly: GCA_023628555.1. Classification (NCBI taxonomy): domain Eukaryota; kingdom Fungi; phylum Ascomycota; class Sordariomycetes; order Sordariales; family Chaetomiaceae; species Chaetomiaceae sp. R4402. The sequence goes on along the minus strand of JAMAKO010000045.1, from coordinate 257,278 downwards.
ACACACCCCGGTTAGCTCTCGAGACCCAGGATCTTGGTGGATACATGCTAAACTCCCCTCAACCGTTCCCTCGCCCAGTGCCGGAGAATCTGGGTCCAATCTTAAAACTCGTGCCCCGGCTGAACAAACATGGATGCGGCTCGCTTGTTAGTGTCGTCCATCGGCCTGGACCCGACAAGGTGGACATGGCCGAGGATAAAAAACTGAAACGGAGGGAAAGTAAAAGGTAGGAGGGTCCCGCGTGGTTGTAGGTGAAGACTGTTCCCGCTAGTTTCTCTATCCCTCTTTTTCTCACCACCCCTCCAATCCTCGTGCCGCTACTCCTCACACAATGGCGACAACGACGACAACGACGACGGCGACCCGGAGCCGCAAAGCTCACAGCGAGGCCCCTACGGCACCCCTCAAGCTCGCCGACGGCCCGCAGTACCCCGACATCCAAACCATCCGTGACGCCATCCCCGCCCACTGCTTCGTCGCCTCCACGTGGCGCTCCATGGGCTATGTCGTCCGCGACGTGGCCATGGCGGCGGCGCTCGGCTGGGCCGCGCTGACCTACATCCCGCGGATCGACGACTTCGCCTGGCGCACCGCCGCCTGGATCGTCTACGGCTACCTCCAAGGCCTGGTCTGCACGGGCATCTGGATCCTGGCGCACGAGGCCGGCCACGGCGCCTTCTCGGCCCACCGCGTGCTCAACGACGTGGTCGGCTGGGCGCTGCACTCGGCGCTGATGGTGCCCTACTTCAGCTGGAAGTTCTCGCACCACCGCCACCACCGCTTCACCGGTCACATGGAGAAGGACATGGCCTTTGTGCCGCCCACCAAGGCGGATCGTGACGGCCGGAGGCTGGCGGACCTGTATTTCGACCGGGAGCTGTTCGAGGACGTGCCCGTCGTGCAGCTGGTCAAGCTGGTGGCGCACCAGCTGGCTGGCTGGCAGATGTACCTGCTGTTCAACATCTCATCTGGCGTCGACAGCCAGCAGCGCACCGGCGGCTGGTGGCGCGTGAGCCACTTCGAGCCCACCAGCGCCGTGTTCCGCCCGAGCGAAGTCGTCTTCATCGCCCTGTCGGACCTCGGCCTCGCTATCGTCGCCGGCCTGCTCTACCTCGCGTCGACTGTCGTGGGGTGGCAGACGGTTTTCCTGATGTACGGCGTGCCGTACTTCTGGGTTCACCACTGGCTCGGTTCGTCTTCCCCAGTCTCCCGTCAAATCTGAAGAGCGCCAATCGCTGACAGTCTCACAGTTGCCATAACGTACCTGCACCACAACCACCCGGACGTCCACCACTTCGATGCCGACAGCTGGACCTTTGTCAAGGGAGCTCTGGCCACGGTTGACCGCGACTTTGGCTTCGTTGGTCGCCACCTTTTTCACGGCATCATCGACACCCACGTCGTCCACCATCTCTTCCCGTGAGTGCTCTCTGAAGCCTCTTGCTCGAATCTCTGCAAGCTGCCTTCGTTTATAATATGCTGACGCCGCCAACAGGAGAATCCCCTTCTATAAGGCTGAGGAGGCCACCGAGGCCATCAAGCCGCTGCTGGGCAACCTGTACCACCGCGAGGAGCGCTCCTTCATCGGCCAGCTGTGGTCGACCTTCACGCAGTGCAAGTATGTCGAGGCAGACCCCGCGGTGCCCGGTGCGCTGAAGTGGGCTGAGAACTAGTGGTTCGGCTGGTGCCAGGCACGGCGCTTCCGTGCCAACGACTTGAATGACGATGTGCGATACGGGTATAGATCCGGATAAGATCATATAGACATAGAATAGATGGTATCGTCGCAAAATAGACTGTTGTTTAGAACGGACAAGACCATAGTACTTGACGCGCACTTCCGCAGCTCCCATGCCGAGTGTTTTGTCCCTGGAACCTTGTCTGATGTCAGGCAGATCTCGTGGAAATTTCGCGTCGATCGCAACGAAAGATCTTGAGTTGAGGCTCCTTGTTGCTTCACATGTTTCGCATCCCACGCAAAAAGCCCCAACTCTTGGAACTGGTTACCGCCTGATACCTAATGCACCTTCCGCTTCCCACGCTCCCGAGCCAGATCCAATTCCGAATCGCTTCCGCCAAGCCTGAAACTGAAGTCCACCACTCCCACAAGCCCGCTCACGGCTCGAACGAGCCCTGCCAAGTCGTCACAGACCAGCGTCGTGCAGACTTGTAGCACCGCAAACTCGGCGTACCCCGGCTGCTCGATGTTTCTGGGGTCTAAGATATTCGCCACGGCAAGATCTCGCCGGACATCCCGGTGCTTGTCGTTGCGGTAGTAGTCATCATAGCCCGTGCGGGTGTCGACCATCCTGATCGGCGCACCATCGCCGTCACCACCGTCATCATCCGGATCAGCGAGTGTAAGCGCGGACTGACCCATGCGCATGAGTCGGCGCGTCATCTCGTACGGTCGCGGGAGGGGTATGAACGGCGGGAGGCTCTGCCCGGAGAGAAGCGAGTTCGACAAGAGTGTGAGTGTGGACAGGATGGTGTGATGCGTTGGCTTGAGGATGTCGAGCACGTCGGCCAGGGCGTCGAGCCACTCGCGGCTGCTAGAGGACACGGAGGGAGCCCGGGAGCGGGTATGGAGGGACTGAGAAGCGCCACGCAGCGCAGAGCGCCTGGGGTGTCGCTCATCGTGACCGCTCCTGTCGCCCGAGCGCACCCGCGTAGGGTGCATGAGCGTGTAGCCTGCCAGGGTCAAGTATGCCATGATACGGGTGCTGCGCATGAGAATGTCGTCGTAGGCCTCTCGCGGAAACTTGCCGCCGATCGTAGGCTCCCATTTCTGCCACTCGGCATGTTGCCGCATTGACGGAACCAACAACATGACCTTGCCAAAGATCTTGCGGCCGACCTTGAATAAATGGTGCGCCGGGCTTCCGGGCATGTTGACGTCGCCTGCCGTGCCACGGACGTTCGACCTGAGCGTGGAGCTGACGACGCCAAAGTAGTTGGCTAAGAGGTACAGCGTTGCGGATAAGTCGCGTCGAAGCCAGGTCCGATCGGTCAGGGGCGACGGGAATATCGTCCAGACGAAGGCAACCAAGCTCCCACCCGCCACGCAGGCAACGCGATATGGGGCCAGTAAGTAAGCTCTGATACACTCGGTTAGTCAACCAACTGCGAAGAATCCCCGCTCGAAAAGACAACATACGGATAGAATGGCTGGCCAGACCGCTCTGCGGCGGCACGGCCAATAGCGTGCACTTGGAGCTCATAACCAATGATCAAAACCTGGGTGATGATCGTGATCAAGATGGCTGGGACGAAGCGCGGGAACTTGATGAAGAAGTAGTAGCAGATGAAAATCGAGAGCCACAAGAAGACGATGGCTCCGGCTACCTGGCCGTCCACAATGTACCAGATGACCAGGGAGAGGCACATCGCAATGACGGTGCCGCCAACCCTGCAGAGGAAGCCGAAGAAGGACTGACCAGAAGCTGTCAAGTGAGTGGTGAGTTACAGGCATGGAAGACTTAGGACAGGGGGGCACTCACTCATGGTCATGCCCAGGGAGATGATAATCATCGCCCAGACCAACCTCTGCTGCATGAAGAATTGCTGGGTGCTCTCCAAGAAGGCAACAATGCCTATCGTCATGGTGGCACAGGCAACACGAAAGCCGAAAGCCGACTCTTCCGAACCAAAGAACTTGGGTATCATCCTCAGACCGTTACTAAGGCGCTGCCAAGTGGTCTCGGGAGGCAGGTGTTCGGGATCTCTCTTGCGGTTGTAGCCATCTCCGAAATAGACGATGCTGGCGCCGGTCTCCATGGCATCCGGCGTCTGTTCAGCCGATGAATCCTCGTTACCAAAGACAGCCAGGAGCCACTTGCGCAAACGGTGAAGGGTGGGAGCAAGGAGCCGATTCTTGGACATGGTCCCATCCTCAATTTTCTCATCGGCAAAATCGACGAGATCCTGGACAGCCTCTCCGGCTGCGTGCATCAGGGTTTCCGTGTAGAGGATAATGTAGAGCTGCACCTGGTCCCTCTCGCTTCTGAACGAGGCCGGGTCGGCTGTTCCTTCGTCCAGATGGATGCCCCTCTCCTCAACCCACTTCTTCAGCAGCTCTCCCTTCCTGGAGTAAAACGCCTGGACCTTGTCATCGAGAACCCTAGCAAAGCCCTTGTCGCCGGGCTTGGGCTCAACACCAGCCTCCAAGTCGATGTCGGAAAGGTTTGACGTCGCTTTTCCATCTTTGCTCGGTGCTTTGTTGGGTCTTGGAATAAGCTCCAGGGACAGTGAGGCATGCTCAAGGCCCTGGTCAACTGCCTCGGACAGAATTTCGAAAGGTTCTTGCACCTGTTTCATGACCTGGTTCCAAACGTGCCTCTCGAGTTCCTTCTCAGCAGCGATCTCATCAGGATTGCCGTCCGTAGATTCCCAATTGGGGTGCTCTGAGAAACGTTTGATGATGTCGATAATGGTGTTCATTCCCTGGCTGCCGGTGGTGGGTCGTCGAGTCAGCAGCAGGATACACGGCGGCCGGGTGGAAGAGACAATGAGAAAGAAACCTACACTGGGATGTAAACGTGGCGGAACAGCGTGTAGATCTCGCTCAGGTCATCGGCGTCCAACTTTCCCCATGCAACATCCCGTTTGGCGAAAGGCATATCGGCATGTAGTTTGCCTTCCAGCTCCCTCAACTTGGCACCCATCTCCTCCAGGGCTTTCGCTGCTTCAGCCTCCTTCGTCAGCTTGGGCTCGGCCTCATCTGAAATTGCCTCCCCATCCGCTTTTGCCAAGAAAGTCTCGGTCTGCATTGCGGCGTTGAACGTGGCGTCTGTCTCGAGACTCGACAAGTACACTTTCTGCAGTAATACAAGCTTCCTCAAGAGGCCGAACGCGCCGGCAAACTCCTTGAAAACCACTAGCCTGCAGCTGACGGGGAACACAAGCGTATTGACGCCCAGCGCCAGGGCGAGGGCAGTCAACATGGCGGTCAGCAGCTCCTGAATGAAGAACTGAACGGCGGCATTGGTGGTCATGGAAGGGCCGATCGTCGCGGACACGTTGACAAAGATGCTGTAGATGATGACGGGTAGGTTGAAGGCGGGTAGTTTGGCGCGCACAACGTTGCCGAACCAGATGTTGGCAAAGAGCCAAACGGCGCAGACGGCCGACTGGCTCGAGTTGTACGTCCGAAGTGCGGTAGGTTGGGTCTCGGCCGGGGTGGTGTTGATACGGGCCTGCAGGGCGGACCAGAGGGCGAGCATGGACACGGCGGCACCCACGCAGATAGCGAGGGCGTTGAGCATGAGGTTCATCAAGAACTTGCCCCTTGGCAGAATTGCCATGGCGAACACGCTGATGATGGGAATCAGATAGCCCAGGGTGCTGAAATAGGCGGCCACCGGCGGGGCCTGTAACATGGCGATGGCGATTATCGGTGGAAGAGAGCCCCTGATGTAGTCGGTGGTTAGCGAAGCCACAGCGACTCGACAATGCAGCGGTTATTCGAATGTCAACTTACTTGAACATGGTCAACAGTGTGGGCGTATCAAGCCCCAGCTTAGTGACAAGAGCAGCCAATCGCCTCGGCTTCTTCTCCTTCTTCATCGGATCTGAGCCTTCTTCTCCCGCTCCAACGCCGGCCTCGGAGTCCATGGTGGCGCGTGCCGCGTCGCTTGTTGGCGGCGCTTCTTCCTCCCGATGAGCCGCCATCTCGTGTTGGCGTTCGGGGGGCGCCTGCTCAAACCGATTGGTGTCAGGTGCTGTTATGAGCTCAGAGATGCAGATACTGCGGGGTGCCAAATCTGAAGAGAATGCGTATTTGTAGACTCATCAGACGGAAGAAGGGGGCATGAACAGTGAGCAACCGGATGAAGGCCTATCCGCCCGTAGCCCACAGTCACCGCACCAGCACGAAGATCCGGCAGTACGGAATGAGGCACATCAGACCCATCCACACGTGTGCTTGGGAGATTTGATGTCAAGAGCGTGATAGTCATTTGAGATGCCGGCACGGGGCAAGCCCAGCTCTGGGCCAAAGCGTCAGAGCGGATAACGTCGTTGACGGCGGCAGGGAATATCGCGATTACTGAGAGCGGGGCGGCGGCCAGTGAGCGGTGGAGCTCGCCATCGGCAGGAAGGGGTGCGCTGGGTGCTGCATCTGGCGGGAGCCCGAACTGGGAATTCCATGATCGCCATCCCATGGCCGAGACTCTTTCAGTTCCCATGCGATCCGGCACCGCTTCGGATAATCTGGAGAGGGACAAAAGGCTTCCATCCAACGTTGTTTCCGCTGACTCGTCCAGACAATGGACGCTCCGCTCGTCTCGAATTGGCGGAGTCGTAGAAAAATCGGGTTTGCTGGGGTTGCGGCTCACGGCTCGGACATGCAATGCAACGCCAGCTCGGGTTTCCATCCTAACAGTAAGAATACTGCGTAGGCGAGGTAGTAGGTACATTAGTTATTGACGCCGGCGTATGCCTGTCTCGCAGGTTGCTGGCGGTCCACTCGGATTTGCCATCGGATCTTGCAGCCAGCTGGACAGCCAGGGCGCGGAAAGCGTACTGGCAGTCGGCAATTGGCGGGAACAGCCAGCTGCTGAGACAGGCCAGTTTCGAGGTTTGAGGGCACTGGTCGAACGGCTGCGGACGAATACCTGAATTTGACGAATCTCAAAGAGACAGCATCCGCAAATGCCAAGTTGGGCCTTTGAATCATTGGCGGCTTGCGGCTGCCTTGTGCAACTGCAGATTGCAGTCGTGCACAGGCCACCCGCAACTTCCCTATAATTAAGTTGTCGTCTCTGCCGCTCCTGCTGCTTTCGTTCTGGTCTTTTCTTCTCCTCAGCTCTCTCTGCCTCCCTGGCTTAGATCAAGTGTAGTATCTGTTCTTCTCAAGTTTAACCGCTGAGACTCAAACCACACCGGTTACACCAATTTTTGTGCTCGAAGGGCCATCCTCTGGGCAAGCCCCATGGTGGAACTTCTCAGTGTCCCTGGTCCCTACACTGTCTCCAGGTGATGCGAACCAATTTGCTTGTTTTTTTTGTCTTTGTTCTTCACTGCACTCTCGGGCTGTGCTCGGGCTGCGGAGAAGTTGCTGGCTGCCGTGGTCGACCAGGACGCCGTTCCCTCCGTGCCGTCCTGTCCCTTGGTGTGTGTGTTGGCTCTTGGGGGTTGATAGCAGCCACGACACTCCTCAGCCGCATGCTGACAGGAACACAGAAAAGTACCAGCAGGAAAGAGCCGCGGCACGGTTGCACACCGGACACACGGGACGATCGGGCAATTGTCGAAAGGCACAGCATCCGAATCCAATCAGCCGATGTCTGAGGAGCGCCAGGCCATGCCGTTGGGACCCTTCCGCAGAGGGGTGGGTCCGAGCCAGTGGTCCCTGGAAGCTTGGCTCAGCTTGGCCCTGCTTGGCTGCTTGGCTCGCTTGGCCTTCAATGTCATCATCTTCGTCACCCTGGGGTTGACCGCTCCACCAGTCGTCGTCTCCCAGTCTTCCGTCGGCTGCCGCGTAACGCATGTGGCACATCGTCAGTCATTTTGCGAAGGCAATCCCCAGCACGACGACGTAATGGGCCGAACGTCTTGTGTCGCTCATTGTGTGACGGCCCGCGGCCCGGCCCTGTTTCGGAAATGCTTGGGTTGTGTCTGTCTGTCCTCTCACCAGGCCTCGTCGTAAGCGGCGTGGAGGCTTCGGCCCTTGCTCGCGTTTATCTCAAAGCTGTCGCAGGAACACACCCGTTTGGGCGACCTATCTGCGGCGTAGCACCCCAACACAGTTATGGTGTTGGTTATGCGCACTTTTTCGTCCCCCTCTCCTCCATCGTTGCTCCCTCTGTCCCCTTCTTCCCATTGCCCATCGGTGTCGCAATGGTCACTGCAACTCTGGAAAAGAGCTTGTTCTCATGGCTCCATCCGCTTGATATGCCGTGAGATGTCATAGTGAAGCTTGAGAGGCTTTGTTTTCCGAGTCTTGGCTGATACTTCACATCATTACCCGCGGATACCTTCTTCTATCATCAACTACGACAGCAACGGCGCAACGATGCCAACTTACTACACACCTCCCCAGTCGCCTACCAGGCGCTCTTCTGCCTCGTTCCGCTCTTCATCCGGCCCCAACAGTCATTACTCCTCCAGACCCGGCTCGTCCCGCAGCAGCAGTCGCAGTCGCAGCCGCAGCCGCAGTCGACCGCCCAGATCGAAACACGGCAAGGAGACAGAGGAGAAGGTCAAGGACGGGATCCCCTACCTCTTTCTCGGCTCCATCGCCGCCGCCTCCCTGCTTGCCCATAAGTACTGGCCCAAGGGCTTCCTCCACGGCGACAAGGCGGACTGGGAGCTGCCTGCTGAGCATGCTCGGCATGACAAGCAGAAGCGTTTAGCCGAGCAGCAGGGTGCTCGTGGGGGCAGACGTGAGGGCGAAGGCAGGAGTCGGCGTGACGTCAGTGCCGCCCCCGGCTCCGACGACGGATACGAGGGTCGTCGCCATGGTCCCTGGGAGGGACGACGAGGCGTGGGTCCGGAACGATATCTCACCGCGGGAGACGGAGGAGATGGACACAGCGAGCCCGGCCGGGACCGCGGTGGATGGGCGGCCCGACCCCCCTCAAGCACGACAGGGAGTAGCGGCAGCCGTGCCAGCAGAGATCCCAGCCTGGACCGACGGCCGACGCGTAACCAGCGCACCGAGTATCTCACCACCAACGATTGGTACTACCCGCCAGCACCGCGGCGGCACCGCAGCGTCGCTGGCCCGCGGTACCCGCTGGAGAGGAGCACGTCGAGCGCGGGGGTGCGGTTTCCGAGTCCATCCGGACGAAGGGGCTCCGACTACGACGATCACTTGTCTGACGTGGCGTACGTTTACCGGGAGACAAGGCCCAGGTCAAGGCGGGCTTCGTTTGATGCTGGCAATGTGAGTCGACTGCCGCAAGAAAGATATTATGAATCCTATGAGCGGTATCGATGAGTTGCCTGGTGAACAGAAAGGCGTCCCGACATAATGCAAAATGGTCTGCTGGACAGGATTACATAGACAAGTTATACATTATCAAACCCGCGAAAGCGCAGTGCATGCATGCGCAAAAGATGAATGAAGTCAGAGACCGATTCATACAAGCCGTCATTGCCTCACTCGGGTGGTCAGCGACAGAAAGCGTGAAGTGGCACTGGTAGGGTGGCGTGGCTCAGTGATCAACTCCTTAGACCGCAGCGACGTTCACAAGGCAGGGGCAGAACCAGCACGCCACACCAAGTTCTGGCGTAGATAGTCTCATTGGCTCGAAATCTGCATCCCAAGCACCAAAATGCCGACCGTCTGTGTATATATCTCCCAAGTCCGAATCGCTGCTCAATCTTCCCCGATTGCCCAGTATGCATGCCACTCCTTGCTCAGGCCCCCTGTGGCTACTTATACTCAGCAACCAAGCTCATCAGCCTCCTCGTCGTCCTGGAGCAGCTTCCGCTTCCTGCCCTTCAGCAAATTCTTTTTCGGTGTCTTCGTGGGGGTCGTCTCAGGCGAAGTCCTTGAACTCCCGGCCGAGCTTCGCGGGGACCCCGCGGACCCCTGGGCAGGGGGCGTTCCCACGCTCTCCGACGCAGCAGTAGCAACCCACCCCTCGCCAGCAGTATTCGCCACCAAATACGGATTAAGATCCGCCTTGAACCACCTCTCCCCCCTCGTCGTCGTCCTGGAGCCGCCCTCCAGCGCCGAGAGCGCAGCTCGGGTCGTCCGCATGCGCTTCGCGCCCCGTGCGCCGCCGCCGCCGCCCTCGCTCACCAGGCTGCTGAGCTTGAGTCGCTGCTTCTGCAGCTGCGCGTCGTACGCCACGATGCCCCGGACATACGGCGCCACGTCGAGGGCAATGAGCTTGAGAGTGCGATCGAAAACTGAAGGCTCGAGATAGGACACTGCTTGCAGCGATGAAGTGTCAGGGGCGGCGATGGGATCAAAGGCGAAAGCAAAGTCCATTCGCTTGATAGCTGGGGTGCCCGGTGGGATGGTCTTGAAACTGGTCTGGAGAAGCTTGATGGCCCGCCGTTCATCCAGAGGGCGAAGTGTCGATACAGGGCATTGCTGTAGTTTCTCGGTCTGCAGTTGCAAGCAAGATTTTGCCAAGGACTTGATGGAGGAAGCAACCGACGTGGTGAGGGAGTCGAAGTGTGTGACTGGAGCGGTGTCGATGTATGTGTGGCCCTGAACAAAATCGTCTCTCATCTTGGGTGGCATGTCCGGTTGTGTGGTGTCGACAGCCTCCTGTGATCGCTGCCGTTAGCACTAGATCAGTGTGCGTAAAAAATGGACGACAACTCACCTCCTTGAATGCGGCAAACGACCTGCAAGAGCACAAATCCGCCGCACTCAATGACTCAGCCAGCTCGTCATAAGCCCCCAGAACACCAAGCCGAGTGCTTGGCGTGATGTTCGGTGCCACGCTCTCAGCCCAGGCTCCAAGTCCAACCGAATCCTGCCAATGGCCAATATCGAGCTGCCATGAGTCCCAAGACTGATGCAAAATCTCGTCCTCTACCAGCCGAGGTGAGAAATGAGAATCAGCAATGCTGTCACGACCCAGGAGGTTCATGCCCGGCCGGAACGTGTGCTGGCTGACGACGCGGACGACCTCCTTGTTCTCGTCCAAATCCACCCCCTTCGGCCAGCGAGGATAGAACCAGTCAAACCCACCCCGGCGGTCGCCTACTCCGATCTGGCACCAGTACTGCAAGTCCATGGTTGCTGCCCGTAGATCGGAGTGTCGAGAGTCAAAGAGCTGTTCCACAGAGTCCCGTGTGAGCGGGTGGCCTTCGTTCGCTGCAACGAGAATCAGTCGGTCGACTGCGAGGTCTCTGGGCGGCACGCTAAGCCGGAAGATGCCGTGGAGCTTGAGCGTATGAAGAGGAACAAGTGTCTCGTCGTTGCAAGTCATGATGAACGGCCTCTTTGACTGTGCGATGAGACCAACGACGGTAGTCCAGAATTGTTTGTCCTCCTCATAAAGGATGTCCACTTCCTCCAAAAGAATCAGAGACTGCCGCTGGCTTTTGGGTGATTCCTTTTTAATCTCTTGTTGAGGGGCCTTATTTGAAGGCTTTGCTGTCGACTTTGGTTTGCCCTTCGCCAGGTTCGGCTTGAAGAATGTACTCATGGTCGACTGCTTCCCTGACTTGATGTCCTTGGCGGTATCATCCTCTACTGTACCATCTTGATCATCCGGTGTGCTCGCCGAATGGTGCTGCTGAACGTGATGGTTCCTGGTCATATCGCCGATCTTCTCCAGCACATCCTTCCCGCTCCGGCGGCTGCTGGTGTTAATCTCAAAAATCTCAAAGTCCAGCTCTTTGGCGACGGCATAAACGGCCGCGGTCTTGCCACATCCATGCGGGCCACTGATAACCAAGGCGTTGGCGGTCTTATCGCCCTCTTTGCCTTTGGCCAAGTTGCCGGACCGGACAACTGTTTTGCGGGTAATGCCTCGGCTCCCACTAGGAGCCCAGTCGTCGTCCTCATCCGAGAGCTCACACAGCTCGAAGTCTTCTTCTTCACTTGAGACGATGAAGCCGTCGAGCTTCTTCTTCCGCTTTTTCTTCCCGGAACCACTAGCCTTTGATTTGGGATGGGTCTTCGGCTTGTCAGGATCAGCTGGCCCCGTGTCTACTGACTGAACCATCAGCGCCTGAAGCCAGTCCTTCAGCAGGAATGCTTCACGACCCGACTGAAGAACCTCAATAGCGCTTGTAGGCGCATATTTCTGAACCCAATTAGTGGTTTCACAGAGCGACATGTCGAATGCCGACAGTGAAGACGCAATGGTGCCATAAAGACGCGCCAATTGTGGACAAGGTTGCACTCGGTCCTCGTTGTCCTGAGCAGGCGATTTCCGCACTGATTTCTTCGATGCTGATGAAGCCTGAAACGTTCTAAGCTCGGGAAGTATCCTTGTCCGAAGCTTGGATCCGCTCTCAAAGTGTTTCTGCGGGAGGCGAAGCTCAGGAGGTGGAGGGACCGTCTTATTCGTGTCGATGTTTCGCACAGTCTCGGCCACCGCTGTGATCTGCATCGACTGAGCAGCGAGGGTGATAATTGACTCGTTGGGAGAGACTTTCACCGCGTTGCCCTTGGACTTTCGGGAAGGCAGGGGAAGTGGATTGTTCTCGACATCCACCGGTATCCAGTCATTGCCTCGCACGTGCACCATGCCGCGGCATGGCCATGCTGGCGGTTGCAGACCCGGAATCTTCAACCCGGAAGTCTGGATGCCGAATTGTGGTATGGGCGCCTTTGCAGCCGATCCCGTTCGAGGTTTTCTGGGCGAGCAGGGCGTGGACGTGTACTGCTTCGTTCGATCACGGCGTGGAGAGGAAGTCGGCTCCTTGGCCTTTGAGTCTTCGGGAATCGGATCAGGCTTTTTGGGCTGTGCGAGAAAGAAAGGGTGTGTCGCCTTCGAGGATTTCGGCGCTGATGTTTTGGTGGCTTTGGGAGGTGACTTTGTGCTCTTGGCCAAACCCGACTTTGCAGAGGCCGTGGCAGAATGCCGGGTTTGCCCACCCATGATCGAATCGATAAGCTCGCCCAGCTTGGGACAAGCTTCGCCATCCTTCCTGTATGTAATGCGCACGATCTTGGGTGCCGGTTTCCTGCCACGTTTGACCGGTGGCCGTTGCGCGCAAGCATGGTCTTTCGGTTCTCGCAGTGGGCTAATGGTCCCGGTCCTAGGATCAAACCGCAACAGTTGTTTTGTCTTCTCTGAATCAGGGACGGCGGTCGAGTGTTGTGTATTGAACTCAGGAAAGCGACCATTAGGCACAGCTTGCGACTGACTGTTTGCCGTACCTTCAGGGTTCGAGCCACCGGCGAGCGATTCACTACCGAGAAGATCTACTTCGTGCGCAGCGCTTGAAGATGGTGCACCGGTTTGCGTCGCGTGTACGGCATCCGAGCCGGCAGCATGCCCTGGCTTTCGCTGGGCTTCGTCGTCCCCTTTCTGCAACTTCACAAAATGGTCTGCGATGCCTCCACCAGCTGAGTTTCTGGTTCGTTTTCTGGGCCGCGTCTTTCTCAGCGTCTCGTTCGGGAGCTCCTCGTCCGCCTTCCGCCGCTTGCCCTGCTTGGTAGCAGATTCAGCAACATCGTCTTCAGACCTGTCTGCTGCGCTCGGGTCGGACGGCTGGGCACGGTTATTGGCTAACGTCGGCGTCTCATCGATGGTAAAAACGTCTGCTGGTGGAACGCTCTGACGGTTCGGGGCAAAAAAGGGATGCAGTGGCCGTTGACTGGTCGAGGAGTCGGTCGGCAGCGCATGTTCGGCCATGGCACGCACCGCAAGAGCAACCATCGGGGAGGGTGCTAGCGACTGCAGGCGGCATTAGCTTAGATACATTATCGCCTTTCAGTTCCATACGCAGCTGCAAGCCGGAGTAAAGAAAATGAACTTACAACGCACGAGAGCGTTCAGACGCTGGGCCGGGTTGAAGTCGGGAACGAGGTCGTTGTGGAGGCAGTCATGCTTGGAGAGCGAAAACGACCAGTGTTATTTATAATTCGTGAAATTCACACGTGAATAAGATTCGAGAAAATCGTTGGAAATCAGAACGTTGAAGAGAAAAAAATAGAAGCATGTTTTGCCGCCGAGCACCGGCACACAATCGTACAATTGCTCGTTGCTGCGTCAATGCTGCAGCTACGGGTAGGCGCACGCGTGTTGGAGAACCGCGTCGCGCGGCTTGCCATGGGAATTGTATCGCGTACGCCAAGCCCCGCCGCCGCTCCACTTGCATCATTGAACATGGGCGCACTTGAACAACCAGCAGCAGGGGTTCAGCTGCAGGCCACCCCATTGTGTGCAGAAGTGGGGTCAACAGCGAGAGATAGCAGATTGCTGGTCGATAAGCCGGCCTGCTTCAGCGGCCCACTTATTTTTTTGCAAAGCCTCTTTTTTCTGCCCCAAGGGAAGACTTGCAACCAGACGGACAGACAGTCTCCAGCCACGGGCACCTTGGACATGGCGGCTAAACTCCAAATCCATGCGCCATATGTGCTCCAGGCACTTCCAAAGCCTCTCGACGGTCCTGACAGGCCGGGCCGCTACCTCGCGGGGGAGGTTTATGGGAAGAAGCATGGCGGCAAGCGGCGCAAGAGGACCGAGCTGGCGGTAGCAATCGACGGTGTTGCCGTGTACCTCTACGATGTGGGAACCCCTCTTTTACAGTCATGAAACTTCAAGGCTGACATCTTTTAGGTTGTGTCGTCTCAAGTCGTTACGTCGTACCTGGTCTCGCCTCAGTCCGCCTTCACCTGCGCGCCTTACTCGTTGCGCTGGCGACCTGCCTCCTCGAAGACAGCAACGCGCTATACCTACGTGTCGCTCTCCACGAATGGGTCCTCGCCGGTTTTCTTACAGAGGGAGATAAAGTTGTTCAGAGAAGAGACATCAGGCACGGGGACCACAACTGCCGCTCCTGTTTCGCGGACCCTCCGTTGCGACGCCCCCATTGTCCACCTCTTCGCCAGCTCGCCCCGCAGCTCGTCGACCCCCGTCAAGAGCGACGAGAATTCTAATCACGACCTCATTGCCGTTGCCGGCGACGGCACCATTCTGTGCCTGAACGGAGAGACACTGGAGGAGCGATGGCAGGCGGCGCCCTCTGTCCTCTCGAAGGACTTACTCGCAAACCCAACGAACGGTCTCCACGTTGACTTCGCTCAGTTCACCTCTGCCGCGGATGTTGCTGAGGGGATGTTTGATGGAAAATATGAGCTCTTCGGAGTCTTCCAGGAGAGGATCCACCGCGACGGGTTCAATCCGGACTTCCTCGTCGTCATCACGTCGCAGGACTCGTCTCACGTCCGTAACCTGCACATCCTGGCGTTGCCATCCGAGCGAGAAGCACGACAGGCGAATAACGAGCGCCTCATCTCTGTGTTTGCTGCTCCTCTCCTCGTCGAAGCGGCTGCCACCAAGTTCCAGTTGGATGTCCGGTCTGGCACCCTGCAAGCCCTGGTCGGGGGCGCCATCACGACCTATGCATTCCACAGCGGCATCCCACGGCTTGAGAACAGGCTGCGACTCCCCGAGTTGAATTCGTTTCTGCGTTTGTCTAAGACGTCCGTGCTCGCCGCTGCAGGGGGCGCCTTTTCAGTTTACAACCCCATCTACCGGTCCCTTCAGGCTACCACCGCTGCTGTCGATCCGGCAGTATCCGAAACCAGCAGCGGCCCACTCGACTTTGTCACTTACCTTGGGAGCCGGGACCTCGCTGTTGCCTTGCGCGGAGCAGATCTCGTTGCCGTGCAGATCGAGACGCCGAGAAGTCGGAACCTCAAGCGCGGCGCCGAAGGGCTCTTGACCGATGCAATTCGACGTGGCATTCCCAGGGATCAGCCTCACCACAAACGAGTTCGAGAAGACACGGTTGTCTCCGCTGTCCTTGCGGACCTTTTGCCTGGTCCGTCGGATGCGTCGTGGCCAGAATGGCGGAGCAAATCCGCGCAAGCGGACGAACTCCTTGGCGCGGACGACCTTGGGTCTTGGGAAGCGCTGTTGGCTAAGGTCTTTGGGTTACAGATCAAGTCCGGCGAACCCGCGACGGATCTCAAAGGCCTCACCAATGGAGCTACATCCACGGCGCATCTCCCAGAGTGGGATTGGCCCTCATCAAGAGCTGATTACCCTCGGGTTGATCGGCGGTGGGTGTTTTACGCTATCAGCAAAGTCTTCGCCTGCCACCCAGAAAGTCAAGACTCGAAAGCGTCACGGTTGACGTGCCGTCTCCCCGAGAGCAATGTGCTCAATTATCTCGTTGCTGCGGGGCATTTGTCCACATCAAACTTCAAATCGGCATTCAAAGACGAGGTCCGCGAGGCGGAGGATGCCGAAGACATCATCGGCGAAGGAATCCCGGCTCTCTTGGCCCAAGTAGACCCGACCATGGAGCTTCTCCTCGGCTATCTCTCCAGCACGCAATTGGGATCAACGGAGTTGGTAGCATCCATCAAGCTCCTTCTCCGCAGCCTGGACCTGTTCGAGGATTCGTCCAAGGTTCACCAGTTACGGCTCACAGAGAACGGCGAACCCGGCGGCCACGAGCAGGAGCACGAGGCCATCGACATGGAGCTCGACCGGGCTGAGGAGGAGCTGGAAATCACGGAGCACTACCTTGGCGGACACCGCGCGCGGGGTCTTGGCATCGCCTTCAGCAAGTTGGGCGCCTGTCCCGCGGGCGCCACCGTCCTGAGCTTGCGCCGCCAGTTCAAGCCCGAGGAGACCATCGGGCTGATGAATGTGCTCCGCGCGGAGCTCATCAAGGACGGCTGGACGACGCGCTACCTCGACCGGGCAGGCGCCGACCACGACGAGGTCGAGGCGCCCCCGGACGGCAGCATCCAGCTCATCGCTGATCTGATGTCGCGGTGCATCGACTCGGTGGGGCTGGGCGGGTGGATGGCGTCGGACGCGATGCTCGCCAGCTCGCGCTGCCAGGAGGACTCGGCCGACTTCTTCAGCCAGTTCCAGGCCGAGATCAGTGTCGCGCTCGAGGGCGTCCTCGAGGCGGTGCGCCTGCAGGGCGCGCTGGCCGAGGCGGTCGGCTACGCGAAGCGGGCGCGCAAGGCGGCGCTGGCGGGCGCGGGCAAGGCGGGGAGCAAAGAGGTGTCGCTTCTGCAGTCGACGGAGGCGGCGCTGCCGCTCGGGCTCAAGACGGACAGCAGAATCTCGGCGGAGCGGGTCCGTTCCGGCGGCGAGATCGTGCCGCGCAGCAGCAGGCAGATTGGGCATTTTGTCAGCAAGAAGCGCGGCATCTACTCGGTGCACCGGATCTCGGAGGAGACGCTGCTGGGTGGAGGCGGTGCTACTACTGTTGTCCAGGAGGCTCGGTGATGATCGTTTATCTTGCGGTGCAAGGGCTGGCAAGCGGTATGCCACACGTTGTCTTTACCCCGAGGCATGAATCTTATCCTCACCCGCTCATGGTTGCATTGATGTGAGCGAGCCCTTGGCAAATGCAGGTTGGGACGGGATGAGACTGATACCGACATCGCGGGTCCATTCTGAGCCTCACTCTTAGGTGTGAAGGTTATAGGCCGGGTTTGTACATACATACAAGCAAATCATTGCATGTTCGGTGTAGGCATGGCTGCTTGATGCGGACGACCTCTCGCCGTGGTTCGCGTATGTACATTGTGGTCGAAAGCTCATGGTCATGGTCTAACGGAACAGCCCTAGCTGCATTGGTGCCCATTGCATGTTGAAATGGCGCTGGTATTGAGCTTGCCTACCTCAGGTAGGCAGGGGAGACTGAGTTGTGAACTGTGTAAACCAGGCCAACTCGCCCAGCACAGACGCTCGCTCTGGCTTCAAAACAAATGCGACTACCGAGAATGTCTTTGCTGCTACTCACTCTTCCATCCCAAAAGCTACACCGAGGTGACTCGCCCAGCTCGCCCAAACCATCGACCGCCGGGGACCAAACTGTTGCCGAGCGGATCGCCCCGCCCTCACAGCCTCGCTCGGTGGGTGTCAGACTGTGACCTCGTTCGAGTCTGGACCATTTTTGCCATCGTGACTCGGTTTCACGGTGCACAGCCGGGTTCGGGCGACTCCGCAAAGTGCTGTGGGATACGACTGGGAATATGACACGGCACTTGTTGCCGGCGGCGTCTTGTCACTTTGTTCAATGGCTGCGCAAGAAACGGTGCATGTCTGGTGTTGGACAAACGAAAAGAGATTGATTGGGCTGGGTGCAGAGATGAGCCTCCCTTCTCATACATGTACTAATGCAGAACAGACCATCTGTTGCCGCAGTGGTGCAGACAGAGCGAAGGGGAAGCATTGGATGGTTTCCAGCTGGGTGGCGCAGCCTGCACCTCGGGTTTCTCTCATGCTTGAGAAAGTCGTGTAGTGCGATGCGATGAACCGAGAGTTCAGGCTTGGGCTGTCCTGCAGACTGCCCCACTGGTAGGCTGCTGGCTTGGGAACGTCATCGGCCCTGATTTGTCGTGAGCTGCCCTGCCACGTGCGCTGCCATTGGCCAGCCCTACCCACCACCTGCTGTTCGTGACCCTGGAGCCTGGTCTCCCTGTCTCGGCGAGCTCCTCGCCTGTCCCAGTTTCCCCACATTGTGGTCGTGTTTGCGGCCAGCAGCGGCGGCGAGGGCGGGACGGAAATTGATGAATGACGGGCATCAGGATCTGCAAGCGACAGACGTCACTTTATCACTTGTTGTTGTTGCTGCTGAGACGCGTCCCCCCCCGCTCATCACACTGTTGCTGCCCAAGTGCCAGGCTCGAGCCAGGATGGATGGCTCTGATGTTTGTTTCTTTCCCTTTTGTTTCGGGTCACTGGGCCGTCTCCCGCTCCGTGACATGCGTGGACCTGAGTTGAGGTGGGTGGTGTGCCCAATGAGCCAACCTCAAGACGGCAACCCGGAATGTGCATCTCTTGCTGCCACTGCACGCTGGGGCAGCCCCACAGAGAGCCTCGCGTGGAGAGGAGGTCAGGTAGGGTGCGGCTCCCTCGTTTAAGTAGTGCCACACGCTGATGACATACTGAGAGTACCCTTGGCTGGAATGCTGTGGTTGCATAAGGTGGGTGTGTCGTTAGAGTTCCAGTAAAGTCATGGCCGGATCTCCATCACCATTCGTCAGCGACTGGAGAGCCTGATCTTTTGATGAAAGCCAGCTCACTCGCGTTGCCCAGCTGATCCGCGATTCCTGCATACTGCTTCTTCTCTCTGTCCATTTCAGAGCCTCTCTTGCTTCGATCCATTACCTATTCTCCCTTTGCCCAAGTCGCAGCACTCAGTCGCCCCCACTTCTTGTCATCCTTCGCTTGGCTGTGCCTCGTGCTGACCGGCGCCTGAGTCTGGCACCGAGCGGCGGCTCACTGCATCGCCATTCCTGTGGCCTGTGGGACCATTCATTTCGAATCCTGACTGGAAAGCGAGGCCAGCGGGGGACGCCCTCCATGGCGGCCGCCTCTGAAGAAGCACCCTCTCCCACTCCCACTCCCAACCCCAGCATCGGGTCCGTCGATGCTTCTGCCCGACAACTGCACCGCCGCGCCCGCAGTGCTGGCACCGACTTTGTTGACTTGGCCATCGCCGTCCACAACCTGCATGCGGCGCTGAGACACCTCGACGCCGAGGCCAAGGACCCGGACTCGCCCCTGTACCAGCCAGATCCTACCACCACGAACAACGGCCGGACCTCTGCCTCCGTGTACTCGCGCCAGTTGAGGTCGCTCGTCGAGGACACCGACTTTGCCCTCAAGCAGGTCGCCACCGTGCTTGACAAGTGCGGAGAGAGCCCGGCGACTGGCCCTGCGAGGAGGGACTCGGACCTGGCAGAAAGGCGGCAGAAAGTCGACCTCATCCGGGGAGATGTCGTCTCGCAGACTCTGAAGATCGACATATTTCTCGACACTGTCCAGCTTCACAGTCCCAGCATGGCACGACGTGAGCTTGAGCACGCCGACGCCCGGCAGCTGGACACGATCAAGGACAAGGTCGATGCCGTCGCCAACCGTCTGTTCCGTGACAAGAACGGCCAGTTCCCCTCAGACGTGGACGACGAAGGCCTCTGGCGCCGTTTCAAAGTCGAGCTGGAGCGAGAGGGCTTCTCGTCCGACGTGTTGGACCAGAATAAGGTACGCAAGCTCGTGCACCCCGTCTTCTCGTCTTGCACGAATACATTCCTTCATGGTGAACTGACGCCACATGCCACAGGAGGTCCTCCGCGCCTATATCCGTGAGCTCGAGTCCCACCAGCCACTTGGCGGCGGACCACCGCCCTCCGTCCGTGGCTTGCTTGCATATGATGCCCGGCCGTCGGGACCAGCTACCTCTGCTCCGTACCCGACGCATGGCAGAGAATCCAAGAGCGCTCTCAGCAATGAAACTCGCAGGCGGGCTCCCGCCCCTGAGCAAACCGATGCTCTGCCGCTATCTTCACGGCCTCGCCATTTTGTTAACCCCGGGCTGCCACCTCAGCTGAGCTTCGAGCCCACCACCTCGTCAGACTCCTCGGATTCTGAGGACGGCCCGTCGTCACACATGGCGCTGATATCGACCCGGGACCTCATGGCTCTTGACCGCTATACGACTGATAAGATGGCTGCCCTCACAATCTCTCCGCTTCTATCCCCTTCCAATAACTCGTTTCACTTTGTTTCTCCTGGGACATCTCCAAACACTCGGTACCTGCTGCCAGGGAATCGGCCACTGCCTCTCCCGGGGTCCGCTGGTCTCTCTCATGACGCGCAGCTGGCCACGCTGCCTCCCCCATATCCGGGCGACTTGTCTCCCGGGTCCCCGCCGCCTCCTTATCGATCCAGCTTGACAATCCCTACTCAAGCCGGACGGGACCTCCCCGCCTTGCCCTCTTCAGCACCTGCTGCCGGCAGTGACATGCTCCAGTACCAGCCTTCACCCCGACAGCACAGTCACCTGCCCCCCGATAGCAAGGGCCAGGCCATACCGCTGGACGCCACCTGGACCAAGATCGACCGGAAGGTGGTGTCGCCCGAGGTCTTGGAACAGGCCGGGGTGCGATACGAAGCGAGGCCCAGCTTCGTCGCCGTGCTCGGCATTTTGACGCGTGAGCAGATCGAAGAGTTTGCGAGGAGGAGCCTAGAGGTTCGCCAGGCGAGGAGCGGCTTGGGTGCAGCGGGACCCGGAAGCTTCCGCCAGGAAGCCCCCGACCCATCACGCCAGGAGACGTACGGTGATCGCGAGCGTAGGAGGAAGAACAAAGGCTCGGACGGACTTTCCGACACGAGCGATGGAGAGGCGTCCGACGATGGCAACGACGGAACACGCCGCAGGGACGGCCAGAAGCCAGCCCGCGAGCGCCGCCGCTACACGCCGCATAACTACCGCCCCGACCGGAACAAGTCCCTGGACAGCGAGGACGACGAGGACGGCGCAAGGACCTACCCGACCATCGTCTCGCCGCCCGCGAGCGTCACCGGCGACAGCCTCTCGCCCTCGAGCACGGTGGCGCCGAAGCCGATCCTGAAAAACAAGAACCCCAACCGCGTCCGCTTCGACCACAGCGGGCCGAGGGAGATCTCTCCGGCTGACTGGTCGGACCGATCCCGCCGTGACCGTGACCGTGACCGTGACCGAGAGCACGACAGGGACCGAGAGCGAGACAGGGATCGTGACCGTGACCGGGACCGGGACCGGCCGAAGAAAGATAGAGACCGAGACAGGGAAAGGGACAGGTCGAGAGACAGATCGCGGGACCAAGACTATCGCTCCTCCAAGAGAAGTCACGACAGAGATAGGGATCGTGACAGGGACCGGGACCGAGACAGAGATCGAGACCGGGACCGTGATGCGCCCTCGAGGCGGAACGCACTGAAGGATGCGGCCGGCGCCATCGGCGTCAGCAGCGCCGCCGCGACGCTGCTCAGCGTCTTGACGCACGCCGCGCATCATCTTTGAAGCAGCAGCAGCGGGTCACCTTGTCGCCGGTGTATAAAAGAGAGGAGAGCTCAGCGAGAGGGAGGAGGGAACTTTACCCTCGGAACATATCATGATACCCTCTGTTAAACGTCTTGTAATGTCTGCTGTAGATTGCATGGAGTGGACGGAATATTGGACAGCGGCTGTTGCTGGCAACCCGTGGTAGCCTTTTGCAGCAACACGGTTCTACAATTTTGAATGTCCCTCTCTCTTAAGCACTCTTCTTCAGTGCCATGACCCCTGCGCGGCCAACGTCGGCTGTCCCCAGCACTCAGCACCAACTGAGCGAACCAGATGAAGATACCCAGATTTCCGTTGCAGTCATTATCCTGTCCTAACCATATCCTGACAAAACTTTCCAGATCAATGCTTGCCGGCCAACGCTCTTGCCTGCCCCCGTTGTACTATCTATCGCCCTGAAGAGTCACCCTCATGCCCACTTCCCGATACCCTTCCAAGAATATCCCACACCCCCAAGCACGGCGCCCACCGTTCCCACCACCAAACCAAACCCCAACCCAATCACCGCACCACACTCACCTCCGCCTCGTCCTCCTCTCCCCGCCAGCAACAGCATCATACCTCGTCTGCTGCGCGAGCAAATCATACCCGCCCATCTCCGCGAGCGTCAGTTTCTCCTGCCTCGCCCCCGTCCCCGTCCCCGTTCCCGTCCCCGTGCCGGCCCCCGCCCCCGCAGCCCCCATCATCCGACTCATAAGCTGCTCCTTGTGCCGCCGCGCCTCCGGATCCTCGTACTCGAGCTGTGTCGCAGGCGGCGGCGGCGGCGGGTCGCCGCCCCCAACTACCACCGCCGCAACACCACCACCACCGCCGCCTCCACCGACAGCCGAGTCCCCGCCGTTGTTGCTGGTGCTGCTCGCAGCAGAGACGTTGCTGATGGCGCGGCCAAAGATATTCCGTTTGCGCCGCCGCGGGCGGCCGTCCTCGCCCGCGCCCGCGCTGGCGTCGGGAGCGGACGGCAGTGAGGCCGCGTCGGCGGTGCTGTTGGCGGGTGCTGAAGCGGCCCCGGAGCCCGCGGCCAGCTTCGCGGTGGTGGTGTCCAGCAGCGACGTGGCCAGCTTGGTGGAGATGGCGAGGCGCTCGGCTTCGAGGCGCGCCTGCGCGGCGTCGTTTTGGGTGGGGGTCTTTCCGTCGTTCTCCTCTTTTGGCTGTCGCCGCTGTTCGGCATTTTCGTCGTCGTGCTGTTGTTGCGTGGGGAGGTCGCCTGCGTGATCGACGTCGCCGTCGGTGGCTTCCGAGTCGGCGACCTCGCTTGTGACCCTGCTCATGGGTTTGCGTGAGGCGAGAGGTGTTTTGTTGAGCGAGTTGCTGGATGTCTCGGACAGCGGAGCCCCAGAAGGGAGGGTCTTTGTCTGGAAGCTGATGTTGACGTCGTTGGTAGGGAGGATGTGTGTGTGTGCGGTTTCAAAGTGAGTAATGGTAGTGATATTCGAGTCGTGTTCAGCTGACGAAGCCTTTCGACGTCGAGCTGGTTCTGATGATTGTTCCCTGGCGGTTACGAAGGCAGATTCGTCCAGATCCTGGTGTCGTTTCGATTTGACTGCCGGCCTCGGCAGCAGGTCCTCGTCAATGCCTCCATCACGCGAGGCCTTTCCTGGCTTCGCTCCGGCACTGCCCTTGTCCTTGCCCTTGTTTTTCCCCTGTGCCGGCACCTTCGGACCATCTAGATCCTGCTTCAGCTCTGGGTATAAGAACTTGTTGATCGGAGCATAATATCCCGCCGATATGCATTCCCACAACCACTCGGCACGCACGACGGGCACTTTCCATGCCACGGCCAGCTCGAGCTTCTGCTTTCGTACAGCCTCCAGTGATGTGCAGAGCAAGAGCGAGACATTCGGCGTGAACCTCTCTTCATATTTGGCGCCCAGCTGGCGGATAGACTTGTCCGCTTGGTTGAGGTCGACTCCAGTAAATCCGGCGGTGCATATGGACAAAACCTCGAAGCCTGGTATTGGAAAGAGGGGGAACGGACGCCCAATGACATGCTCCGAGGGGTCAAAGAAGTATTTCTTGTGCATACATCTCTCGATGTAGAATTCGGTGATGATGTGCACATTCTCAGGGAGTTGGGGATGAGTGGCCGCGGCGGAGTTTTGCGGCACGATGAGGAACCGGTGAGCCAGCTGGGCTCCTGAGGTTGAAACCACCTCGTCGATAGAGTGACAGATGAGCCCACCCAGAGAGGCAACGGCGTTGACCAGAATCTCGGTTTTCTGCTGTGAGAACCTATACACGTAGAAACAGCAGGATGCAAAGACGGCGTTCTCGCCGGCAACGCCAAAAGATGAGAGTTTCGAACCCTGAGTATCTGCCGATTGGGGCCCCGACGGCTGTGTCGGTTGTGTCGCCTGCGTCTTGTGCGTGGGCTGCACTGAAGGTGAAGCAGCTGAGTTTGTTGAGCCCTGTTGGCTAACAGCAGCGGGCGCAGGCTCGGTTGCTTGTGGCTTCCCCAGGATGTCCCCCCACAGGTTGTCTCTCTGGCTGTTCAGCTTCATGCTGGCAGTCTTGCGCAGCTTCCTCTTCCCCTCCTCCTCAGCGGCGTGATTTTCCCTGAGCCTTTTGCCCAGTGCCGATATACGCGGCCTCTGTTTGTTCCATGCGCCCACTCCTCTCTCGGCTCGGGGCAGAACCGGATCGTAAAGCTTCTCGTCCAGGATCAGGCCGCGCTCGACACTGTCATTGACCCATTCGACCGAGACAGTCGTGACGCCCCAGTTCTTCGCAGCCTGGTACTTCCGTCCCTCTGGCTTGTTGACCACCAGGTGCGTGACCCGCTTCGTCAGGTCGCCAGTGTACACGCCGCCGTTGGCCTCGATCTTGTCAATGATCGATTGGCGCTCGTCCGGGTCCTCAAAACCGGTCATGCAGCAGAGCAGCCTCCGGCGCTGGGGCTCAGAGCCGTCAGCAGTGGGCTCGCCACCATTCGCCTCGAAGGCCCGGAGCTGCCACTGCTGCTCCAGGGCCAGGAAGTCAATCTCGGCATCCTGAACCCAGAGATCGCGAACGGCCTCTACCCAGCCCGCGGCCATGGCGCGGACATCGGGACGCTCCTTGGCAACATGGCGGTACTTTGGTGTGTCGTAGTCGCCGACGATCAGATGGGTGCAGTCGGGTGTTAGGTCGTACTTGTGCTGGCCGCCGAGTTCGGTCGTTTTGGCTGCGATGTCCGCCTAGAAAGAACAAATAGCCCGATTAGCCATGATGTGTGTCTGGACTGCCTAGAGAATTCGAGCCGTGCATCCGAAACGACTGTGGCTGGTACGGGACACTGCAGGAAGAGGGAGGGACGCGGAACAGGCAACTCACCCTCAGCTCGGTCGGGACACTGGTGCAGCAGACCACTACGCCCTTGAACGGATTACCGGAATCGAAGAGAGACTCGTCGCTATCAAAAGGCGCCGTGGGTGTAGCCATCGCATCTCTGGCTTTTTGGTGTTGCAGCACTTTTGCGGGGAGAGCACACTATGGATTGTTTTGGGGGCGTGCCCCAAGTGATGGCAGCTCCAGGCGCGTCGCGTGGGCAGCTGACAGAGTGGGGCATAGGTAAGCTTAATGGGCGTTTGGCGGGGAGCATAAGAAGAGGGTTAGGGCTCAAGGTGCGCTCAGTGATCGTTGATATTCAGTTCAGTTCACTCAAGCAGCCGATGCAGTTGTCCCTTCGTCCCCTCTCCTGAGCTGGAAGCCCTGTACAACGACAGCTCGCTGATCCTCGGTCGTAAACCTGAGGTCCACCTCCTCCCCGCTGTTGCTACCCAGCACGGCGGCCTTCCCAGTGGCGCACTCAGCTTCGGTTGCCCACACGTGGCGCACATGCTCGTTCGGATCCAGAGTCACCTCAGGCAGGGCCAGCTTCTCCACGTCCGCTCCAGACGTAGTACGCCCAGGGGCCTCAACTTCAACCTCGAACGTAACCTTGGCCACGACGAACCCCTTCGTGGTCCGGAACACGTGCTCCTGCCCGACCTGCCTCGTGACGCTCCTGAGCGTCAGCCCGGCCTCCTCCCACAGCTCTCTCGCCAGTCCGTGGAGGAGGCTCTCGTCCTCCAGATCACACGCTCCGCCGGGTATCTCCCAGCGCAGCGGCATCGAGTCGCACGGTGCCCGCTGGATGAGCAGGACGCGGTCCTCGCCCGTGGCGCGCGAGAACACGAGAGCGCCCGTGGCTGCGCCGGAGATGGCCTGACGTGCTGAGATGAAGGACTTGGCGGGGATGTGAAAGCCCTCTACCGTCGGGTGGTGCGTGAAGGTGAAGCCGCCCTCGGGTGCAGGGCGGGGAAGGGCCATGGCTCAGTCGGTGGGATACGTTGACAGGCAATGAATGCCACTGACAAGAGCCAAACGAGTGTGAGGGCTGGTTGCGAAATATTGTATGAGAGTTGCGCGGCGAGGTTGACGCAAACCGCAGCGACGTTGAGTGTTTTCCAGTCGCTCGGCGTCTCAAATCAAGCGAGGGACCCATCGGGGGCCCCACTCGACTAAACACGACGAGCTCGCCAGCACATCAGAGCTTCCACCCTCGAATTGAAAAATCCATGGCCGAGGACTGTCGATATCTTGATTTTAGAGATTGATAGCGCCATGCTGACTACCTACTAAGCATCATTACACAGCATAGCATCGGCTGCGCCCGTGCAACTATACCCGCGCTGGAGGATGGTGTCGGCGTCAGCGACAGCGACAGCCCTGTCTTATCCCGACGGCTTGGCCCTCGCATGCAAATGCGAACCCCGAATCGGCAGCGCAAGCAACCCCGCTGACTCACCCTGCACCTCGCCGGCCACTTCGCTCGTCCGGAAACGTGATGCGACACTTGAACGAGCCGCGCTTTGTGTCGCCCCAGACACGATATCCCCTCTCGGCGCGAGGGGTCAACTGGTCAGTCAGGCGTCATCGGCTTGCAGCCAGCACTCTCACTCAGACATAAAATGGCCGTCGCTCTCCTGCCCGTCATGGCGCGTTCAACCACACCATGGCAGCACGCGCCGTCTGGTTTGGCCTCACACGAGCAAGCAACTTACCACGTCCTTTTACACGCTTCGCTTTCCCACATAGCAAACCTCAGCTCATCCCGTGCACACTTACCTACCACCAGCAACAACAACAACAACCGGCAGCCACAATGACGACCCAGACACTCCCCAAAACGATGAAGACGCTCCTGCAGCCGTTGCGCACATCAACCAAAGTTATCTCCACCACCGCGCCCGTCCCCACCCCAACGCACCCCGACGACGTGCTCGTCCGCGTGCACGCCACCGCGCCGTGCGCAGGCGAGCTGACGTGGGTGGTCAACTTCCCGGACAACATCCCCGCCGACAAAGTGCTGGTCCCCTGCCAAGACCTCGCCGGCACGGTCGTCACCGCACCCGCCAACAGCACCTTCACCGCCGGCGACCGGGTCTACTGCCGCATCGACGCCGCGCGGCCCGGCGCGGCGCGCGACTACGCGCTCGCCCGCGTCAGCGAGCTGGCCAAGATCCCTGACGGCCTGGGGTGGATCGAGGCGGCGGCGACGCCGCTCAGCGCGCTGACGGCGTGGCAGGCGCTGTTTGTGCAGGGCACGCTGGACGCGGCGGGGCTCCGCGGGGATGTCGCCGCGCGCGAGAAGAACGGCCAGATCCGGGTGCTCGTGACGGGCGCGGCGGGCGGGGTGGGCAGCTGGGCGGTGCAGCTGGCGGCGCTGGCGGGCGCCAAGGCGGTGGTGGCCGTGTGCGGGCACGGCAAGGAGGACAGCGTGCGGCGGCTGGGCGCGACCGAGGTGGTCAACTACGCCGAGACATCGATCGAGGAGTGGGTGGCGGCGGACCCGGCGGGGCGCGAGTGCGACCTGGTCTTTGAGATGGTCGGCGGGAAGACGCTGGCGGGTTGCTGGGCGGCGGTGCGCGAGGGCGGCGCCATGGTCACCATCAACACGCCGCCCGAGTACGGCAAGCCAGAGGGGCTGCAGAAGACGCTGGCCAAGAGCCTGTTCTTCATCGTTGAGCCGCTCGGCAGCAACCTAGCCGAAATTGGCGAGCTGATTGCCGCCGGCAAGCTGCGGCCGACGGTCGACAGCGTGTGGGAGTTTGCTGACTTCCAGAAGGCTTTTGAGAAGCTCGAGTCGGGCCACGCGCACGGCAAGATTATCATCAAGGTCAGCGACGAGGCTTGATGGGTGTGCCAAGTGTTATGCTAGGGTATGATTAGTGAACGATCAACGAAGCCAAGTGTGATCCATCTTGAACGTGGGCAAAATTCCAGTGCAGTGCGTCTGCAGGTGAACAAATGAGTGAGATGACAGTGTTCTTGCGCTGCATAGAACGCTGAGAATGGAAGGCACTGTGGGGTTTCGACAGTTGAAGGAATCCCAAGCGCGCCAAGTCGCCGGTTTCGAAGCGTTGCCTGGCGTGCGTGGGCCAGCAGAAGTGCAACTGCTGATTGGCGAAGCGAGCCATTGGCGGGGCAATTTGAGACAGTTCTTCCCCCGGCCAGTGGCGGCTCTGTTCGCCCGCAGAAGGCAAGAACCCTGCGAAAGCTGCAACGCAGGGGCTTGGCTTTTCAACGTCGAACCCTTGGCTGTTTGATCTGCTGGCGCCGTTCGCTGCCTTCGTGTCGCAGGCCTGCTCTGACAGGCGGCCGCAGCCGAGCCTCACCATGCGCACGCGAGGGCCGCGCTTCTCCAGACCAGACCAGCCTCACGGTTCACGGTCCATGCCTGCAGCTCTGTGCAGCTGAGGGAAGGCTCTGTCTGGGAAGAGATGGTGCATTGGTTGGTGTCGGTCGTGCATATGTCCCCACCTCACCTCGATTCCCTCGCGATTGATGGGCGAAACAGCCGCCGGCGCTTGTCTGAGAAACGCCTCCCAACTGCTCCTAGCAGACGGCCCACATTCTACCCTCGCTCCCTCGCTTTGGGAGGCATAACGGGCGGGGACAGCGTTCGCTGGCAGTGTTTATCGATGCTGGGCTGAGACGGCGACGGCAAACACGGGGCTGGACCCCTTCTCCTCCGTCTACGCCCAGGCAATGCCGCAGTTTTGATCTTCGGCTCGGCGGCGAGCGACCCAATCCTCTCCTCTTTCTCTCCTTCTGTACCTTCTTCCTGCTTGGGTTGCCGTTTCTCTTGGCATCCTTTCTTACCCATCCTTCTCGTTCCTTTTTGTTCGTTCGTTTCCTACTTTTTCTCCTCTTGCTACCCTTTCATTATACAGGCTGGTGTGCTGCTGCTTGTACAGGAGCTCGGGAGCCCGGTCTCCTTTTCCTTTCGTCCACCTTCTTTCCTTCTCTCGTGGTCTGGTGCCCGGAATCGGCTGGCCGTTGCCCAGCTACCTTCGCTTCTTAATCATCCATCTTTTGAGTCCGTCTGCTCGTTGAGACGCTTCTGCCGATGCAGACGCCATCGAGGTAGTCCGCCGTCGCCTGCCATCGCCACCAATGGCATTTCCCTCCCTCCTCTCGCCATCGGTGTTGCTCATAGCCTTGTTCTGCCGCCATGCCGCAGCACTTTCCCCAACAACTCACGACCTCGGCTGCGTCCATTTGCCCGTCATCCACTCGACAAATGCCGACTACTTCCCAAGCAAACGAGGGGTCCAATTACAGCTAGCCAACCGGTCTGATGTTGCCTACTATGCTCAACGTACTTGACCCTTCACACCCATGCCCAGATCTCTGTGTCGATGTATTGTCTAACTCGGCTCGCAGTCAGCATTGGGACACCACCACAGCCGGTGTACGTTCAGCTGGACACGGGGTCCTTCGAGTTGTGGGTCAACCCGGACTGTTCGACGGTGTCGGGGGCCGATGCTGCCTTCTGCCAGCGGGCCGGGCAATTCGACACGAGAAAGTCTTCGACGGCCACATCGCTCGGCACCACGAGAACGTTGCAGTATGGGATCGGCTCGGCCAACATATCGTACTTCACCGACACGATCACGCTTGCCGGAAGCTCCACAGCCCTCCAGGCCGTCCAGTTCGGCGTCGCCACCGCGTCAGATGACGCCTTTTCTGGTATCTTGGGCATTGGATACGGGAAAGGCATTGCCACCAAGTACCCTAACTTCATCGACCAGCTGAGGGCACAGAATGCGACCCGGGTCAAGGCGTACACTCTCGCGTTGGGGAGCAAGGACGCGCAGCAGGGGGTCATTGTCTTCGGCGGCATCGACACGTCCAAGTTTTCCGGCAAGCTGGTCAAGCTGCCCATCATCCCGGCGGCGCAGTCGCCCGACGGCGTCCCCCGCTTCTGGGTGCAGATGCAGTCCGTGTCCATCACGCCGCCGAGTGGGGTAAGCCGGGCCTACGACGCCAGCAGCACGCCAGTGTTCTTCGACAGCGGCTCGACCATGACGTTGCTGCCGTCGAATTTGACGAACGCCATCGCCAGAGACTTTGGCTCCACGGGCCCGGATGCGAACGGCTTCTTCCGCATCGACTGCAGCCTGACCTCGCTCAACGGCACGGTCGACTTTGCCTTCAACGGGGTGACCGTCAAGGTGCCGTACAAGGAGCTCGCGCGGGAGGTCGCCAGCACCCCACCAGCCTGCTTCCTCGGGATCATGCCGAGCGACCGCTTCACGCTGCTGGGGGATACCTTCCTGCGCTCCGCTTACAGTGAGCTCCCTCCACCTACACCCTGGGCTCCCCACCACCTGTTGAGAGTCACTAACCCTATCCGTTTGCACAGCCGTCTTCGACCTCGAAACAAACGGCATCTGGCTCTCGCAAGCCAACAACTGCGGCTCGACGCCCGCGGCGCTCAACAACATCCAGGACCTGGCCGCCGTGACGGGCGCGTGCGGCGCGACCCACGAGGCCGTGGAGAACAGCCCCAACAGCGGCACGCCCAGCCCCAGCGCGGGGCCCGAGAGCGCCGACTCCGGGCCCGCGCCGTCCTCTGGCGGCAGCAGCAACACCGCGCCGTCGACGCCGGCCGCCACCAGGTCCGGGTCGCAGGCGAAGCCGGCGCCTTCATCGACCGGTGCTGGCAGCCACGCGGGGGGCCAGGTTGGACTTGCTTGGGGGTTGGGGATGGTGATGGTGATGGTGCTGCAGCACATGCTCGGGTGGCTATGATGGCACCCCGTGAGGTGATACCCAAGATGGGAGAGGCATTTGGTAGATCTACCGATTAGTAATGTTACTCACTAAATTGACATGTTTGTCTTGCACGTCAGCAGCCGTGTTGTCTCAAGCAGCTTATCATATCATCACTCTCGCTCTCTAAAAAGGGGGACACAAGGGCGGTTAACAGGTCTCGGACTTGTCGACCGCAACGGTGCGTCTAGCACTTGATAAACATGGATTAGAAGGCCAATGAATACATACGACCACAGGCAGTAGAGAACTCGGGATCCCGTCCGCTCTCCCTTAGATAAGCTACTGACCGCCAGACTAGTAGTTGGGTCGGTGACGACCAGCGAATCCCTGGTGTTGTATGTTTTTGCTTGATGATCCTCCAGTTGACGTGCTGTATCGGTTTCTTCTTTTGGCTGGAGTTCAGTTGAGCATACGCTTGGAAATTGGCCCTGAGCTCGCTGTTTCTTTCAGAAGAGAATGTTCGTGATGTTCGGCAGAGGCTCCCCTCTATCAAGGAGCGCACGCTCCCGAGTTGAGTGTCCGGAGGAGAGAGACTTCTTTGTCAAGGTTGATCCGTTGTGCTCGGCCGTCGGTTTGAATTGTGCTTCTGAGGTACTGCAAGATATCCATCCTCAACTGGCGGGCTGCTCAACATGCTCGCCGTGGTGGTGGTTGCGGTCGACTTTGAAACGCCCCCGAGTGGGCCGCTTCCGCGGGATGCGGTCATCTGCTTTTGAGTGGTCTACTTTTGCAGCAATCCAACCAGGGGCAGGGGTGGGGTCGAAATGGAATGCCAGGTTTTGAGGTGGGCCCGTCCTCAGGGGAATTTCTGCTGCTGTGCAACGAGTGTTCGTGGTCAATACGAGCTTGCACTTGGGCAGAGAACAGAGCGAAATTCAGAACGAAAAGGCGATGAATGGATGTAGTTGTCAGAGATAACTGGTACTTCAGACATTGTTTTCGGTAAAATGCGATGCGTCATAATGAATGTTCGCGTGTTGTTTACTGTCGAGCCCAGAAGCAAGGCAACAAATAATTGAATGTTAAGGGTCACGCCCAGTGGATCGGCGGGCCAAGAAACCCGCTGAGGCTGTGTTGGCTCTCCCGACCCGCCCATTCCACCCTTGCAGCCGGCCGGGGAGGGTGGCAGCGGAAGGAAGCTTGGCTCAGGGTGGCACACGCCCCCTGGACCAGAACTGTTCGCTCCTTCTTGAAGGCCTCTCTTGCTTTCTCCGATCAACCTCGACGTGCTCGTTCTCGTCATTCCCTCACTTCCTGCATCCAACCGTCCCTCGTGCGACGCCGACACTCTTTAGTCACCCTTTATCAACAAGTTACCTCTTTCTCGTCTTTTCCTGTTATTTCCTACCGACAGACACTCTCTCCTCCTCGACGAGGTACGACTGTTGCACCCGCCGTTTCTACAACCAGCTGTGACGCAACCACCAAGTTTGCCAAGTCGATTCGCTTCGATTACCCCGTCAGTCCATCGCGATGCGTCTTACCACAGCTCTTGCCGCCGCCGGCGCTCTCGCCTCGGGCGCGTCGGCCGAGAACTATCTCGGTTTCAACTCCGGCTCGACCAAGGCCGACCGCTCCGCCAAGGTCAAGGCCGACTTCGAGGCCGAGTTCAAGACGGCGCAGGGCCTGGAGAACGCGCCGGGCACGTTCAACGCCGTGCGCCTGTACACCAACATTCAGGCCGGCTCGACCACCGACCCGATCGAGGCCTTTGACGCGGCCATGGAGACCAACACCAAGATCCTGCTCGGCATCTGGACGTCGGGCACTGACAACATCAACAACGAGCTCGCCGCCCTCAAGAATGCCGTCGACAAGTATGGCACCAAGTTCACCGACCTCGTCATCGGCATGTCAATCGGCAGCGAGGACTTGTACCGCGTTTCGGTCACGGGCATCGCGAACAAGGCCGGTGTCGGCGCTGGCCCCGATGTGATCGTCAACTTCATCAACCAGTACAAGAAGGCCGTGGCCAACACCGGGCTGGCCAAGGTCCCTGTCGGACACGTCGACACGTGGGACTCGTGGACCAACGGCACCAACAAGCCTGTGCTGGACGCCGTCGACTGGGTCGGCGTGGACGAGTACCCGTACTACGAGAACGGCAAGGGCAACGACATCAAGAACTCGGGGACGCTCTTTGACCGCGCCTTCGACGCCGTCACGGGCGCCGTCGGCGGCAAGCCCGTGTGGGTTACCGAGACGGGCTGGCCGTCGACGGGCCCGAACTGGGACCAGGCCGTGCCCAGCGTCGAGAACGCCAAGTACTACTGGGACGAGGTCGGCTGCCGCCGCCTCTTCAACAAGGTGCCCACCTTCTGGTACAACCTGCGCGACTCCAACCCGGACAACACCATGAAGTTCGCCATCACCAAGGACCTCTCGACCACCCCGCTGTTCAACCTGACCTGCCCGACCAAGTTCGACACCCCGTCCGGCACCGCCTCGGCCAGCCCGTCTGGCACCGCCGGCCCCTCGGGCACGGGCACAGGTGTCGCGGCGCCCGGCAGCACCGGCTCTGGCTCGAACGGATCTGGCAGCTCCGGCAGCGGCGGCAGCAGCAGCGGTACCGGCAGTGGTAGCGGCAGCAACAGCGGCAACGGCGCCCAGTCGGCCCCGTCGCCGACCCCGAGCCACAGCAGCGCCTGGATGGGCAAGAGCCTCTCGGCCGCTGCGGTCGCCAGCCTGGCCCTCGTTGCCGGCGTCTTTGCCTCGCTCTGAGTGTTTTGGCGTGAAATCTTCATATCGGTTGGCAAGCGCGATTGCATATCAGTGTCATTGTTGAATATGCCAGCCCACCATATTGCCGGGTCTTTCTCTCTCTCTTGAGCATCGGGTACTGTTTGCCTTGTCCTCTCCTTTCGTCGCTGCCGGGCTGCATCCCGACGGGCTGGTTCTGGGGGTTTACACGCCGTGTATGGGTACTATTTAGACAAGAGGACACACATCATAGACGCAATCTTCATTTGGCTTGATTTATTTTGCATTCGTTCCCTGAAATCTCTGCATTCGTTCCCTGGGATCTGCTGCTCAGACGGGGGGGAATGTGATGAGCTTCCGGAATCCACCTTTCACCGCGCATCCAATTGACAAGCCTGAGGCTGGAGAAGGTGAGCTGTCGCAGGCCACCTCTGGTTCATGCAAGTGCATCGGCGCGGGTCCTTCTTGAGTCAATCGCATCACCTGAGCTGGCTTCCGTGGGTTACGTGTCGCACAAGGTCAATCTTGAGATGCCACTGAACGACCCCTGGCCTATTTTTTGCACGCTAGGCGGCATCGCTTATCATCCAGGGTCCATAGATCAGCCGTGACGGTGATGCCGCCCGTCCGATGTTGATATATTCGACGCTGCACATCGACGTCATTGATCTGCGTCACACCATAGCGTCCCTTCTAAGCCGCCAACTACAACAACCGAAACCGCAAGCTGTGCGCTTTCGAGTAGATGATCACAGGAACAAATTTACAGTCTTTTGATCAGAGCTTCTAGCATTAGCTTCATCAGCCTCTCAAAACCTCCCCATCGTTGACCACTTCAATTTCTTAGACCCAAGCCAACCACGCCGAACATAACAGGCCAAGCACAACCATGCCCATCCCCAACCCGGACAACGACGTCTACCCCCCAATCAAGCCCAACCCGATGCGCAACCTCTCCGAATTTGCCGTAGCCGACACCCCCGGCACGTCGGGCCCAGCACACGAGCACGTCGGCGGCGACTATCTCACGAGCCGGTTCGTGCCCACCGAGTCCGCCGCCGCCTCCCCCCACCCGCCACACCAACGACGCCGCGAAACGCACGCGGGAGAAGAGAACCAAGGCGGCGGCATGCCGACTGCACTAGGGCGGGGTGTCCCCGGCGGCAGCGGGCCGGTGGACGACACCGAGCGGAAGGCGACGCGGTACGTCGATCTGGAGGAGGCGGAGAGGGAAGGGGTCGCGGACCGGCAGAACGAGAACGTCGATGCCGATGCCCAGATGGAGATGTACGCCGAGGGCAAGGTGGCGCACGCGGTCAAGGGGGCGCGCCGGCGGGCTGCCGAGGCGCAGCACGCGCGCGGCGAGAGTCCGGCTGGCGGTGGGCTGCATGGGCGCGGGCGGGGGGAGGTGACGCTGCAGGCGAATGAGGCCGGTTTGGAGAGGTGAGGTTGTTTCTTCTTCCGATTCCTGGTGACGATTTGGCATTGCATTCTGGAAGGTTGCCGCTAACAGCGGAGCAGAAAGAAGCACCAGCAGGCGGCGGCACGGAAACAGATCGTGGACGCGCGGAAGAGGGGGGAGGATGTCGACGGCCGGGGCGTCGGTGGGCCGAGCGGGAGGCAACCGGGGGCTGAGATTGACTGAGTCGTCGCTGTCACACGAGCTGCTGCTAGGACAGCGCGAACGAGCTTTTGGTGTGCTGTTAGCTAGCTATCTGGGACCAGACCAAACATCAAAGGGGTATTTCAGCCACCACCATCACGACTACCGTAACAAGTGCCACAACCACCCTCGTCACCCCTACAGAACCATTCACCGGGAGATCCTCCTACAACCACGGGTTGGGGATGCTCTGCGTCAACACCGTCCCGTTGCCCAGAACCGTCCCATTCCGCAAAATCTCAACCCGCCCCGGATGAAGATCCGGCGGCGGATGATCCAGCACAGTACCATTAGCAAAGATAATCCCATTCCACGCCCCCTCGCGGCGATCGACACCCGCCTCCCTCCGCCTCAACAACGGCGACCGGCGCGGACTCACCCCGCAGTTCTCGCTTGCCATGTACAAGTTCAGCCCGACAGCGAGGGTATACAGCTCAGCACTGAGCTGGTCCCACCCCCACTGGTCCTGCTGCTGCACACCCACATAGTCAGCCAGCAGCACGTTGGGCCAGTGCTCCGGGTCCATGCCGTTGACGCCGGCCCAGTACAGCGCCGGGTTGGCGGGCTGCAGCGCAAAGGCCTGCAGCGAGTAGGCGGTCGATGCGACCGCGTCCGGGGTCACTAGCCACTGCGCGATCAGGAGGCTGCCGTAGTCGGACTGCCCACCGCCGCTGCCGCGCGTGGCCGACCGCCAGGTGCTGATCTGGTCCGGCCCCATGTCGGAGGCTTGTTCCTGGTTGGACCAGTGGTCCTGCACGGCGATGCGGCTGCCCATGTCGTAGATGCCGTCGGCGGGGGATTCGCGCGGCGTGTTGAGGTGGCCGTTGAGCAGCGGGATGACGCACCCCCTGCCGCTGTTCCGGTCCATGAAGTAGGAGGCGTTCTGGTTCTGGAAGCCCGTGCTGGTGTCGAGGTCCGGGCAGAGCGTGGTGATGCCGCGCAGCTTGGCGAAGAAGGCGTCGACCGTGCTCGCGTTCCAGAGGATGGCGCCGTTGTCGGGCAGCTCGTAGCGCCCGACGAGGTAGCGCATGGCGAGGAAGACGAGCTCGCCCGGGTTCTCGGCCGTGAACTGGTTGATCTGGCTGACCATGTCGTCGAGCGACTCGCCCGTGTTGCCGATGGCGATGTCGGCCATCTCGTCGTTGACGTGCAGCGCCCAGAAGCCCTGGATCTGGTCGGCGTTGCCGTTGGCGTGGATGGAGGCGATGCGCAGGTCGAACCAGCGGGAGCCGGCGCGCAGCTGGTTGTAGATGCTGATGCCCTGCGTCTGCGTGTTCTGCTCGCTGCCGATGCTGTCGATCTTGTTGGTGATCGCGCTCATGCCCGCGTCGTGCGACCCGGGCATGATGAGGTGCCGCACCGGCCGGTCTCGGATCACGTCGTACATGTTGTGCATCCAGTTGCCGGGCCCGTGGCGCAGCGATGCCTGGAAGCCGGCACGGTTGCTGCCGGTGATGACGAGGGAGACCGAAGACTCGCCGCCGGGGAAGACGTACTCGCGCTGGCCGAGGCCCATGCCGCTGAGGTCCAGCATGACGCGGCGCGGGTGGGAGTCGGGGATGTACGACTTCACCCGCACGGCAAAGGTCTTGTCGGTGCCGTCGACGCTGTAGTAGGCCTCGCCGGCGTCGTCCTTGGTGTACCAGGTGCCCCGGTACTTGACCGCGTTCTGGCGGGCCCGGCCCTGGGGCACGTCGCCGAAGTCGAACGTGTCCATCTGGTACGAGTGGGTGCCGCTCAGCTTGATGCGGTGCGGCGTGAGGTTGACGACGGTGACGTAGAACTTGGTGCTCAGCGCGCCCACGAGGGGATTCAGCTGGGCAAAGGGCTGGTAGCTGCCCGCGGGCACCGCCTCGGTGCTGTAAGTGCGGTCCTGGGCACTGCACGACGCGCCATCGGACTGCCCCCTGACCAGAAGCCACCACGCGGAGCCGGCCAGCACCGCCAGAAGCCGGAGAGCCCTCATCGTTTCCCAGAAGTGCGTCTTCCGTCGGCGGTGGAGCGGGGTTGGGCCGTGGTGCGAGGGAAGGAGGGAGCCGTGGACACCTCGGGGACGGGGTCCTCCACGGCCCGGGTCCTTGAGGGGACCAACGTCCCTCATATACTACGTGTACCGTCCCGTCGACGACTGATATGGGTTTGCTCAGGTCCCATCCTGGCATGTGGCGTCCGTCCATCAGGAGGTGAAGTGAACCCTTGCTTGCCCTTCGGCACGCAAAGTCCCGTTCAGGAAGCTGCCTTTAATTCCCGGCCAATCGCCGCCCTTCCCGCCCCCCATGAGTGCGCCCCTGACCTCCCGCGCCCCGCCCCTGGCGCCGCTGAAAGTGACCCTCAAAACGTAGCATGAGGCCGGATGGGGGGGTCATTGGGCAGCCCCTCGTGGCTCGCTGTGACCACAAAGTTCTCTGCCCACACGGGAAGAACAAGAAGGACTTTCGGAACATGCCGCTCACCTAGTCCTGGCAGAAGCAACCCTCCATCCGCCTCGGTACACTTGTCACATGGCACGATGCATTGGGGCCATGGCAACGCTGCTGAGAATTTGGAGTCTTGCGGGTAGGTCTGAAGGAGGGGGCCTGGTGGTGAAGTGTCTCATCGTCCAGAGAGCCGCCACTTCATCCGCGATTGGTGCCAAAGTCCGAGCTTCCTGGTATGCGACCTGCATCCCGACCACGCCAATCCTTCTCGGCCGCCTCCTACCTATTCTTCTCAGCTCCTGCGCTGCTCCCTTCCTCCGTGTACGTCAACTGACTCCCCAATTCAAGCACCGCCCTCTCCATGGATGATGTTGGGAGGCCAGAAATCACTTCAAGTTACTGCTTGGCGAAACTGCAAATAGGCCGCGGCTCAACTTGTAAGGGAATAAATGTGTGTGGTGCGGTGGCCGAGGGTTGGGGTTCCAGTCTTCCACATCTGCGGCCCAGCCCACCTTTCTTCCTCCCCACATCCACATCTGCAGGCACATCGCTGGCATCACCCCCAGTTAGCCAGACAGCCTGATCATCAGTTTGCCTCCCCTCCCACAATGTGTGCGTGGAATGAACCGAACAGCACACGAAATACTGGTTTGTTTTCCTTCAGCCATCCAAACCATAAATAAACATACGGGACCGATGATTGCTGACGTTCAGGCAAGTTCATTCATGCTTCATGCATCGGACTGCCTGACAACCTGGAAGGCTCACCAGGTCGGCATAGCACTGACTGTGCCCAACTGAGAAAATGACTGCAATATCAAGACCTTAGAATGGTTCATTGCTTGGCTGACAGCTCTGGAAGTACCGAGACAGATTCATACCTGCACATGTTAGTTAGTACATCTAGCAAACTTGATGGTCGTTCGTTCAACATACCGAGAGGACCACGTTCCTTAAAGGCCTACCCACAAGTTCCGTTTTCCAGGCTGCTCATGATATTTGTTGAACTGGCATTCGAAAACCCCAACTACCAAAAGAAACATTTTTTTTTTTTTTTTTTAGCATATCCATGAGGTCATGGAGCAAAAGGTCTCTCCCGCCGGGAATTGAACCCGGGTCTCGAGCGATGTCGGCTTAGGATGACAAGCTCACATACTGACCACTATACTACGGAAGAATTGCAGGTGTGGGCACCTGCCGTAGCGACTGGCTGTGGTGGCATGCCAGTTTCTTTGCTATATAAACAACAATCAAGTCCAGCGGGCACTGCACTCGAAATCATGTCCTGGATGGTTGGGTGACATGTCCTTCAGGACTCTTGGTATTTTGAGCACTAAACCACAAAGCGGTGAGAACTTGTTCGTAACAGTTAGCTTCATATCTAGATGGACTCACATGGTTGTTCATTCGAACTGCGAGGCGGCCTGAGTCAACCAAGACTGTCGTTTCTTATAAAGTAAAAGAAGTTCATGTCACATCGGATTTTTGGGTCGCACATGAGTTAGGATTGAAGGGTTGGCTAGAGTTTGTAACTAGATGATTACGTAGTTGTATATTCAATGTCACGTATTGGGTGATCAATTGCAGAATTGTAATGTCAAATGTTGTTAAAATCTATATGCAGCAGAGTTGCCCGCCCCTGTCGATTGCAGTCTGGTTCGCGGTGTAGGTTTCAACCGTACGCGACTCTGTTGAGGTCAGCTGTGGCCAAGGCTCTCATCACAGCATCCCTCAGCTCCTTTCGAAGCTGCGGGTCCTCAATCCAGACTCCATTGCCCAGCCAGAGAGACTGTAACAGGGAAAGTCGTTTGTGAAGGCCTTCCACGGCCGCGTCGATCCCACCGTTCTTGGGAACAAGTCCCTTCTTAGAGATGTGGGTCAGGATTTCCAAGATAAAGGCGGTAGCGTGCTCGTCCTGAGTCCATGCCTGGCGGGCTTCAAGTGCTGTTTGCGTCCACAGCCACCTAGACCCCCCATGCGCCAGGGTCAGACGGACTCGCATCTGGATCTGTGCACAATCAGGGTCCAATGCTTGCGGATGTTGGACAAGAAAAACACGCACGTAGTCGGAGAAACAACAGACGACGAGGTCAGTAAGCTCCTGGTTGTGAATGCTGAGGTGCTTGTTCAAGAGAGCAAGAGCGCCGTTGAGTGTCATTTTGGTGATCTGTTTCCCGGTCGATAGGAGTGTTTTTGTTGGATGGCTTCGAAGTGATAAAATTCAGGATTGGGCTTCTGTCACTCAAAAGGTTTGCAACGAACTGAGAGATCGGTGGTGATGGCTCAAGCAGCTCATAAAAACGAGGCCGATCCGGTAGTTATATGCAATATCTCGCTTCTTGGCCGTTTGTGAGAAGAATGTGATTGTTGAATCTGATGATTGTTCGAACACCCTCGTCTCAGTACATGTACCGTCCCCACTGGATTCAGCCCGCGACACAGATCGTAACAAAGGCGACAAAGCAAAACCACAAAGCGATTGAGTAGTTCAACGGGCTCAAACAATCATGGTATTTACGATCAACCGACACGACAAGAACTGAGCTCTGAACAATCTCTAGGTATCCCATGCCAACTCTGCAACAGACAGCGTTACCTCACAGGGAATTGCTCTCTCGAACAATCCGCACCTCACGCTCCAACCTCAAACCTAACACAGTCATCCGTCGACCCCCTCTGCGCCACCGGCATGGCAACCGGCTGATGGTTCCGCCCCGACACGACCGTGCACACCCTGTACACGCCCTCCGGCAACCCGCCCGTGACCTCGGCGCTCAACACCCCCTTGCCGTCGCCCGCGTCGTCCACGCCCTTGAAGAAGGCAAAGCGGGCCGGGTCCGGCGGCACCAGCGCCCGCAGGCTGCCGATCGCCTGCACGGCGATGTGGCAGTGCCCGATGACGTCGCCGTTCTCGTCCAGGTCCTGCGGCGCCGAGTAGTAGTTGCGGCTCGGGTTGACCAGGTAGCCTGCGCGCAGGTGCTGGGTCCGGATGGTCACGGTGAAGGTCGTGTTGGGCTGCACGCGGTCGCCGGGCTGTGGCGAGGTGATGATGGACGAGATCATGTTGCTCGTGGCGGGGATGCGGCCCATGGGGATGCCGTTGCAGGAGCCGTTGGTGAGCTGCCGCCCGTTGGTCAGCGTGTGGCCGGCGCAGAAGTTGATGAAGTTTGCTGCGTCGCTAAGGCATGGTGACGTTAATCCAACGCTCAAAATTACTTGATAGTCTTCGAAGAAGCAACATACGTCGACGAGTTACTCAGCCCTGGCCGAATGCCTGGCGTGCCATCTTCTAAGCCCGTGTACAAGCTGGCGGTCTGGACCGCGCCAGCAGCCAAGCATGTGGCTGAAGGCGTATCCCATTCGATTAGCTTTGCATCTGCTGTGAGGCTGTCGAGACACCCGAGAGTCGCGAAAAGAATCCTTGTGTTTATAAGACGCATTGCTAGTGTGGGAGACCGCGAATGGAAAGCTTGCTTGTAGTAGAAGGGGAGTCTTCGTTTTGAATCTGCTGGCTCTTGATATCCAAAGCGGTCAAGTCATAGTGCCACCCAGTTGTGAGGGATGATAAAGGATAGGTGTTTCCACACACACTGGATGTTTTATGCTACCTACCTATGCAATTCAGCCATACCCGGATTTTCTGGCTGTATGTAGCGTGCCAGTCTTAATGTTGTCGTCGAGGAAGCGCGGCTAAATCCCTCCACCGGACACCGCCAACCGGGTGACAACGTCAGATTGCATGGCGTGAGACTCCGAATCCCATCTGAGCAAAAGGATGTCCGACCGCCCTATCACAGTCTTGGCCAAGACACCCGCTGCCCCAGATGTTGTGTGCCAGTACTAGCTCGAGTCGCAATGTGGTGTCCCAAACTGAATGCGCACGGGGGCTGTGTAAACGCGTCGAATCGTGCACATCGAGACGACAGGAGACACACTTGGGCATCTGGAGTTGGTGGGTGTACGCTTATGTACTTGAAAGCGGTTTAAAAATGAAGCTTAAGTTGATAGCGAACCTTAGAATTATTGAGGCAACAGGACTCATCTCAGGGAGGCAGGGGACTGATCAGAATACATATACTTCTCTTGCCGAGGTGGGCTGGCAGGTCCTTGACAGCTTGCAGCACATGATGCTGTGATGGAATTGGTGCCATTCAGTGGCTGAGCACTTCCGTGGCCATGATGTGGCGTTTGAGACTCTACCACTGCGGTGTGATTTAAGCAAGACGATATGGGCCGCGTTGTGTCCGTCAGGGACGAGCTCTCAGAGGCTTCGCTGTGATTCCTCTATAAGTGTGTGTGAAGCATGCCTGAGTGAAAGAGGAAGGGCAAAGATTAGTCTTCCAGGGCAAGATCAATAGCTGTGCACCTACTTTACGGGTCCTCATGGATCCATCCGGCAAGGGTAGGTAAGGTAGGTTCATCAGAAGCTGGAATATGCTCTTCAAGCCAAGCCCGTCAACCGAGATGACAGTGCCCTCGTGGTTTGGCACACATATCTCAGGGTTCCCCGGAACGGAGCTTAACTGCCGTGTCCACTCCTCCAGCCGGGCGGTACTGCGAAGAGGCGAGGGAACACCGCGCGAACGGATCCCAAATGTGACTGCATGTGCATTGACCCTGGACGCAACCATGTCGACGATCGCCTCCGTGTTTTAGTGTGCCTGTTGTCCAATACCGTTTAACTAGCGAAAACACATGCTGGATTGCGCAGGTTTCTGATTGCTCGAGGCTGCCACAAGACAGACCATCCCATTGTCGACGGGGTGCTGGAGAGCTACTAGGGGGAAGCTGGCAAGCAACCAGACCTATGTTTGGATAGCCACACCAAGGCATCATGTAGAACAAAAACACCACCACTCTGGCTTCTCGATGTAATCACCAGGCATTTTCTTGAAGTTCTATAAACTGGCCGACTGAAACATCACAAGCGGACGGACTGACCTGCAAAACAATTTAGCAGCACGCCTGGGGTGAATCTGGACATCCTGCTTCCTTGTGCAGGTGTGGCAACCTGGAAGGGATGCGGATACCGCGGGAAGGACCTGGCCATGATAGAAGTGCAAATGCCATTTTCAACCTTCTCATGCGTTTGTCCTGCACTCAGGTACCCGACTGGAGCCGGGCTGGCGGTCCGCCTGCAATATCAAGCGGGTGCGTTGGTTCTATTTCTGTCTCTGGTTAATACAATCTTTTATCCGCCACATGGAGTTACATTTCGAGCCCGCAGCATACTAGTATGTTTATTGGCTTGGTGCATTCTCTCGTTTGCAGATAATGCAGACTCGTTCCCTCGCAAGAACAAGTGCAGAAGCTGAGGCTTCGAATGTGGACTCGACGGGGGATACGAGAGTTCGGTCGTTGCAGCGTCGGGTTGTAATGGCCTCAGCTGGGGATTCTAGACCGTCTGTACAACTCCTCCACGCGTGGTCGCTACTGCAGAGGCTGGCAATATACGACGCTGACCTTCCCGCTGGGGCGGATAATATTGGACCCAGGTTGCATCGTTCGCTTGTCTGGATCGAGTTGCGTCTGCTACTTCGCAGGGGTCAATACTCTTTTTACCTGGTCAGTGGTGCTCAGTCTGCAACCGCCGACGGGGTATCCAACCCATCCACTGCAGACATCTGTGCGAGTGGCTGGAAGGATGCAGAACTGGGGCACGGTTATTTCTCCACGCGGAGGCCCCGGAAGCTCCGGGAACACGGCGGCTTCATTTTAGCCACCGAGCTCGTCTTTGGCTGAAGCCATCGAGCTGCATGTAGCACTCAAAAATGTGCCTGGCCAGCAATATCTGACAGGTGATGCCTGGAAGGGCGTTAATGGCGGACATTGCTGTATGCACTGCCTCTGAATCGGACAAACTCCCGTCTGCAACTCCCCGTCCAGGCCATGCTGCCTCCCCAGCTTGACCTTGCAGAATCTCGGAACTTGGACGGCACTTCTCGTTGCGGAGGCCCATGCGAACATGGTGGTGGCTTGGGCTATTGGAAAACCTAACTAACCTTCAACCCTGTCAACCGTTCCAGTTAGTCCTCCGGAACCCTCCCGGTGTCAGTTGCATGCAGGAACAAAATGACATGGGCTAATCGGATCGGGGGTATCGGTTCAGTAGTCCGATGACATGCAGATTTACCCCTGACGGCACCACCCGCGGCTGCAGGGCAGTTAGCGCGCTGTGGCGGCGAATAATGGGACAGCGAGGTCGACCATCTGACCTGCTTGCTACCATCGGAACGGCGAGGCTCTCCAATACCCAAGCGCCGAGGTCTCTTGGCTCTCCGCAACGGGGAAGAAGCCGTGTCACCGTGGCTGAGAGCTGGACCCTCCGCGTTACATTAGATGAGGCTCTACTCAACGAAACCATGGGTTTGGTGAGTCGGGATCCCCTGAGCCTCAGCACGCCTCTCCTCACCGGGTTACGTCCACGTCCCACTTGGTACGGCGCAGACCGCACTGGCTGCATGTGATATCCAATTTCCGCATATGCGGACTGAGAAAAGCGGCCGTAGATTCGGGGTGGCCTCAGCTGGGGGCGGGGACGCGAGAGTCTTCGACTTCCACGCGGCATGTTGGTTGGGCATCGCCTGTGCACGGCCTGGTTGCCAAGTCGGGAGAGTGTCATTGCATTGCAGGGGGTTGGGGGGGGAGGGGGGTGGGAGGGGGGAGACAATGTCACAGTAGGATCCAACGTACTGCTGCTGTTCGCTCAAGCGATGACAGCAACCGCCACAAGCGGACTGGAGAGTGTGAGTCCTTCAGTGTTATCCAGAGCAACGGAATACTCATTAAACACGGCATAAATAACTCACTCTCCCCCATCGATGTTGTCATCCCACCATCTCATACCACCATCACCATCACCATCACCACCACCACCCCTTCCACCTCAGTCAGACACACACCAGCCCTCAACATGCAGAACCTCCTTGCCCTCGCGGCCATTGTGCCCGCCGCCGTCGCCCAGACCTTCTACGGCTGCTACACTGAGATCCCAGCCCGTGCCCTGACCGGCACGACTCCTCTGATCGACTACACCAACATGACTGTTGCCGAGTGCGCCACTCACTGCACGGGCTTCGACCTCTGGGGGATTGAGTACTCGGGCGAGTGGTACGTGACCTCCTAAACCCCTTTTGCGCCCGACAGCAACTGACAAAAG
Source organism: Chaetomiaceae sp. R4402 (assembly GCA_023628555.1). Lineage (NCBI taxonomy): Eukaryota > Fungi > Ascomycota > Sordariomycetes > Sordariales > Chaetomiaceae > Chaetomiaceae sp. R4402. Next base: position 212,805 of record JAMAKO010000045.1, on the reverse strand, counting down.
CACAAAGCTACTGCGGCAACACGCTCGCCCAGGGCTCTTTCCCGGCCTTCACAACGGACTGCAACATGGCCTGCGCGGGCGATGCGACCAGCATCTGCGGCGGCCCCAACCGGCTCTCGCTGTACGGCACGTCGGCGACGCCGCCGACCGTGACCCCCTACCCGCACGAGGGCACGGCGACGGCGACCAACCCGCTGGGCTGCTACACCGAGACGACCGGGGTGCGGGCGCTGTCGGGCGCCAGCGCCTTCTCCGAGACGGAGATGACGGTCGAGGCCTGCGGCACCTACTGCCTCAACTCGGGCTTCACCTGGTTCGGGGTCGAGTACGGCGCCGAGTGCTACTGCGGCAACGGCCTCAGCGTCGAGAGCAACCCCGCCGACGACACCGACTGCAACATGGCCTGCTCAGGCGCCGCGACCGAGATCTGCGGCGGCTCGAACCGCCTGAGCGTCTTCCAGTGGTACTGAGTTTCTTGCCAGCGGCGTGTGCATGGATGGTGTTCCCAAGCTACCCACCGAGAGTGAAGGCAGCCTGAGTAGGGTTGCAGCCTGTGGGGAAAACGTAATAAATCAGTGTGTACCTTCTCTTGTGCTCAATGGTAATGTGTCAGTGGACTCTCAGGACGTCTAGAGACAGCAGATAAGGACAAAATACCCAATTTGGGGACTTCTCACCCGCTTTCCCCTTGACACTGTATTCCTTGTGTGAGAGACAGTGAAACCCTGTACCACATTTGACTCCCGGCCAGACCAGCATGGCCGTCGGCTCGGCCAGGGCCGCTCAGTGCTCGCAGAAGCTGTACGAGTTCGACGACCACTCTTGCGCATTCTTCTCCACGAACGCGCTGCGCTCCTTCATCAGCGCCAGCCGGTGCTTTCGCGCCTGCTCAACCGTCATGAGCCCGTCGGGAAAGACCCCCTCGCGGCGGATCATGTCCATGACCTCGGCTGGCAGCCGGTTCTTGAGCTTCTCGAGCATCTGTTCCGTCGGCTTGATCGTCTCGGCACCGCCTTGCTCGAGGAACAGTTGAAACAGCTCGGGCGGCATCTCGCCCGCGGTCGCCTTGTCTCCGGAGCCGAACGCGGCCTCGGCCCACCAGTCGAACTGCTGCGGCGGCACGTTGGCCGTCGAGATGATGCGCTGGAACGGGTCGACGAGCCACAGCGCGATGAAGCGTCGATGCCCTGGTTTGGTGCGGTCCTGGAGACTGAACGACGAGACGCGGTGTTGACTGGGGGGGTGGGGGGGATGGTCAGTCGCACATAGGGAGAATGATGTCGGTATAATTGGTTCGGTATGGGGAAAGTGAGCTCTCACAAAACGTTAGGAAACGCGAGGAGGCGGCCCTCGCGCGTCTCGACGTTGCCGTACATCTGAACCGCCGAGTTGTCGGGAAGACCGCCAACACCTAGACCGGTGCCGAAGATGTGCTCGTACACGTGGAACATGTCCTGGCCGGTCTGTTCTTGCAAATCGTCTTGACTCTGGTCTGTGGCCATGCGAAAAGACAGGTCACTCGGCGTCACGTTTTCCGAGTCCAGATAGTAAAGAGCCGTGGCGACGATGTGCTCGTTCATCTGGCCCTCTACCTATAACCAAGTCAGTGGGCAAGGAACTTCAGCGTCGAACGCGCCGGGCTGTACTTGCATGCCAACCGCCTGCCGGGAAGTCAGCCTTCTCCGGTGTGAGTTCGATGGAGGCCATCTTGACAATGACCTGCAGGCCGCTGTCCCGGAATCTCTCGCGAAGGGCTTGGCTGATCTTGTACGTGATCGGCTCGTACTCCTGCGGCGGAGGGAGCACCGGATCCCGGATCGCTTTCCATTTGAGCCGAGCAATGATTTGCGCCTTCTTCTCCTGGTACTCGGTCAGTTTTGCTGATCTCTCTTCGGCATGTCCTGACCCGGCTGCGCATTGCCCCTCTTCTTCCTCCTTTTCCATTTCGGCCTGTTCGTTCTCGTTCACTCCTGCCACTTCCAATTTCCACGCCAAATCCCATCGGTCATAGAGAATGGGGCCTGCTTTGGCCTCGTGGGCGGCCAGCGCGTCCGCATTGAAAGGTTCCCAGAACTCATCCTCGTTATCCTCACTGCGAGCGGTCAGTCAGCCGCCCCTATTGCCGCATAGACTTCCTGCGCAGCGGGATCTGGGACCTACTCGATTGGCTCAACTGGCCGGAAGCGTTTCTGAGGCTCGCCACGCTCATTGACAGCCGTGCCGCTGAGGACTCGGTCCCAGGCCGGAATCGCCTTGTCCACGAGCTTCTCTACGAGTGCGTAGATCTCGGGATGCTTTCTCGGGTGAAGGTTGTTGATGTAGCTGGTGAAGCGCACAGTGCCGTCCTCCTGAAACGCCAGGTTCGCCGGGAGCCACTGGTAAGCCAACGACCAATAACTCCTGTCGATCCATCTGCCGTCGTCCTCAAGACGTCCGACGGGGTCTACAGGTAACGGGGCCTCGGGTTTGGGCACAATGTTTCCTTTACCGGACCACTTGTCGATGGCGTCGGTGACTCCAACCACTTCGTCTTGAATGAATCTGGACTCCCCTAATCAACGGATCGTCAAGTGCACAGGTCAGTACGCAACATAGACGGATTGAGAATGTAGTACTCGCGCGGGGTACACGCACCGTAAACGAAGGGATACATGGACGGGTGGACAAGATCTTGGACCTTGTCGTCGGTCCAGGGATGCCAGTCCGGCTCGTCCGCCTGGTTGGCGCGCAGCTTGTCAAAGGCGGCCTTGAGCCCTCGCCGCAGTTCATCGTCCACAAGCGAATCGCTCTTGACCGCGGTGTTTGCGCCATGATTCAGGGTGAAGGTCAAGTTGGATTCCTTGAAATGAGCCGCCTTGTCCCTCAGCTCGGCGATGCACTGGCGGCGGCAGGGCAGCGACGGTTAGTGAGGGCAACTACCAGACCGACGAGGAAGGAGTCAACGCACGTAGTCAAACGCCTCGGCAGTCATGAGCCGGGTCCTCTCAGGCAGGGACAGCTCTTTGTCGCCCAGGATCGTCTGGTGCATAGGCTTCTCGTCCTGCGACAACGCTTCCTGGCGCCACTTCGCCACGATGGCATCGTCAAACACCTTGTCGTGCCAGTTGGGCTTGTCCGTCAAGCGATCCATCAGGATCATCATGGTCACCTCGCGGACCTGGAGGAGCTCTGATTCGGCATCGTTTACACCTTCGCAAGAGCCGACGCGGTAGTAGTCGACGCCCACGGTGGCGCCCCAAAACTGGCCCCCTTGCTTGAGATGGTGCAGCGGCAAGTTCACGCCGGGATACTGGAGTTCGACCGAGGGCGGCGCAGCGGGCGCAATTGGAGGAGTCTGCATTGCGGCGTACGAGAGGCTTTGATGGAGTGGAACTGTCTCGTTCTTGAGGACAAATGGAAGTTTGCAACTTTGAGCTGCCAGCCCCCTGGCAAACAGGTGGCTCGAGGCGCAAAGAGGGAACCTCCAGTGTCTCATACAATAGAGGAGAGAGGTTGAATTACTCGAGGACCGAAGAGTTCCAGCTGAGGTTGATCGAGCCAACGACCAGGTTGGGGGTGCGTAGCATTTAAATAAGCAGTTGCTTGGCATTGATTGAGGCATCACAGCGTTGTTAGGGCCCGCTGTTGCCTGCGGTGCCTGGAGGGTGGAGAGTGGAAGGTGCAGGGGTCCCTGCCGACTTGACCGCCTCGTGTTACCCTCCTCAGTCCTGAAAACAGCCAGAACCAGCGAACTTCGACCCGAAGCCGGCGTACCTTTGAGTTTTCGACTCCGGATGGTGTCAAAAATCTCCGAGGCCTGGAACAGTGCCCGGTTGCTCCCGAAATCCGCAGGCGCTCGCCAGGCACCTACTCGTCTGCCAGGGCTCCAAGCTTCTTATTCCTGGGCCCATCGACCACGTCCAACTGACAAGCAAAGCGCACGGAATGAGGCACTCGCGGTATAAGATATCGCGCTTGGCATAAAATCTTCGTTGCCAGCCTCAGCAGTCCAACAGTACCTAGATAAGTGGACCGTTTGTGCAACGCGGGGAGGTTGATATCATGGATCCTTCTCGCACTGTCGTCCCGGCTACCTCAGGCTGCGTTTGAATACTACTAATCAGGAGCGGATAACCGTTGACATTGAGCAAAAAGCTCTTGATAGTACCTGAGTATTTCTTGGATTAGGTCTTGCCGCGGCAAAATCTGAACACCGACGGGATGCCAGGGCTTGAGCAGACGCCGAAAGCGGTGCGCCAGGATCGAGACGAAGCTCGACGGCATTGATTTGCAGCCACCGACTATACCCCGTCTAGCATGACAATTCAAAGAAGACTATGCCCGGTCTCGGTGTCGGCGTGTGTCCGTAGCTTGCGGTCATCGGTACCCAGCTACCACTCTCACTGGAAGCACCCACACAATGGCAAAAAGCACCTATGGAGAGGCTGTAGTGGAAGCCAGCAACTTGATTATTCTGAGCATACTTTGGCCAACGTAATGAGGGATGTACATCTACCTACTCCTCCCCGTTCCCGGCGATATAGAAGTACATCGTCTGCCAACCTTAATAAGGTATACACCAAATCCGTCGAAGACCCGAGCACAGTACTAACCGGATAGTGAGCTATCCGGCACAGGCCCTAAGCGACGTCCTAGGCGCTGTTCACTCAGTCTCTTTGGCAGACTCATGAGGCGGCCCCGGCTTCCGCGCAATCACCCACAAGAAATGTGCCACGTCGAGCAAGTCCGGCTTCACCTCTTGGACGAGCACCTCGAATCCCAAGCCCTTGATCATCTCCATGGTCTTGGCCTCGCCCCACGCGCTCCAGTACATCCAGCCCTTGTCCTCGCCGAGCCACTTCTCTATGACCTCTCCCTCGAGTTCCTCGACGGGGAAGTTCATCAAGATCATGCCACCGGGCTTCAACCAGCGCTCGACACGCTCCAGCATGATGCGCTGATCGTCGCGCGGCAGGTGGGCGATGCTGTACAGCGCGACGACGGCGTCGAGCTCGCCGGCATCGTACGCCAGCTTCATCATGTCCTGCTCGACCAGCTCGATGCGGCGCTGTTCGATCTCGGCTTGGAAGTGGCCCGCCGCGAGCGCGATCTGCGCCGCCGACAAGTCCACGCCGATGACGTCCATGCCCTGAGCCAGGAGGATCTCCAGGACAGGCACGCCGGCGCCGCAGCCCAGCTCGAGCGCCTTCTTCTTCTTGTTGGCCAGGCTGGGCGACGACGCGCGCTCCGTGGAGTGGTGCTCGCCGAGCAGCTGGACGAGCTTGTTCGTGTAGTCAAGACGGGGGGCGTTGTGGGGCTGCGTCCATGTGTTGTAGGCGGGCGCGATGCTGTCGTAGGCTTCCTTGATGCGGGCTGTGACGTCGGGAGGCGGCCCCTGAGGATTGGGGTTGGGCGCCGACTCGGACGTGGAAGGTTTGGGATCAGCCATTGTGGGGATATGATGTGATTGATCGCGTTGCAGAACGTAGTTGTTGATTCAAAAAGGTCTGCTGCTCGCGAGGAGGTTCAGCGTTCGTGATATAACGGTGAGCTGCCGTGTTGGCCAAAGTGAGTTTAGCTGTCTGTTGGACGGGTCTGAGGCTTGATTTTATACGCGGCACTGGCCTTGTAGCTTTGAATGAGATGCAATTAGATCTCGGTCTGAGTCACGAAAGACGGTCTGATCTGCAGCTGCTTCCCGGTTGGTCTGGACCTGGCGCACCCCTCATCAGGACGGGGATGTGCCCCAGGGGAAGGACGTGAGAATTGTGGTGAGTGCTTCGACTCCATGCGGGGTCTGGCACTTATGTCTTGGCTGCCACTTACCGGGTGTTCCGTTGTGAAAGTCACGGTAGGTATGTACTCAGAACGGATCTTGAGCCACCATTGATCTTCTTCCCCCACGTCACTGGGATGCTCACCCGTAAGAGCAACGGGGGGTGGTCAGTCCTGCATCGCCGATTGGATTTAGTCTCTCGATTGCCACTTTTTTTTTTTGTTTTTTTTTTGGACTCCATGGTCTTGATCCAAACTGTACAAGTCAATGAGGCCCTACACTACTAGCCTTCACTGCAGCCTATGAATGCACAAAAACCCCGTATCCGCTTGCCAATACGCAATACGCCAGCTCTCCACTTTGTATAGCGGCCCTTCGCGAGTACAAGTACTACCCTGTTTCCGCAACGTTGTGTCCCGTTGAGTCATCCTCAATCTTCACCCCTATTGTCCTTCTGAAGTCCCGTTGGTGACTGGTTCTGCACCCCCTGCGGCGGAACCATTCCCATTGATTGTGCGCTCTGCTCCATCACCACTTCTCTCTTCGTTGGCGACGATGGACTCATCTTTCACACCTTGTGCGTCTGCATCGCTGCTCACAGGGAGCTCGTCGGTCGCCTCGCCGTTCACCATCTTGTCGCCGTTCGACTGTTCGGCCGGCGCGGGCTCGCTCTGGCCGTTCTCCGTCACCTCTGCAGCAGGCTCGGCCTCATCTTGCTGCACCTTCGACTTCAAGTTCTTCCTCTTCCTCTCCTTCTCCATCTTGCGGCGCAGCTGCTCGAGCTCCTCGTCCGAGTCATGGTCCCGCAGCGCCTTGGCCAGCCGCGCCGCCTTCTTGATCTTCTTCTCCTTCCGCTTCTTCTTCCTCGACTCGGCCGCCTTGCGCTCTTTCTCCTTGGCTGCCTCGATCAGCTGGACTTCCTCCGTGACCCAGCGTCCAATGTTGGCCGCCGCCTCCAGGGGTGAATCGCGGTAGTTCAGGAGGTAGCCCTGGACCTGCGCGGGCGTGAACACCTGGTCGGGGATGTTCTTGCTGAACCCGAGCGCTAGCTGCTTCAGCTCGTCCTCGGGGAGCTGCACCGCGCGGTCCGCGGGTGCCGAGCCATCCGCGTCCGGGCCGTACATGCGCAGGAACATGAGCTCGCTGCTGCGCGGCGAGATGTGGCCCAGGTAGATCGTCTTGTCCACGCGGCCCGGGCGCACGAGCGCCTTGTCCAGCTTCTCGGCGAAGTTGGACGTCATGAGCACGATCCGCCCTTCCTGCGAGGCGACGCCGTCGATCACGTTGAGCAGGCCCGACAGCGTGCAGCTCGACCTCCCGCGGTCGTTCTCGCTGTCAGACTCGTCCTTCTCGTCTTCTTTGCCGCTTTCGTCGCTGCTGTCGTCCTTGGTGCTCTTGCGCGCGCGGCGCTTAATCCCGACCGCGTCGATATCTTCGAGCAGAACCAGGCACCGCGGCGGCAGGGCGGTGAAGAGCTTTTCGAGAACCGAGTCGTCACGCACGCTGGGCATGTGCAGCAGGTACAGCTCGAGCCCGAATCGGCCCGCCAGCGCCAGCGAGAGCGACGTCTTGCCGGTGCCCGGCGGCCCGTGGAGGAGGAATCCGCGGCGGTAGGGGATGCCACGGCCGTTGTAGAACCTGCGCGTGTTGACGTCCAGGTAGTTCTCAATGTCGGCGACGAGGGCGTCTTTGGTCTGCTCGTCAAAGTGCACCGTCTCGAGCGGGCGGAGCGGCCGCAAGATGGTGGTGTCCCACGTCTCGTCGTAGGAGCGCTTGCTGATGCGCACTGTGATGTAGGCCTCGCGCTGCTTGTCGGCGAACTCGCGGCACGCGTGGAGGAAGCGCTTGATGGGCTCGACCGACCGGCCCAGGCACATAACGACGAGCGGCTCGTCGCCCTCGGGCGCTCCGGCGTACTCGTCCGGGGTGCGCGCCCACGAGCTGTGGTAGTGCGAGCTGCTCGTCAGGATGCGGCGCACCATGAAGACGTTGCGCTTGTGGAAGAACCAGGTGGTACCAAAGGTCGGCAGGTACTGCACCGGCATCCGCTTTTCGTGGTGGTAGTCGTTGCGCTCCTGTGACACGCGACGGTAGGACCAGGCATCATTGCGGATGCTCTCTGAGTTGGCCGTCAGGATGCGCGTGCCCTTCTTCAGTAGCACGTGGGCGCCCAGCCAGTTGAGCACCTCGCGGTTGAGCCGATCGTTCCCCGCGATGGAGATGGAGGCGGTTAGGAACCGCACGACGGCCCAGTAGACCTTGGAGCCCGTTTCTTGCAGACTTTGGGCGCCGCTCGAAGCCGCGCCCATCAGGGCGGCCACGGTGAGCAGAGCGGTGAGGTCGAGCCGCAGCCATTTCTTGAAGAAGTCCTGCAGCACCGAGAAGCCGGGGATGCGCTGCTCGAGATCCTGCACGGCCGCGCTGTTCTCCGAGTTCAGCAGCGACGTGCCGGCCAGCGCCACCAGGCTGTTCATGGTGTCCGCGTGGACTGGAGTAGATACGGACCGAGGTGACGAGAGCTAGGTCGTGCCGCAATGATGCCAGCCGTTCTCAGGCTGCTTTATCTTCAAATCCCCCGTGGATGGAAATGCGAGGTGCTGGGACGGGGGCATCAGAGCGGACGGGAAGAGGCGAAGCAAGGCCCGGTCACGGCGCACGGCGCGGAACTTGGGGTTGGGTCTCACAGCCGGTCGGTCGGGAGCTGGGGCGGTTGGCAGCCTGGAAGGCAGCAGCTTCCCTTTGACCACGGCACGGCGCTGTCCGGTTGCGCAGCGGTCATGGTGCTCACCATGCTGCATGCACACCGCCGCGCACAGCACGCAGCACGAGCGCTTGTTGGCGGGCAGGACCCAATCCATTGGATTCGTGTGTCAGGCCTTGTCTGCTGCAGTGCACCCCCACCCGCTGCGAACAGCGAACAGAACAGCGGGGCAACCGGCACCGACTTCACCTACCAGGTAAGTTGCATCAAGGGCTTGGCGCCAACAACCACAGGCTCTCTGCCGTGAGCCGCCCGTGGCGCCGTGTCGGCAGCCGGCCACGAAATACGCAGCCCACAACGCTGGGGGCGGCAGGGTATCAGGACCTTCACACGGGTACTGGTACACAGTAAGTAAGGTACCTAGGTCAAAGTTGCGGGCTCTCAATCGACCATATACGAATAGATGAGAAGTGGAGGGATTGGTGGGGCAACCAACAATCGAGGACCGAATACCAGCTCCAGCTTGACAAAAAAAACAGGTACACCAAACTCGACTTTAACCCCTAACCCTGTACTCCCGTACATCAAGTCAACAACATCAAGAGCCCTTAATCGCAGCCTCGAGTTATTAAACCAACAATATTAGGATGGAATTACTAGAAAAATGGTAAGGGATTGGATTGCACTTGCTTCCAACAGGTTTAGGCTCCTTTTGATTGAGCTTTGATGTCATGAAGTGCTGCTATTTTCTGGTGTACCTCTTTTTGTGTCAGCCTAGAGACCAGGTAGGCACAGGGCACGCGAGTATCCGTACCTGGGCATTTACCCCGCCATCATCACCAGCAAGGCCCTGCCCCGCACCAGATTTCTTTCAACAGGTCTCAGCTCTAACTATTGAAGTCGAACACAAGCCGCCGTTGATGGCCTATGTGAGGTCATACAACAACACTCTGTCCTGTGAAAATATATGACTCTGTATGTGAAGTAGGTAGGTAGTCGTTGGGTCACTGCCCGACAGTGGGCATGTGGCCTCCAGGGAAGTAGCGCTACATATACGGCTGCAGAGCTCCTTCCCACTTTTCTCCTTCTCTACCTCATGGTCTTCCTTCACCTGATAAACCATCTTGCCTGTTTTTAACATCCCGTCAACCATCTCGCCAAGCATCTTGACAAGCATCTTGTCAATTATTCTTTGTATTGCTCTGTGGCCTGTGAGCCTCCTCCTCACCCGCTATGCGGTTCGCTTCCAAGAAGCAGACGGTCGAGGGCATCGACGAGGATGCGGGCGTGTCGCTGCTGATCGTCGAGCCCGAGGACATGTGGCACGCCAACAACCTGATCGTCGCCGGCGACGTCATCCACGCGCCGACGCACCGCAAAGTCACCATGACCACGTCCACCGGGTCGACGGCCGGCAAGAGCGTGCACGTGAACCTGTCCATCAAGGTCAAGTCGACCTTCTTCGACCCGCTCGCCTCCGAGCTCAAGGTCTCGGGCACCGTGGTCAACGAGAACGACTGGGTCAGCGTCGGCCAGCACCACACCATCACGCTCAAGTACGACAAGACCGACATCAAGTTCACCCTGTGGAAGAGCGCCGGCTGGGACTCGGTCGCTTTGCAGACCCTCCGCGAGGCCCTGAGCGAAGACCGCCCGGAAGCCCTCGCAGCTGTCGTTATGCAGGAGGGCCTCGCCAACATCTGCCTGATCACCGACTTTCGCACCATTCTCAAGCAGCGCATCGAGAGCGCCAGCTCCAAGAAGGGTCGCTCAGAGAAGGAGGCGTCGTCGGGCCGGTTGACGGCCTTCTTCCAGAAGACGCTGGCCAGCCTGCGAAACAACGTCGACTTCAGCATGCCCCGGACGTTGCTCCTCGCGAGCCCGGGCTTCGTCGCCGGCGAGTTCCGCGCCTACATGCAGTCGGAGGCGGCGCGAACGGGCGACAAGGCGCTGCAGCGCATCGCCAAGGAGGCCGTCGTAGTGCGCTCCAACACGGGCCACGTGCACAGCCTGAACGAGGTGCTGCGGACGCTCGAGGTGCAGAAGACGGTGCACGACACCCGTTTCACGGCCGAGACGAACCTGATGGATCAGTTCTTCGACAGGCTGCGAAAGGACGACGGCAGGGCGTGGTACGGCACGAAGCCCGTGGAAAAGGCCGTGGCCGAGGGTGCGGTGGGCCGGGGCGGCGGCGTGCTGCTGGTCAACAACGCCTTCTTCCGGAGCATGGACGTCGCGACGCGCAAGAAGTACGTGGCACTGGTGGACAAGGTCAAGGCGGACGGTGGCGAGGCGCGGCTGCTCAGTAGCGACCACGAGAGCGGCAAGCGGCTGGAAGGGCTGGGCGGCATCGCGGCCATGTTGACATATCCCATCTTTGACCTGGACGAGGAGGAGGACGAGCAGGGGCAAGGGGACCACGAAGCGGCAGAAGGGACAGCGATGATATGAAGCTGAGAGAAGGTCATGCCGAGGTACGGCTTTCCCTACAATAGTTCTTCACTAGTATTCACTGCATACATTTGGCATTTAAGCGGCACGGCGGGAATCATAGCAAGCGCATTTAGATTTCATGAGGCCTCATTCAGCTTTTGTTGGTGACGAACGAACCAGACACGAGCATTTACGTCCCACCCGCCCTATCGCCCATCGCCCATCGCCCATCGCCCCAATTACGCAGTACACTACTTTTGTGCTCCAAAGGTTGAGCTTTTGGTGCGTTTCGCAGATTCCCATTCAGACCAGACCTTGGTCGCCGGGACCCGCGGGGACCAGGGACTGAGGGGAATTGGCGCGGTCCACTGCGCTTCAATGATGCAACCGCCGGTTCGCCTCGGAAGCTAGCACAGAGAGAGCAAGGCTGCCGTCAGGTTTCTCGGCCTTCGCACAGCCAGAACCCCGTCTCTCAAGCATGTCATTGGGAACAGTCAGCGCATTCCCTCTTTCCTTCTGGGCGTCAAAGCTTGAGGGGAGCGACGTGAGCTTGGGGAGCTGTCTTGCGTACTTGCATTACACAGTTGAACTCCACTGAGCCTTCGTCCCCCTGCGCAGAACCTTGGCCGAGCTGCTAACCCCATGCACTTCCAGGTTGTTGTTCACAGAAATCACAGCCGCGTGTGTGATGGCTGATGGTCCCGTACAGAGCACAGCAGCTGCCAACGTACAGACCCAGAACAAACTGACAAGACAAGACAGAGAGACAGACAGACAGACAGACAGACAGACAGACAGACAGACAGACAGAGAGACACACAGCTCGCTCTTCGGGTATGACACCCTGCCCGTCAGTGCTCGGCTCGGTGTCATTGCCAGGACCAGGGGGTGGGGCTCTGAAATAGAGTAGCCGGTCAGATCGAGCAGCCAATCCCGCTGCACCCACACGTTGCGAGCTGCCGGCAGTCGGATCCATTCCAGAGCCCGAAGCGAACGCCTCATTCACTTCTGCATCGCGGATTCGTCCTTCCTCCCACCCTCCCGCCGCCCGCCGCCCTCGGCGAGGTCGCACACCTCCATCATTAGTTACAAGTGGCATTGGCGGTCAGCCCCCAGTCTCGCTCACGTGTTGTTGGGCTTGGGCGCACAGTTTCACGTGCTGTTGTTGGTCGATCCCTCAGTCGTTCGGACTGTGCGGTGTCAGGATGACGGGCATCTGGGCCACCTTAAAGGCTGCGGCGCCGTCGCTCACGCTTACCCAGCAGTCGCAGCCGCAGCCGCAGTCGTCGCAGCACCAGAAGCAGCTCCACGACCATGAAGCCGGCAGCAGCACACATCCCTCGTCGCCCCCAAAAACCGTTAACTCGCCGCCCCCAGCATCGCGATCGCTGCCCAGACCCCCGAGCTCGCTTGACGCTAGAGGTAAGCCCCTCCTTCCAATGATATCATTGCGCGCTGCCATGCAGGTTGGTTTGGAATCTGTACATGCGCGCACGGCTGTACTTCGCTACACCCTCTTGGGAGTGGCCGCGCAAGGGGCAGCAGGGTGTATACGCGTATTCGTCACACCACGACCTTGTTGGTCTGTGGATCCAGGCCAGTTCACGAGCTCACAGAATCTGGTAGCAGGCACACGGAGCCAGGCCTCGACGACGTCGCAACCCCATTCCCGAAGCCCCGGCAGAAAGAGCCCCGCCCGACTATCGCGCCACGGCACCGCCGCGACACTGAAGGAGAAGGGCCGGGCGAAGGATAGAGAAGGGGATGTGGGCCAGGCCGCCGATACCGATGCCACGACTGCTGCGGCCACGGATGCTACCAACGGCGGCAACGACACCAGCGAGGCTCGCATAGCGCGTCCTGCGGGTCCCTCGCCGGTCCATACGCCTGGTTCCAGCTCGGCCATCGACCCGTTGTCGCAAGTGAGTGCGCCGCACTTGGTTCCTCTGCCCTCCTCTGCGACCCCTTGCGGTCTGATACCGCCCACCAAAGGCTGACCGCTGACACGGTTCTGCCCAGCAAATCTTCCTGCGAAAGACTACCGAGACGTCCATCCCGCAGCGCCTCACCCAGATGGCCGGAGATCTGGCCCGCGCCAGCACAGAGCTGTCGAGGAATGTGGTTCCGATGAGCGACGTGGTGCCTAAGGACAAGAGGTACGGGCTCCAAAAGTACTGGGGACGTAGGACAGCGACATGACATGCGCTAATACGACTTGTCTGAAGGAAGGGGAGTTCCTTCCTGAGCAGATTAGGTGTGCGGGGCGGCCGGAAGAAGGAGATCGGTGACTTGGACTCGGACTCGGAGCTCGGCAGCGAGGCGCGCATGGACGGCATCAATGCGCGTGTCTTCGGGCAGACTCTGGGTAGTCCGTTAGTGGGGGGCGGTTACGTGCCGCACCACAAGGAGCCGCCACGCTACATCCGCACCCGAGCGAGCAACAAGAGAACCCGCGAGTTCAACCGCATGTTTCTCGCCCAAGAACTGGTTGGGACCCGTCCACCCGAGGGCGACGCGGATGCGGTTCCCGATCCTACCAAAGCCCCTGTCGTGTCGGTCAGCGTTGCTGGCAGCGGCGACAGGAAGACCACGAGAACCGGAGGCGCCATCTGGGCGACCGAGTTCAGCAAAGACGGCAGGTACCTGGCGACAGGCGGCCGCGACAATGTCGTGCGGGTTTGGGCTGTGCTCTCAACACCAGAGGAGCGCCGCACGCACGAGGACGACGAAAATCCCAACGGCGGTGCTGCAGAGAGGCTTAGCGCGCCTGTGTTCAGGGACCAGCCCGTGAAGGAGTTCAAGGGGCACACGGGCGAAGTTCTCGACCTCAGCTGGAGCAAGAACAATTTCCTGCTCTCGTCGTCCATGGACAAGACGGTCAGGCTCTGGCATCTGAGCAGGTCGGAGTGCCTCTGCGCGTTTAAGCACAAGGATTTTGTGACGAGACTGGCCTTCCATCCGCGGGACGACCGCTTCTTTCTGGCTGGCTCCTTGGACACGATGCTCCGGCTGTGGAGTATCCCCGACCGGGCCGTCGCCTTCTCGGCCCAGCTGCCGGACCTCGTCACGGCTGTCGCCTTCTCACCCGACGGAAAGGTGGCCATCGCGGGCTTGCTGAACGGGCTCTGCATGTTTTACGAGACGGAGGGGCTAAAACCGAGCGCGCAAATCCACGTGCGGTCGTCCCGCGGCAAGAACGCCAAGGGCAGCAAGATCACGGGGATACAGACCATGCTTATTCCCCCGCCAAGCTCCGCTGACATGCCGGCTTCTCACGTTCCTAGTTCGGCTGCGTCTCTGGCCTCAACGGACGCCGTGGGGGCTGGGGAGGTGCGGGTGCTGATCACATCCAACGACAGCCGCATCCGGATCTACAGCCTGCGAGACAAATCGCTCGACGTCAAGCTGAAGGGCCACGACAATCTATCCAGTCAGATAGCAGCCACGTTCTCCGACGACGGGAAGTATGTCATCTGTGGCAGTGAAGACCGCAAGGCGTTCATCTGGAGCATGACTGGCAGTGACGCTCTCGTGCAGGACAAGGACAAGTGTCCCTGCGAGTACTTCGAAGCTCACGGGGATATGGTCACGACGGCGTTGTTCGCGCCCACCAAGACAAGGATGCTGCTGGGCCTGAGCGGCGATCCGATCTACGACCTCTGCAACCCGCCGCCGGTGGTGCTTCAGAGCCTGGAGGAAGCCGCCAGTGCCGCGGCGAGCCAGGTCGCCCTGACAAACGACTCGCATACCCCCGGGCCGATTGAGTCAGTAGTCTGCAAGCGGCCGGAGCCAAGCCGCGCTTACATTGCGCGATCGACTCACTACGACGGCAACATTATCGTCACGACTGGCGACACAGGCATCATCAAGGTCTTCCGGCAGGACTGCGCATTTGCCAAGCGCCGCCTCGACAGTTGGGAAACAGGCAGCACCTTCAGCCGGAAGCTCGCCGCGCACGGCGGGCTAGGCCGCAGCGCCAGCGTCATCACCCGCACCAGCGCCGGCAGCGCCAGCCACAGCCGGCGCGGGTCGCTGAGCCAGGTGTTCGCGCCGGGCGGCCCGATCGGCACGCCCCAGCAGCAGCTGGGCGCCGCGGTCGGGACCCACTCGGAGCGGATCCTCAGCTGGCGGCAGGGCATCGAGCACGGCGGCGACCGGCGCTCGGGAATCTCGCTGGCCAACGGCGGCGGCGGCGGCGGCGGCACGCCCGCGCGCAGCGAACGCTCCCTCAGCCCGACCAAGGCCAGCGGCGCATCGCTGCACTCGGCCTACAACCTGGCGGGCGAGGCGCGCAAGCAGCCCTACGCCGGCGCGTCGCCGGCCCGCTACCCGGCCAGCAGCATCCTGACCAGCCCGACCGCGAGCGTGTTCAGCAGCCCGGCTGAGCGGCCCACGTCCCGGGCGGCGGCGGCCGCCGCAAAGGACAAGGAACGGGCTGCTGCCAGAGAGAGTCGGAACTCGGCGAAGCAGGAGGAGCCGTCGATCCCACCGACGCCGGGCTTCACTCTGCGCTCCGCCAAGGACGACGGGGGAGGGGCTGGCCGCCCGTCACTGGACTCAACAGCCGGTGGAGGGTCTTCCTCCTCGTTCTGGAATCTGGGCCGTTGGCGGGGGATTACTGGCTTCCGCGCCAGCTCGGCGGGGCAGGCCCTCACCACCACCGGCGGCGGCCGCGCCCGGAGCAACGGCAGCCGGCCGTCGCTGTCGAGGTCGCGGCACCACACGGATAATGGCTCGTGCGACGAGCGGGAGGCGGATGACAGAACGGCGGAGCGGGCGAGGACCTCGAGACGGCAGAGTGCTGGGGTGGCGTCTGTCGTCCAGGCTGCCGGCAGCGACTCGACGGTGGGTGGCCGGCCGAAGTCGCTTCCCATGCAGGGTGGGAGCGACCGTGGGGCTGCCTCGACTTTGACCGACAAGAACGTGGTTGCTGAGGTGGCAGCGGGGAATGGCACGGCCTCGGCGGAATAACAGTGCTGGACAGAAGGTGGTGATATTTACACACCAGCGGGCGGAACGATATTGAGCTGGATTTTGGAGACATCTGATGATGCTAATGATGACTGAGACATGAAGTGTAGGCGTGGCAGTGGCATCATGTGTGGGCATCGCATTTGGCTGGCGTTCTGATACAACATGGCATCATAAGCCCGGCGTTGATAGAGGGTCGTCCTGGGGTTTTTGGAGCCTGGCTGGACGGACATGACAGGGTCGATCGGTACCATCTACCGTTGGGTATGGCGTTTGACTCAATACCATCTTGATCACGCGGTACGCGCAGGACCAGTCTGATGTTGTCTTTACCATTGTCCCATGCATGCATATTGGACCTTCGCCCATCTCAGGCGCAACGAGCAAAGGGACCGCATGATACCATGCACGTCCCGGGGATATCCCGCATTTCTTCATGTCACTACTCCGTTTTCGCTGCATATTCGCAAAGACACCGACCGTTTGGGGTTCCGCTTCATCTGGTCGTTTCTGGCGCATCGCGGGTATTCTACTACGAGACCCCTACGCGAGGTCAGACTCTGCTTCCGGCATGACTCGTCTTGCCGAGAACCAAGGCACGAGTGCTCGAGACAGTCAAAGAACAAGAAACTTGAGAGTCCAAACAAAACCAACTCACCCACCCTAAGCCGCCGCCGCCTCCCCTTCCCCCATCGCCAACTTGGCAACCCCCTGCGCCACAGCAACCAGATTCCTCGCATCCGCACCGCGAATTAGCAGCACCTCGCCGGCATCACTCTTCTGCACACCACCGCCCGCCACCTCGTCCCCCAAGCGCACGCCCTTGGCCTCGCCGTCGACGAGCACGAGGAAGGTCGGCATGGCCGACACGGCGAACTTGGCGGCTACGTCGGGCGCCTCGTCGACGTCCACCTTGCCGAAGGCCAGCGCGTCTGGGGTGGCCAGCTCGGTGGCCAGCTTCTGGAAGAGCGGCGCGATGGCTTTGCAGGGGGGGCACCATTGGGCGGTGAAGTCGAGGATGAGGTATTTGTGTGCTGTCGTCAGCGCGTCGAGTTGCGACAGGGAGGTGATGTGGTGCACGGGCGTGGTGTCGGCCATTTTCGGGGGGGGAGGGTGTGGTGATGTGGGTGGGTTTCGTTTTTCCTTTGATGTGTTTGTTTCGTGTGTTGGAGAATCGGATGGAGGGAAAGGAGACGGTGTGCATGGAATGGGGTGTTGTTCAAGGGGACTCGACCACGGGTTGGCGGGGTCAACTGAAGGCCGCCCTTGCCTCGACAGCAGGCAGAGCTGGAAGTCGAATGCGGGGTCTAAATCGCGGGGCAGCCGCAGCCCATTTGTCAGCCTGCAGGGACCTGTTGCAGCTCAATGTTTGTATGGCCGCCTTGCCGATGATCGCCATGTGCGATTGAAGCTTGTGGATTAGCGCCTGTCGTGCTCGGATCAGTGGGTCTCGGACCCCTTCAGACGGAGGAACGAACGGTCAATGGACCCAGGGGATCTACATGTACATCATGTGGAAACGCCGGAAAGAAGTGAATCTTGCGAGCCTCCTGAAGGGTTTTCGGGTGAGGGCCGGGGCTGCGGGCGCAGAACTGGGCACGGAAACAGACACAGACCTGCGGCCAGCGGCCAGCGGCCAGTGTTGGCCTCGCCCGACCCACCGAACGGGCCGGAGTGGCCGCCTCGGGCGGCTTGTGTAGCTCGACCCGGCCCAGCTGCGGCCGCTCCCAACAGGACTTCCTGGTGTTGTGGAGTGAGAAGATGACTCTTACACGCAACGCACCGATCGCCCCCATGCTCGACTGCGTTTTCAGGAGAAGGGATTTCATGGCGCTTGTCATGTGAGAGAGGTACCAGATACCTGGAAAGTATCGCCCTCTGGCGGCTACATGTTCATGCTGAGTGACCAGCATCAACGACGATTCGCCGGGAATTGAGAGCTCCGGTAACCACGGCGCTTCATTTTTTCATCCTGGGTTGTTCACGCTGAGTCTGCCACTGTGGGGTTGTGCTCCGGACACGGGTCGTCTTTACGACCAAGTCCGCACGCCGCGTCCAAGGAACAGGATGATGGACACCTCTCTTGTGTCACGTATTTCCAGAATCACGGCGCTCCAGATCCGGTTGGAACTCCGGAACTCCAATCATTCATCATTTTTTTGCATTGGCATTGTCGACACATAGATTATTCCACTGACATTCCATTTTCTGCGTAGTTTCAAGAGGAGGAGACGAAGCCCCGGCCACGTTAAGTACCTACCTAAGGTAGGCACCTATGCCCAAGGATACTGAAATCGGATCAACCGTTTGACCCCAAGGTCACCGTCAGGCCTCACAGCGCTTCAACTACCTTGATGCGTCAAGAACGGCCTGGGTCAATCCAGGTCACACCAAAGGCCACGGCCGTCTAAAATGCAGGCGGCAACTGATAGGTACTCCGTCACCGTCATACGTTGGCGCTTCATGGCGGTGCTGAGCATGTCTTGCACTCAAGCCCACAGCGAAATCAGTTATCGGCGCCACCCCCTCACCAACACATCGTTAGTTGATTTTCTAAGCGTCCGACGTTTCATCGCTCCGCACTCTTTGAGGCTCAGCAGTCTTGTCTCCACTGTCTTTGTGTTGCCTCGGCGCTTAGGGCTACTTCGACCTCGGGAACCAACCTGCCGAGTGTGATGACACCAACGAGAAACATGCAACTGGTCAGGCTGCCGCCAGAGAATGCGAAGGTGGTTTGGAGTCGGATGCTGCCTTTGACCTGCCCCTCCGACCCGTCGTTTTCAAATACGCTCACAAAGCGATGCTCACTATATGTCAACACGTGGTGAGGCCCTTCGACTGTTAGCGAAGCAAGTCGCTGTGCCGCCCGGCCAGGTAACCGCCGTCACATTGCTAAGTACAGGAATTAGTGATTGGATACTTTTCCGATGCTTTGTACCCTTTCCCAGCCGCCCAGAAATTTGCTCATCAGATTCGAGGCCCGCCGGGTGGATGCCGCGAGCCGCTTTAGCCCCCCGGCCAAGGGGACAGAATCTGATCATGCGCCGACAAAGGAGAGAAGAGAATGAGTTCGTCGGCGGGTTGCCTGATGCCGCCAGGTTCCAACAAGAGCCGTTTTGAGGGGCAGGTCTCGGCCAGCGCCCCCTTTCTCTCAACTAGTAGCGAATGCCAACATATGTTTTCGGTTCCGGCACGGTGTAAGCAGTTGGTGGTCCGCCGCAAAGACACTGATAACCTGGAACAATGTCTCCGCATCACTTGAACGTAAGCGATACGCCGGGTCGTTGGCTTTTATTGTTATGTATCAGTTTGGAGCACCTCGATTGCCAATCAGATTTGAACTATGAACGGATTCACTGACCGCTCTCCGCTCTCCGCCCGTCGTGGCGAGCTCGAGCTTGCTTTGTTGTAACTCTGGTCTTTAGGCCAACACGATGGTCTAGAGGGGTCATTGGATTCGTTTCGGTTCAGCGTACCGCCGAGCTCAAGTGTTTCAACCTCAGGAGCTGAGCGAACGTTGAGTGGGCAGCAACCTGGAAGCTGCGGAACGTCACAAAGATGTGTTCTTTGACGGTGGCCCTGCTTTGACGATTCCGAGAACAATCAGCGCCAATGTACGTGTTGGAGGCACGGTGCGAGGGTTTTGAGAATGGGGATCACGATCACCATCGGCAACCTGGGTAGTAGAATAATTATCAGACAGATGAACCGAAGCTCTTCTCCCCAAGCTCCTGGTGATCGGCATCTTCAACATTTGCGTTCATATCATCGCACAACATCTCATTTCCCAATCTATCACTTCTGTTTGGTGTGTTGCTGTCGCATTGTCTTACCTTACTCTTCAGCATGGCTGCAGTTGAAGCATCCTCTTTTCGGTTTGGCGTGGAGCTTGAATTCCTGGTTGTGGTTCGTAAGAAGAAATACAACACCTGGGACTACGTCGCCAAAAAGCTGGGCAAGTGGCTAAGTGAAGCCGGCGTCCGCAACCGTGTGGATGCAGCTGGGCAGTACGACAAGTGGGCGATTGTCCAGGAACTCACGGCCCGAGGAGGCGACACTGGCGCGAGTGAGTGACCTACTCTGGACGCATCCTCCTGTTGGTTGCTAACTTCATGATACGTCAGACAAATATGGCGTGGAGCTCGTCTCACCGGTCTACGGTGCAGGCTCGATATCTACCTTGGACCGCGACCTGCAGCGCATCTTCCAAGTCTTTGAAAAGAAAAAACGCAAGCTCACCTTTAAGCTTGAAAACCCAAGCTGTTCCTCGCACGTTCACATCTCCCGCACTCAGCCCATTTCTGCACTAGAACTGGCTTCGCTGGCCAAGGCAGCGCTCTGCTTTGAACGCGCGCTCGACGGGTTGATGCCTGAGGAGCGGAGAGAGAACAGCCACTGGGCTATGTCCAGCCGCTCTGAGCGGAACCCATTTCTCAGGGGGCTGTCGCTCGACGACTGCTTCTCTCAGGTTGACTTCGCCGCGAACGCCCCGGGATCAACCAACCGGCCCATCATTGAGTGCATGAACACGATTTCTGGGCGGTCGACAACCGCAGATTCGCTAGGCCGAGTCGAAGGCTATGTGTGTGGCAAGAACTATAAGTGGAACTTCACTGGCCTGCTCTCCCATTGCATTGCGAGCGACAAGGACGTGGGCATCCCGGGCACAATCGAGTTCCGCCAGCCGCCGGCCAGCGACGACGCCGCCGACGCCGTGCGCTGGGTCGTTCTGGCCGTGGCCTTTGTCGCTGGTGCCCTGGCTGTCGGACACGAGCTAGGCCAAGGGGGTGGCGTGGTGCAGGACCCCGGCGGGTCGCCGGCTGAGCTTTGGGTCTTGCTCCAGGCTGGGAGGCAGGTCCTCGGATGGCGGGATCTGAACGTGCTGAGGCAGT
Source organism: Chaetomiaceae sp. R4402 (assembly GCA_023628555.1). Taxonomy (NCBI): domain Eukaryota; kingdom Fungi; phylum Ascomycota; class Sordariomycetes; order Sordariales; family Chaetomiaceae; species Chaetomiaceae sp. R4402. The sequence continues at coordinate 192,053 of JAMAKO010000045.1, read as the reverse complement.
TTCCGGCATTCTACGGCTTTTGAGAAACAACACAAGGCGCATGTTCAAGGTGCTGTTTGTTTCAGGTCGTCTCTGCTCATTTCCATGTTGTTCCTCTCATACAAAAGTCTTGTGGTTGGGCTCGCCCATTGTTCAATCCGTTACCTATTCTTGAAAGTCATCCAAGGGTGGTCTGTTTTGTATGCTCGTCGTTACACGGGCGCCGGACTTTTATAGCAATGAAGGAGAACTTGGAAATCGGAGAATAATCGTGGACCATCGTTTGTTTGCCAGACCGTGCGTCCAACCTTGGATTCACCAATTCCGCACACCAGCCCATCTGAGGCGGCAAGTCACCTACCTTACTCAGTCGTTCAACCCTGACACTGTCGGATCCCAAGACACGTTCGAGTACTCGTCCGTCTCCAGCTCGGCCACCTCCCCTGGCGTCAGCTCAAAGTCGTAGATGTCGACATTGCCCCTGATGCGTTCCGTCTTGACACTCTTCGGCAGAGGAATAAACCCCTTCTGCAGACTCCAGCGGATCAGGATCTGCGCCTCACTCTTGCCGTACTTCTCAGCCAGCTTCTTAGTCACGGGCTCCCCCCAACGCTCGCCCTGCACCAGCGGACAGTACGCCTCGACAGCAATGCCGCGCTTGGCGCACCACTCGGTGATGTCCCGGCGTGCGCACCAGGGGTGGATCTCCCACTGGCCGACGCTGATGACGCCGCCCTTGCCCTTGCCGCCGCGCTCGGCCTCGAGCTCGGCGATGTGGCGCTCCAGCTCGTCCAGGTGGTGCACGCCGTAGTTGCTGACGCCGATGCTGCGCACCTTGCCGGCCTCGACGGCCTCGACCAGGGCCTTCCACGAGCCCTTGCGCCGGGCGGACCCGCCGAAGGGCGCGTGCAGCAGCATCAGGTCGATGTAGCCGAGCCCGGACTGGGCCAGCGTGTCGTCCACCTGCGCCTTGGTGCTCTCGTAGCCCATCCGCGGCGGCGGCACCTTGGAGGTGAAGAAGATCTGCTCGCGCGGGATGGACGTAGCAGCGGCGCGGATGGCTTCTCCGCAGGCGCCTTCGTTGCGGTAGAAGGCCGCCGAGTCGATCTTATGACAAGATCAGTCTTGGGAGGTAGTGAGGTTCAGGGATTGGCTGCTTACATGGCGGTAGCCAGCTTGGAAGGCTTCCGTCACGCACCGGGCGGTGTCCCTTGGCGGCCTGCAGTGAACGACGGCACAGGTTAGTTCTGGGATGACACCATTGGCACTTCATCCCTAGGTTTCTGGGAATAACCTTACGTCTGGAAGACCTGGGCAGTTCTGTCAGCCAATGCTCCCTGTCAATGCAGATGAAAGGTCTCAGCTTACACCAAAGCCTAGTCGCGGAATCTCATAGCCGCTGGGCAACTTGAAAGTGCTGTTGATACTGAGCCGCGCCATGTTACAAGTTTCGAATCGTGCACGGGGGAAGTCGTTGACGGGGAATGCAGAAGAGAAGGCCCGAGCTGAACACTGAATATTTATATACGTTACCGGACAAGGCAAAATCGGAGTTAACGATAGAGACGGCGGTAGACGGTGCTGCGGTGACTGACCTGTGTTTGGGGATTATTCATCATGTTCGCTATGCATCTTGCTTTATTAGGCACCATGTCCATGACGCAAACGAGCCCCGTTCCCGCCGTCTACGTTATCCACTTGCCGGCGTTAATGGCCTTGCTATCAGTAAGCTCAGGAAGTCCCCACCGGCCATGGCCTCAAAATGGAATACTAATCACGACTCTTGGGTTATTTAAGTATTCGAGTTTAACTAGACAATAATCCAGTGTCCCTCCCTAGGTGCTGTGTCTAGTCGTAGTCTAGTACAAATCGGCGAGAAAGCTAACCTGCCTTCAATGTCATGCCATTGCCGATTTGACCTCGGGACATCGGGTACCTCCTACGTGCAACTGGTTTCACTTGGGTTAATGCGTATTGCACTGCGGGCGGTGGCAGATTTAACGGAACGACTTACATGGAAAGGATGAGAAAGTGGCACGGCCAACAGCACTCTGTAAAAACTAGTCCTGCACTGCCCACGACGCAGGCAGTGAATCACGTGCATTCCACGCGTAAGCGGCTGAACTGCAGAGGTTTGTTGGGGGCGTCTAATCTCGCTTCGTGCTCAGCTGCAGGCGGCAAAGCCCTGGTCAACCCAGCATCCCTTTCATCGTTTCCTGGACCTGAGCCATCGACCCCATCTGTAATCCCTTCTGATAGTAGAAAAGTATGGTCGAGATCACACGGGCGCAAGCACACGTGCTGCGCATTGCCGTCGCCGCGGTGTCGCTGCTGGTGCTGCTGGTGTACTTTGACCCGCTGGGCTTCGCGTCGTCATCTGCGTCGGTCCCTGGCAGCATGCCTGGCATGACGCGCAGCGTGACACACATCGTCATGTATCAGTTCAAACATGATGCCGACCAAGCCGCGGTTGAGGTGGTGCGTACTAAACTCCCCTCACACAGCAAGATTCGAAGACACTCACCGCCTTCACAGGCATGCGCCAGGTTGCTCGAGCTCAAGGACAGCTGTCTGGCGCCGAATTCGCAGTACCCGTACATCAAGAGAGTTAAGGGTGGCAGGGACAATTCACGCGAGGGCTTGCAGGTCCGCCGTTCCCGACCCATTTGCTCATTGACTCTCTTAGTCCCCTGTGTCTCTGGTTCTCCGTCGCCAGGCCGTGACTGACATTTCGCTTCTCAGAACGGCCACACCCACGCGTTCATCGTCCAGTTCGACAATGCCAATGACAGGGACTATTACGTGGAGAAGGATCCGGTGCACCAGGCGTTCAAGAACGACATTAGCCCGCTCGTGGAGAAGGTGACCGTGTTAGATTTCACAAACGGAAAGTTCTGACGGCAGTTACGGTATCAGCTCAAGAAAACGCAGGTCCTTCAGCCTCGTTCAGTCATCATTCGTCATCGTCGTGTTGTGTTGAAACCTCACTCCCATGTCGACTCCAGCCCGTCCACCCCCGCCGGCCGCTCCGCCAGCGTGGTGATGCGGAAGCCATGCCGTAGGCCCTCCTGCGGGTTGTGCACGTTGTAGTCCGAAATGGCCGTATGTGCCGTCACGCGGTTGTCCCACAGCGCCACTGTGCCCTCCTCCCACCGGACGCGCACCTGGAAGTCCTGGCCCTGCGTGATGTGCTGCACCAACCCCAATGATGATTAGCTTCGTTGCGGAAAGGGGAGTTAAGTAAAAGAGATGCCCACCGTAAACAGCAACTTCAACAGCGCCTCCGACTCCTCCTCGCGCAGCCCCACGAGACGCTTCGTAAAGCCCGGGTTGACAAACAGCGCCTTCTGGCCCGTGGCCGGGTGGACGCGCACGACGGGGTGTTCGGAGCGGACGGGCGCGCGGCGCACGTGCTTGCCGTCTCGCGTAGCAGCCTCGGCCTGCGGAAAGCCGCTGTGCTCGGCGCGCAGGCCCTCGAGCAGCGCCTGCACCGGCGGCGACAGGCGCGCATACGCGGCCGTTTGCGACGCCCAGGCCGTGTCGCCGCCCGTCGGCGGGACCGAGAGGAGGGTCAAGATGGTGATGCCCGGCGGCTGGTGCTCGTACGACACGTCCGAGTGGTAGCCCGTCCCCGTCAGCCGGTTGCTCCGCCGCGTGTTGCGGTACTCGTTGTCTGGGCCCAGGTAGATGTTGTGCAGCTCGAGGTGGTCCTTGACGTGCGCCCCGACCGGCTGTTGCCAGGGGGTGCCCAGTCAGCGACAAATATGTGTGAGGGGACATCGTCCCCTTGTTGTGATCGAGGCAGAAGACTTACGTGGATGTGCAGCGGCCCGAAGTACCGGCCGAATTCCTTCTGCTTCTCGATGCCAATGTCCTTGAAGTTCTGGCCGCGGAAGATAACAACACCGCGTTCGGCAATGAGAAGCGCCAGCTCGTCTTTCTGACGGTCGTCCAGCTGCGAGAGCTGTAGACCCCGAATCTCGGTGCCAATGACGGGCGTCAGCTGCGTCACCTTCAGATTTGCATTGTCCTTAGAGAGAAGATTCGGCTTCTCCTTGTCAGCGGCCAGGCCGCGGTCCTTGAATTCGAAGGGCTGCAGCGGAGAGAACTGCGTCTTCTCGTCGTAGACGGGAAGGTAGGCCGAGTATTTGTACTGCGGATCACCTAGGTTAGGCCAGGACTGGAATGGACGCGTCTCGGAAATACCCTCACCTGCTCGTGTATTTCCTGGTCATACGCAAGGATAACTTGCAGCGGAGTAGTCTCTGTCGCTGTTGTTGTAACTGTTGAGGTGGCCATCGTTGAGTGCTGAGATGTATGCACAGCATACACGGTCAAAGCAAGGGGCGAATTGAGGAGAGAGTGCGTGCGAGGAATCCGGCAGATAATGTATTACATGCTTCGTTTGTGACTTCGACAGCTCTCATATACCCCCTCAGTGCTCATCACGGGTACAGTGAGCTCCGATAACATTCCGACAGGACCCATCACGTCAACGAAGCGCAAATGACGAACCGAATGATTGTGCTTGCTGTACGACTGCTGTCATCAACCAGATGCGGGGAACTCGCTTAGAGGTTTCTGAAAGTCCCGCTGGTGATATGGGACGTGATTTGGACTCAGAATTGCGAAGAAGAGCGCCATGATCTGGTGAGCCACTCAGATCGTTGACGGGTGGAAGCATGAAGGCAGAGACGCCCAAGCTTATTCCCGCCAGACTATGGAGGCACACTGATACACTCCAACGCAGATGGCTCCAGCCGGCTTACACGGGCCGGGTTCGCCCTGCTCCGTCGGTTGACCGCCCGGTCAATCTGTCACATCTTTATGGTACTCTCATGAAAGTCGCAGCCGGAGACGTAGGTACCTAAGTAAGGGTAAAAAGCCCACAACTTTCAATGCCATGACTTTGCCCTGCAGCCTCTTTCACCGGTCCTAATTTGTCTTCTATCAGGTCTATCAACTTCTCGAGGCCTGACTAGCTTCGTGGTTTTCCACCTCTGTACAACTGACTGGTCGTGGCGATTACCGCTCTCAGGCTTGACCAGCGGATCTGGCGCGATGACGACGGACTTGAACCAGATCATGAACACGCTGTACCTATGTTTTTCTGATTCTTTTCTTTCTTACTTGAATACCTACCTACCTACCTCGGCAAATTACGTACATAGGTAGGTACTTTCAGTTAAGCGCTTGACGTAACGTCTAGTCCTGAACCTTGATTATGACCTTGCCGACATGGCTTCCCGAGTACAGATAGTCAAACGCGGCCGGCGACTCGTCGAACATGAAGACTCGGTCGACGAGCGGGGCGAGCGATACCTTCTTTTCTGCCAGGAACCGATTCAAATCGACGTAATCCTCCTTGGAGCCCACGGCAATGCCCCTATCAAATTTCAACCGCCAGCAGAACATTCCTGACAGTGCTAAGCTTTCCGGGGATACTAGCTCACTTCAACTTTGCGAACTTGCCCATCAATGCCATGATAGCACTCGGCTGCCAGTCACCATTGGTTCCGGCCAGGAAGCCGACGAGGGATACGACACCGCCCCGCTGTCGGAGGAAGCTGACATCTTCCGGGATGGACGCCGGACCAGTGTTGTTGACGACAAAGTCGACTCCCTTGCCGTCGCTGAGGCGCTTGACTTCCGAGGCTTGATCAGAAACGGTCCTGTAATTAATGGTACGGACATCAGGGCTGAGCTTTTGCATATCCTCGAGCTTCTTGTCAGACGAAGACGTGATGATAGGTCGGATACCCGCAGCAAGGCAGATCAACAGGGCAAACAAGCTGACGCCTCCTGTGCCTAGCTCATTGGTTAGATATTATCTGTCAATCATATCGCCATCTGAAATAGAAATGAAGGGTGGGCAAGAACCTTGCAGAAGGGCACTTCTCGGTTTCGCCGCCTTGAGGCCGTCGAGCGCAGTCCAAGCTGTGACGCCAGCACAGGAGATGGTAGCAGCCTGAGGTTATGTTGATATCTTGTAAACCAGATGATCCCGGAATGATGATATGGCATTTGTATGTGAGATGGCATGACTGACCTCTTCCCAAGACAAATGCATGGGCAATTGCACGATGTACTTGTCTTCGAAGATGGCGTACTCACGGAGAACACCGTCAACCGTCACCGCCAAGTGCTCTGAACGGCTCATCGTCGCGCCCGGATAGATTGCTGAGATCAATGACGACCGAAACGTGGTCTCCAATGGCAATGTCCTTCACCGCGCTTCCAATGGCGGTAACCTCGGCAGTTGCATCGGAACAAGGAATGCCACGTTCAGTCACCTCAGCTGGGTAGCGGCCATGCAGCATGGCGACATCACGGAAGTTGAGCGAGACGGCATGGATCTTGAGCAAGACATCGTGCGGTCCAAGCTCTCGCGGCAGCTGTTCGGTCGACGGGCGGATGGTCCTCGGTAGATCGCCGATGGTGCGCCTGAACGCTTTGTACGTCTCAGGAATCGCCATCTCGAATGGCGGATGGCATGTGTCGTGCCATTCAAGCACCGAGGAGTTTGAGCAAGAGATGATCCCTAACTTACCTATATATAGTTATTTGCCAATGGAGATACGAAACGGACAGCTGGAGCCGCACGTACCTTACCTACCTCGGCATTTGCGTTTGTAGGTAAAAGGGAACCCCACGGCCCCAATAGTTCATGAAGTAGCCGAATCGAAAAGGACCGTTGACGTCTAACATGGTGTTATCGTTACTAACTCTAGAAAGAAATACGGATACCCTCACGCCCGTCGCAGTCCAAGACGACACCCAGCGCCGCGGCGATCCACAAGACGGCCTGTGCAATGGAGGACATGACCAGGAAGTTGAAAAAAGGACTCGGAGACTTCCCATAACTATGTGCTTTACTAAAGCGGATGAATTGGACAACTCAAACTCTCCGAGCTTCCTAATTGTACTGCTCTCCCTTGATGATGCATTAGATGCACTACTGTGTAGATGGATCCATCAGAGCAGTGAATCCTCGAATTACCGCCGTTCGGAGCCAGCGGAGTGTGACGCGAATGGAGTCCAGTTGTAAGGGGCGCCGCTGGAAAGCATCTGCATCGTAGGGGTTACACACCTTTGTCATCGAGCGGCTCCCCCATGGGGTCACAGTGACCGAGGGTCGCCGAAGATACCTTAGCCGACATGGGCAGTCAGGATTTGTCTGACGGGAGTGCGTCAAGCTTTGGCACTGAAAACCTCGGGCAGCTATCGATGGGGCAGACCGGTCTCTCATATATCGCCTCTTTCCCCATCTTCCTCCTGCTGCAGCGGTACTTTCATGTCTTCGGAAAACGCGTCGGACTGTGTCCGCCGACTGACCGCGGGAGTAGGACGAATAACGAAGGCAAGAAAACCCGCCAGCAGCAGCAAGCCCCCAAGCCAAGCAGCGGACTCTGAAGTTGGCCAGTTTTGACCGTCCGCTCGGGCATCCTGAATTGGCGTTTTGGATATGATTATGGGAGTGGCCGGGAAGTGGGAGTCGGCAGCCCAGACAATCTCGTCCACGCGCTCGCCGTTACAAGAGCGGAACTCAAGCAGGAAATACTCAGGCTCGTAGAACAGAACCCGTGCACGGCGCACCGGCTCATCGTATGACATCAGCTAGGAGAAGGTATCGTATCATGGTGGTAGTGCTCTAGCTTGTACGCCTGCCCCGCCAGTCCGTTGACCCTCATGGTTAGCTCCGCGCCGCCCTCGGTCCCGTGCGCTGCTTTGCGTCGATGAAGAAGTTGCCAAGACCGTTTCAGTATCGCCCCTGGTAGTCCGCCAGCGGCCGCGGTTTGGTGTCCGGGACACGCCTGTCATCCAACACCTTGCGCACCCGCTGTACCCAGCCCATCGCCTTGTCATAGAACTGCCGGGAGAGCTCGACGTAGTCATTTGGCTCGGGGACGTCCAGCAACGCTTCCAGGAGCATCTGCGATACGAAGTCGGCTGTGTCTATGGTGGGCATGGAGTTCTGGAGCGTCACAATGCTAACCTGGAGCTCGGGTACTAGATATACCGCCGACGTGGACCCGGGCATGAGGCCGTGATGGTACAGCACGAGCTTGGACGGACCGGCCTTCCCGGCTACAGGCTCCTCGTCGAGGATGACGTTGGCCGATATGCGGTCCAGCTGGCCTGGCAGTTGTGCCCGGGCCCAGCCCAGTCCGTAGCCCTGTTCAAACAGTGAAGGCTCCGGTAATCGTGTGTGCTGCGACGAGATTATGCGGAGGTTCTTCAGCGGAGAATTGCCCGGGGCTGCTATCGGTCCCAGCCCGGAACTGAGACACAACGCCTCTCATCCACGCTTTGTGAAGGACGAAGAGGTCTGCAAGCGAGGATTTGACACCGCCGGCGCTCTTCATCATCAGGGTATGGCCGTGAAACGGGGGCTGTACGTCCACGGGCGACTTGTCAACAAGAATTCCGTACGACTCGGCCTCGTTGAGATCGGACGACTTCCAAAACAAGTTGGTCCTATTCATGCCCAGCGGTGCAGCGAGCTTCTCCCGAAAAAGAGTCGGCAGGTCCTGGCCGGAGACGCTCTCGAGAAGTTGGGCCACAATCTCGTAACTCCAGTTGTTGTACTCGAACGTATCCCCAAAAAGGGACCACCGGTCCCAGCGTTGCGGCCGCCCGGAGGGTTTCGTTGCGCGGAAGAAACACGGCGTTGTCACAGCCAAACCAGTGGCCGTCGAACCCCAATACGCCCCAGCGGAATGATAAGAGGTCAACAATGGTCGATTCGGAGGGGATTTCGGGCGTGGCGCCCCCGAAGTCGGGCAGCAGTGTCTTGACCCGCTGGGACCAGCTCAGCCCGCCAGTCTTTTTGTGCACAAGGATCCCAACGAGAGCCACCACAATCCCATTGGTGAGAGAGTTGATGTTGTAGCGGGTCTCTTCACTTAGCGGGAGATGGCCCTGGATATCGCGCAGCCCCTGGATATCGCGCAGCCCCTGGATATCGCGCAGCCCCTGGATATCGCGCAGCCCCAAGTGACATGTTGCTATCGTCTCGCCATCCTTGATGATGCCAATCGAGATGGAGGGGACGCCCGCGATCTCCAGCATCTTGCAGACGCGCTCGATTGTATACTTCAGCTGCTGTGGTATCGCCCTGGCGAGAACAGTTGGTCAGCGTTAAGACGAGTCTTGATAGGCAGTCAGTGTCTGGTCATGGAGTGACTAACATGTCGCAGCGAGAGGTGATGTGTGGGATGGTAGATGTGTCTCGTTGCGGACGCGGAGTTGTACTTGCGAACAAGCCCGCCATGTCGGTCAAGTAAGTGATGTGTGCTTCGGAGGCGTGCGTTACTGAAAGATCTGCGACCAAAACTGGAGAGAGAATTCAGCGAGGCTGGGCGCTGGCGGACTGCTTGGTGCTAATCGGATGATGACGGGATTTGAAGTCTCCAGATTCGTCAACGTGTCTGCCGGTCGTTGAATGTTACGAAGCGCTGGTGCAACCAGCAGTCAATGTGCAGTTGTTGAGCCGAAAAAGTCTGGCCGCTAGTTTCGTGATACACCAGACGAACAAGCACGAATGTTAAGTAGGACTGGACATGGTTGGGTAATAAACGTTAGTGGCACCATGAACCACAGCTTGTCAGTAAGTACCTAGGTAAGTATGTACCTTAGGTAACCCCCGTGCCAATAAGAAATCTCTTGAACAAACATCTTGTCCCGTCCCAAGACGCGATCAGACAAAGTCAGGTAACTACGTATTATGATTCAGGACATGACCAGACGCTTTATAGACACCGCACATGCCTCCCCAGATCGCGGCGTAACGCGAATCCACTTGGCATTGCCATGCTGGGTTCAGCATGGCTAAGCCATATGTTTATGCATCACGGGTATACTTGGAGTATCTTCTCCAACAATCGCCGTATCTTAGCATCAAGACGGGAATCGGAGCGAGGAGCAAGCCCAGTCCCGCGAGCACAGTGAAGCCCCATCCATAACCGAACGTGTCAACTAAGGGTGCCGTGGCCAGCGGCAGGAAGGTTCCCATCAGGCATCTCGTGACGATCACTCCGGTCACAGCAGAAGCCGAGAAGATCCCAAAGCAGTCCACGACGTAGGCCATGGCCGGGATGATGGTGAACATGATGGCCATGCCCATGGCGCAGACGGTGAGGAGGAGAAAGAGAAGCGGAAGGCGCAGCTCGGCGGCCCAGCCATAGGTCGCGATGGCGACTGGCACGGCGAACGCCCCGACGATGGCCAGCGGGAGTCGGAATTCAGGCTTGCTGACGCCCTTGTTCGAGTCACGCATCCGGATGTAGATGCGGTCAAGAGCGCCGTTGCAGACAAAGACGCTGAGAGTTGAGCCAACGGCTGCCGGGTGTCACGGGTCAGTGAGGTAAGTTCAAAAGCGGCGGGTGTCGAGGGGCTAGAGGAACTCACAGAAGAGGGTGAAGCATGAGCCGACCATGACCGGCAGCAGACCATATCTCTCCAGCAAGATGTCAGAGAAGGTCGTGCTGTAGACGTAGTAGAAGCTGAAGGACACAGAGCCGAACAAGCTCATGGCCATCAGCACGCCGCTCCCGAACAAGACAACGGCCGGCCGCATCACGGCATCCTGCAGCTTCTTCCACTCCGCGACGGAACCCTCCTCACTGACTCCTTCCACTTCATCAAACGCCGTCTTGTATGTGCGACCTGAGCCCGCAGCATGACCCGCGAGACGTCTCACGCGCCTCCTCAGAATCGCCACCTTGTACGTCTCGCGAAAGCACGTCAAGAACAGCACCTCGCACGCCGACGCCACCACGACAGCCGCCCACACAACCGCGCGCCAGCCATACGCCTGCGCAACCGCACTCCCAATCAGCGGCCCGACAGCGCCGCCAACTAGCGGAGCCAAATAAATAAGACTCAGCGGGCTGCCGCGCTGCTCGCTGACAAACATGTCGCCGACGACGGCCGGGTTGAGCACGTTGCTGGCCACCGCCAGGCCCGTCAGCATGCGCGCCACCACAAACTGCGGCACGCTGCGGCTCGTCGCGGCGAGCACGGTGGCACCGATGAAGAGCAGGTTGGCGCCGTTCATGACAGGGTAGCGACCGAGCAGCTCCGAGAGCGGCGCGATGAGTAGCGGACCGCCCGCCTCGCCCAGCTCCCAGATGGTCACGAGCAGCACGCTGGCCGACTTGGAGGGGTTGGCGGAGCCAGAGAGGTCGCGCACGATGTCTGAGGCTAGTGGGACGACCGAGATGCAGGTGAATGTGCTAAAGATGCGTGTCAGCTTCTGGGTGGCATGGGGAGGACGGGTACCTGCGGGTACCTGCTCAAGGTGAGACAACTTACACGGTGAAGGCCATGCATGCGAGCAGGCTCACGACGCCCCATTTGAACGGGCTCGCCCACTCGAGCGGGTTCTCGGCGTCGCCGTTGGGGTCGAAATCGACGATGGTCGTCGGCTCGGCGATGTCGGCGACATCTTGGAGCGGGGCTGCCGAGTGGGTGTAAGCCTGCCGCTGCTCAGGGGCGAGGGCGCCGAGCAGCGGCTGGGTGTCGTCTGTTCCGACCGTCATGGAAGCTTTGCACTATGGCCTGGTCTCCTCCGCCTGAAAACGCCAAGTCTTGGTTATTCACTTCAAGTGGTGGTTTTCGCCAAAATGTGAAGGGTTGTGTTGTGGGGAGTTGTCCCGAGGGAACGGTAAGCGCTTCGGGCGGAGAATTCTGCTCACCCGCGCCTAGGCCCCGCAGCGTTGCAAGGAGGATGCTGGCCGGACGCTGTCGTGCTTCAAGAAGCCCCTGACGCCAGCGAGGGTATGCCAGTAATTGTGTAGACCTCCGCTTCTGCTTGATGAACAACAGCTTTTTTTTTTTGACTCTTACTGGCGGTAACCATTCCAAGAGATAGCCACTTGGTCACCCCTCGGCGTCAGACTGAGATGGTGACATGATGAACTTGAACCGCTGCAAACATCAGGGCTGGTACATGGAAGGTTCGCGAACCCCTCTTGACGGTCACAGTTCTAACCTCCTTTTAACATCAAGGCGCTGAAAAAACCGGCGTTGCATGCACATACCGACACTGTGTGTCCCCCCTCCTTTTTTTTCCAGTACAACTTTGTGAAGACTGACTACCCCAGGAACATCGTCCTAGTCGAGCCTATGCAATTGAGTGCACGTGGTTGAGAGCTCTCTTATTAGCAATGCCCAAAGTGAAATCACGCTCTAGTCAATCACAGCTGACTGGGACTGGAGCTCCTATCTACCTAGGGAGCTACATGTAACGCTTGGGGTTCGGCCAACTGACCGGTTACTTACTTACATCCGCCCCTGAGGTTCGGACCGCGTGCGTCGCGGCCTTTCCACCTCTCCCCTTCTCATCGCGCCACTGCTCGACGGCCTCGGCTCCGAATACAGACTCCATCACGGCCACGGCAAACTCATCCACATCCTCCGGCGCTGCCCCCTGAAACAACACGCCCGTGTCCATGCTCTGCACCATCACCCACGGCGACAGCCCCTGCCCCCCTCCTCCCCTTTCCCCTCGACCATCCGAGTCCCCAGCCTCACGAACCACCCCATCACACCCGCCATCCACCCTCTCCTCATCGCATCCATCCGCAGCCGCCCTTGACGCCATAGTTCTACCACCACCACCACCACCACCACCGGAGTCAGTCCCACTGGAACCACCACCACCACCCCAAACCCCCAGCACGGCCAACCACGCGCCCGCCGAGTCCGCGTCCCACAGCCCGCGCTGCGCCGTGAACGCGGCCAGCCCCGGGCACGTCACCCAGCGGCCCTGCAGGCTGCGGAACATGCGCTGCGAGACGATGGCCGCCGCGTAGGTGCGCCGCACAGACTCGGCGCGCACCCAGGCTAGCCAGAGGGCGTGTCGGGGTGGGGAGGGGGGCAGGAGGAAGGGGTTTGTCTTTGTGCTGGCTGCTGTTGCTGTACCTCTGGATGATGGTGCTGGCATGCTTGGTGCGTGCGTGGGCGGTGGCCGGTTGTTGTTGTTGTTGTTGTTGTTGTTGTTGTTGTTGTTGTTGTTGTTGTTGTTGTCATGACTGCTGTTGGTGGCTGGCGGTGTGCCCTGAAGGCTGCCAGTGGTGGTTCCAGTGCCGCCGCCGGGCCCCAGCATCTCGGCAGCCACGCAGTCCAGCCGCGCGCTCTCCAGCATCTGCTTCGCCCAGGCGATGAGCGTGTCGATCAGGTCCTCGGCCTGGGCACGGGCGCGGATGTCGCCGTCGAACAGTCGGATGAGCTGGTAAATCAGCAGGGCCTGGGTGCGCGACAGGTGCGACAGAGTGTCGAGCAGCAGCAAAGACGAGAGGTCGTCGGCGGCTTCCGGCGCGCCTTGCGGCTGGTCCTGCACTAGCCTGTTGACGCGCTCCTCGACGATGCGCAGGACTGTGGGCCGCGCGGCCGGGGAGGCGATGCTGTATGCGGCCAGGGAGGTGTGCGCGTCCTGCAGAGATTCAGGCAGCCAGCCGCGGTAGAGCTCCCTGTGCAGGAGCGGACTGTGGCCTTCTCGTGTCCAGAGAACAGCCCAGTCTTTCAGTTTGTTGATGAAGGGTAAGAAGGTGTGGGAGCCGGCCGGCAGCCATCTGCGCGCTGCATGGTTGAACAGGAGTGCCCATGAGTCAGGAGACAAGAACCAACTAGAGTCAGACACAAGCTCCGCGTTGACCTTTGCCGTCGGTGGTGTAGACGGATCTTCTGGGAGGCGGAAGGAAGCCTTCGACCTGCCGTCTTCTTCCACCGTGCCTCTGCCGCCACCCTCACGTTCTGACCTTGCCTGGATGAGGTCTCGCCTCGAGGGGTAGACACAAGGAATTGCTCTTTCCGAGCATCGCAGACACGCCGGAGTGGTAGTATCGCACTTTCGCTTGGCCTTGTTGCACGAGATGCACGTCTTCCGCTGACGACCTAGGCGGGTGGGAAACGAGTTTGTGGAGTAGGTCGCCCTCGCATGTCTCGAAGTCATGGAGACGCGTGCGGATTCTAATGTGCGAGCTTTCGGCGGACCATTGATTGTGGTCCTGCTGTCCGTCATGGCTTCTTTTGCAGGAACTCTTTGTGCGGATGGAATGCCGATTAATAATGTGCGGGGCGGCCGAGACTTGCCTCTTGCGGAAACCCAGAGCCGCCTCTCTCGCATGCCCCCTGCGGCTTGTCTGCGGGTTTGATGCGGGAATCCTGCGGACTTGATCGCGTCAGCTGTCCTGCTCGGCTACCTTATGTAAGTGGACAGGTGCTCGACCGCCATCCAGGGGCATCAACAACAGGGGTGGTCGAAGAGCATGTCTTGAGATATAAAGATTCATGGAGCTGCTGGCTTTGCTCAAATATCTAGATACACAACACCGACTCAGCTCAGTTTGTTCACGCCGACCTTCAAAGTTTCTAAACACCTTTCATCTCCAACTTTTGTCCAGTCACCATGCCGCCCTCCAGCATCTCCATCCACGTCCCCTACATCAAGACGCTTCACAAGCAGCCATACCCGGGCATATCTCCACTTCGACCCGAGCTCAACCAAGCTGGCAGAACTGGCCTCATTGTCGGGGGCTCCAGCGGCATCGGGTTTGCCATTGCCAAGGCCTTCGTGCACGCCTCGGCCTCCCATGTCATCATCACTGGCCGACGGGAAACTGCGTTGGATGCAGCTGTTACCCAGCTGCTCGCCGAAGTTCGAGACGGCGCTGGAACCACGGTCAGCCGCTTTGTGTCCGACATGGCGGACCCGCAGGAAAGTGAGAAGTTTTGGAACGGTCTGAAGCGAGATGGGATCGTCATTGATGTGCTCGTTCTCAACGCCATGAAGATGGCTCCAAACCCCGTGAAAGGTGCAGCGGAGGAAGGTCCCATTCTGGACGCCGACTTGAACGCCATCTGGGGCGCCTTTGAGTCAAACGTGCGCGGACTCCTGGATTATACACAGCGGTTCCATTCGCAAGGCCATGGAAGGTCCAAAGTAAGTTGCCAGGGCCGTCAGACCATGGATACATGTACTGTTGTACTGTGAAGCTGACCAGGGCCGGCTGGTGTTCTGCTAGTACGTGGTCAATGTATCGACCAGCTCCATCCACAACAGTCACAAGGAACCGACTCGCAACCCGACCTACGCGCTGACCAAGGCGTCTGGCACGTTGATGCTGCAGCAGATCGCCAAAGACGTGGACGCCGCCTTCATGCAACTCGTCAGCTTCAACCCGGGCGTCGTGCTCACCCAGGCGGTTCGAAGTGCGGGATGGGACGAAACCGCGCTGGACTTCGACGACGGTGAGCATGCCGAGACCCTGATTGAATGAGCCGAGATGACTTAGATGAACTGAACAGAGAACCTGGCGGGCCAGTTTGCCGTGTGGTGCGCGAGCGAGGAGGCTCGCTTCCTGCACGGGCGATTTGTTTTGGCATGGTGGGACGTGGACGAGTTGAAGACTGGCGAGGTGCGAGCCAGGATTGACTCGGGCGACGAGTATCATTTCCTCAGGCTTGGTGTCGTGGGACTGTGATCCATCTTTAAATTGGAAGCTGTCGTCCACTCAAGTACCTGTACCTTAGCTGGCAGTGAGCCATCAGACCAACGTACAAAGTCCCACTTATACAATATTAACTACACTAACACACTTGCCTTGCCCATTCGGATTCATCATTGCGAGCAAGGGTTGAACTACCTACAACGCTCCCCGTAGTTCCCTTAGTAGCTCATACAGCTCCTTCGGTGAATCGTGCCCGATGTTCTGGAAATACGGTATTGTCCGATCCTTTCCGGCAGCCGAGTAATCGAGCAGTGCTTTCGCGAGCCAGCAAAACTCGGCCGAATGACGCACAAAACCGCTCAAGCGAAGCTGCTGCTCATCGAGCCGACCAGTCACGGCAACCCACAGTTCCTGCCATCGATCAGCTGCGCGCCGCAGTGCCGGGGTGCTCGTCTGCAGCAGCGACATCAGCCGAGCGGAGCCTATCATATGGTGGAGCACTGCACGGTTGCGAAGTCAGTTAGCTGGGTAGTGGACGGTTGAGAAGGAGGGCACTTTACCGGAAATAATAAGATGGAGGTCAAGCATGGACAGATGTTTGAGCGGAAAGCCGTCCACTCCCGACCAGATGTCGGCCATCAGCGCGTCCATGCAATCACGGTGCGATGCCGAACGCCGCCAGCAGTCGTTGCCTGCGTTGGCTGTCGCCATCTCAAACTCTTCAGCACTGCCCGCTTCCCACAACGCCTCCATACACGGCATGTCGCCCGTCATCTCGTAGACGGTCAGCAGCCCGGGCATGTGAAGGGTGCCGGCCTGATGCAGGTCAAAGGAGAACGCAAACGTTGCCGTTCTGTGCTCCGATGACCCCGAATCACCTGTCAGTCAGCACTGGTGTTCTTCCGATGGCAGCGGCGAAGCGCGGGTGCTGAGCGTCTCACCGGATCCGGGTCTCGTCCCTGACAAATCTCTCCCAATCCAACCCACTCGCACCGTCCACACCCTGCGTCGGCGTCTGCGTTTGCTTCGCAGCCGGCAGCCCCAGCCGGCGGACGGCATGCACGACCGCCGGCCGCCGCACGATCCAGTTGCGCCTCCGGGTCGCCGCATTGTTCCCCAGGAACTGCAGGCCATGCACAATCACAGCCGCCTGCAGCGTCTCGTACAGCGCCCGCTCCCGCTTTCCTCTCGCCACGGCATCATCACCCTCTGGCTCATCCCCGTCCAAATGCTGCGCGAGCTGCGCCTCAAGACACCGAAAGATGTACTCGTCAGCGATGCGGTAGAACCGCGGCACGGTCAGCACGCAGTCGCGCGGCGGGCAGTACGGGGCGCCGCAGAGAAGCAAGGCGAGGACGAGGGCGCGGGCGGAGGATGCTGCGTCGAAGCTTGGCCGGTGGACCAGAGGGACGTCCTTGTGGGTGTGGCGGAAGTAGGCAGACACAAAGGCTTCGCGGTTGGACTGAGTGAAGACCTGCTGGGCGAGCGCAGTGTTAAAGGTTCCGTTGTAGGTGCGGTCGGAGGTGGTGAGGCTGTTGTGCAGGGACTCGAGGTCGGACACGAGCGGCGCCAGCACTGGGTCGATGCATTGGGTTCCCTCAGAGCCAGCATGACCTGTTGCTGGTTGAATCGTGCAAAAGTCTGGGGGCGAGTCGCAGGTTGTGGGGCCGAAAAACAAGGGGAATGAGGAGCCGTCACTCATTATGGCTTCGGGTACGAGGTCGGTACTGCTAGCTGACTCCGGCTGGAGCTCGATGCTGGGGGCTTGATCATATCGGCCTGGCTCCTCGAAGAACGCCTCAACCATCGACTCGGCTTGGGGGTTGGTCAGACTGAGGAGAAACGAGACGGGTATTTTGTTGTCATGATTCTTGGTAGACGAAGGAGTGGACAGGCGAGCAGCAGTGGAGTTTGGTGAAGCATTGCTGGCACAGTCAGGAGGTGCCGGAGACACGTCTCGACCGCTGTCAACCTCGACTCTTGAGTACGTGCATGTCAGTCGTCGCGACCGGCATCGTGCACAAAGTGGCTCGCCATCGCATGATAGCTTGCTGCGGAAACAGCCATCGCATGCTCGCGGTCTTTTTCCTCGCTTGGCGGGAGGCGGCTCATCATGGTTGCTGTTGCTCGGACAACTAGTGTGGTGTTTCTTCCAGATGTCCCTTAGGAGTGTCAGTTAATGATTGCCTGCAAGGCGATGGAAACCATAGGACAAGAGGGCGAGCAAATTCCGATGACATAAACGACCGTGACGTGCACCAACCTTCTGCCGAACGCCTTCCCGCAATGCAGGCACGCAAACTGTTGCGCTCCCAAGTCTGAGGGATGGCACAGTCAGCCACGGATTCGCTTGGGCTTTTGGGAAGGGGGGGGGAGGGGGGGAAGGTGTTTATTCACTGTGTTACTATTGCTGCACTTACGGGATGCTTGATGCCTGCGCAGATGATTACTGTGCTGATACTGCTTCCCGCACGTGGCGCAGGTGAACTTTGTAGGAGGTTGTGGTGGCATCGCGTTGTGTTAGCTTCGGAAGTGGGACAAACCCGAGAGGTGCAGGACGAAGTGGGCTGTCTCCGAGTTGTTATAAGTCGGTTTCGGGAAAGGCCGGGACCGGTGTGTCTCAACTCCGCACTGTACACACTTGACTTCCTAGCACTGAATAGCACAGTGCCGGCTTGGGTACTGCACGTGTCCCAGGTGAGTGGGATATTTCCGAATCTGGGACTGCCAGCTTTGGTCACGGCTGGTGTGAGCAGGCTTCGTGGTTGGGGTCTCTGGCAAGGGGCAGACCATGAAAAATAGGGCATGAGTCTGGACGCCAAGTGGGAGTCCTTGGTCCCTCGTCGTTTTTAAACCCGCAGGCCAGCTTGTACATGTTCATTGACTGGATCCAACCTGATGCAGCCTGTGTTAACATACCTACCTCTCTATCCCTTTCCGTCATCTCCTTGAGTGAGTTGCACTCAGTTTACGGCATGATCTTACACGCACTGGCCGGGCGTGTTCCGACGTCAAAAAACATTCCTCTGGCTCGACTTGTTCTTGTCCGCGGTTACAGCTCCGAACGCCCCTCAACTGCCCGTCGCCCCCTTCCTCCACGGCCACCTCGGCCGGCCACCGCTTTATCAGCTGAACGAAAGCCAAATGCCGTGGCAGAATATGCCGTGTAAGGGCTAAGACACTGTTTTCTATCAGAGACATGGCCTTGACTGACACAAGCCAGGACAACGCTCGATGCCCTGATCAACTGGGCGCGGCAGGGCTCCCTCTGGCCGCTGACTTTTGCGCTGGCCTGCTGCGGCATCGAGATGATGCACGCGTCAATGCCACGCTACGACAACGACCGCCAGGGCATCATCTTCCGCGCCTCGCCGCGCCAGGCCGACGTCATGATTGTGGCCGGCACCCTGACCAACAAGATGGCGCCTGCGCTGCGCTTGTGTTACGACCAGATGCCGGACCCGAAATGGGTCATCAGCATGGGCAGCTGCGCCAACGGCGGCGGCTACTACCACTACAGCTACTCGGTTGTCCGCGGCGTCGACCGCATTGTGCCTGTTGACATCTTCGTGCCGGGCTGTCCGCCCACGGCTGAGGCGTTGCTGCACGGCATTTATCTGCTGCAGGGAAAAATGCGGAGAACCAAGGTCACGAGGATGTGGTATCGGAAGTAAACGGGAAGGCTAGGCGAAGCGTGGAAGACCGGATTGACGAGGCCAGGTGAACTTTGACAAGCTTTCTGTTCCGCTGATTCCACCCTCTATGGCACCAAGATGCGCACCTATACGAGGTGATAATTAGTTCAGAACACGGCGAAGCAGAGGGAGCGGGAGCATTAGGTGTCTGGATGGAAAATGATTATGATTACGTTTTACAGAGCGAGAATATGTACTTTGGAATGTACATGTAGTTGAGGTCGTCAGCATCAGACAATACGGCCTTGTGTTGCGTGCGACTAGCCAGCAGTCCAGATTGTCTGGTCCCTTCATTTTTGCCCACCAGGAACCGACGGCTTCTTAGACGC
This sequence comes from Chaetomiaceae sp. R4402, assembly GCA_023628555.1. Lineage (NCBI taxonomy): Eukaryota > Fungi > Ascomycota > Sordariomycetes > Sordariales > Chaetomiaceae > Chaetomiaceae sp. R4402. Next base: position 172,595 of record JAMAKO010000045.1, on the reverse strand, counting down.
TGCCGATCTTCTCGTGCAAGAACGCCGGGCCCCTCTCCGACGCGTCGCCGTTGGTGGCGTACGAGAAGTGCGCCTGCGTGATGGTCAGGGTGCCGTTGCAGACCATGTCGCCCTGGGCGCAGAAGATCTTGGTCTTCTCGACGGGGAAGTTGGGGATGGTGTCGTGCGTCTGCTGCGCCTGCGTGTAGCCAAAAAGCACGACACCCTTGATCTGGTCCTTGATGGTCTCTGACAGCGACTTGATGCCACCGGCGATGACGGCCGTGCCCTGGCTGTAGCCGCCCGCCGCGACCGCCGCCTTGGGGCACTTCTGCTGCGCCATGGTGAACATCTTGGCCGCCTCCTGCATGGCGGCCGTTGAGCTGCCCCCAGGCTGCGCGTTGGACTGCAAATCGGCTGTGTAGGCGCCCCCGACGCCCTGCACCCAGACCTGATTGGGGTAGTACTTTTTGAGACCGGTTGCTACCTCTGGACAAACCGACGATCCCTGAAACAAGACTGTAAGCTTTTTGGATGTCCATCCGTAGCCTATCTTAGCAGATGGGTTGGCAGACTCACCATGTTGCCCGTCTCGGTTGAGCCGCGAGCGCAGATGAAGATGACCTTCGGACAGTTGGAAGCGCTTCCGCTCTGCAGGTCGTTGTTGGTGGTTGAACCACCATAACCCCCGCTGGGGTAACCGCCATAGCCGTACTGACGCGCCTCGACGCTCGCTTCATCAACGCGTTGGGTCGGGACGGCGGCCGCGAGGCCAGCGGCGCACAGGATCGGGAGAACCTTCATCGTTGCGGGGAGTGCTGTTCGCCTGGCAATAGGCAATTGACGAAAGACTGCAGGAATGAGTGCCCGGTTGCGGGAAACGAGGGATTGCCGCTGTTGGTACGGGAGGTAAGCACTTCAGACGGGAAGCTAAAACCACGCAACTTCACACGTCACGTTGACAAAGAGGGAACTCTTTGATCTTATTTCAAGACATCCGTCCACCTCTCTTGCCCCGAATTGCCCGAAAGCTGCCGGGGGCCGACGGAGGGATATCCCATTCGAGTCTAACCAGGCTCAATCTCATCGTCCTCGTGGCACTTGGCGCGGCTCAGCTGGACCTGACAGTACCGGAGAGACTGCCGCAGCAGTCCACAGGGGAGGGTGGGGATCTCCCGGTCCAGACCGGCAGTGGGCCTGATCGACGCGGAATGTGGGTGTGACTAAGTCCGATCTTGTCAGTCCACCCCTGATTGACAGGGTCTAAACCTCGCGCGGATTTTACAAAGGGTATTATGATCTGCAGACGTCCGAGCCCGGAAATCCATCTGGTATGGTGCCCCGAGGTTTCTTTTGAGGACAGCGGAGATACGAGATTGTTATGCTGAGATCACCAGGCTCTCAGCCTGAAGGTAACCCTTCTGGGTTGACCTCGGTTCGGCACTCACCTTACCCACTTCCGGGCTTCCAAATCAAATCGCTTGCCCGTCTTTTCATATACCAAGATGCATTGCGGTGGGCTGTCTCGTGCGAACGCGAGCAAGGATGGAGGCTATAGATAGATGGCAAGACCTACAGAGCTGGCTTTGCGGCGAGCGGCTCAATGGCGTACACTACGGCCTAGTTCAGCCACTATGGAGATCACAGCCCTAACGAGCTCCCTCCTCGGGAATCTGTTCTTTGTTTGGGAGCTGCGATAAATAGGTCATGTACTCACCTAGGTCCTAGGTCGATACCTACATGTAGGTAACCGAAGTGGAACGGAAAACAAAGATTAGTGGATATTGCCATCTGGGTATCTACCTAGGTATGGTCATGCATCTGCTAGACGCGATAGTCGGATCCCGTATAAGCCAGACCTGTCACATCATAAGAACTCGGCGTCACGAGTTGTGAACCCCATGTGCCCGTCGTTCCAGTCTTTGGTCAACACCAGAAGAGCTGAGAGTGCGCCGTATCCCTGCGGTGAATTGTGAGTCAGTCAGCGTGCCTTGTATGCTCGGGAGAGTGAGTCACCCAAAGCAAGTACATACCTCTACGTCCGTCTTTCCGGTGAAGCCAGTGACGAGCCCTATTATGACTTCGCCGGGGGCGGCGCGATGTGATTCCCACCGTTTGCCCTGCTCCCTGCCAACCACTATTTCGCGTCCTTTGTTCGTCCTCATCTAACCCACGCAGCTTGGTCAGTCGGGTCTCGTTTCAGTAACAGCAACAGACCAAATAGTGCTAGATTGATAAGAAACAGGCCTTACTTACCTTGATTGCCAACGCGTCATTGGACCTCGCCACAGCGATCTCATCGATGAGCTCCCCCCCTGGGCCGTCTACCTCCAACGAGATGGTCTGGTTCTCGGGCCATGAGGGATGCTCGTCCCATCGTCTCATGTTCCTTCTCAATCCCACATACCGCTTTGGCTCCCAGTAGTTCCGCACGTACTCTGCCCGCATGCCGTGCACGGTTTGGCTACCCGCGGCCCCGGGGCTGACATACAGCGAGATTCGCTCCAACTTAGGAATTTCTTCCGCCCTATTGGCCCAGACGAGACCCTCGTGGGGAATCATGTGGCCCGGAACCAGACTGACAACCGGAGTTGGCGATGTAAGGGAAACAACTCGGTACATGCCAGGCGGTGCGCTTGTTCCGCAAAACCGGTACCTAACACCTGGGCCGCGTACCCAGAGCCGGTGGTTGCACGTTGGCTTTGCCGATTGCGGCCACTGCAAAGCGGAGGGCGGCACTGTTCCGGGAGGGAACGCCTCCAGCAGACCGAGAGTCCGTATAGCTCCGCTCTTTTCGTAAAAACCTCTTAGCTCGGAGTCTCACAACTCTGTATCCACGGGCCGTGTAGACTACCACCTCGTGCAGCAGATACCAACGTACCGGTTCAATGTGCCCCGTGACACCGACAAAGCGTGCTCCCACAGAGATCGTGAGTTCCGTTTCGCTACTACATGCCGTTTCTTGGGGCCCGAGGGCCGTTCCCAGACTGCGCCCTATCGGCCTTTTTCTGTTGGACTCATCATGCACGTTGGTGCGAATCTTTCGAGACGCATGTTAGCCAAGTTATCGTGGTAGATTCGAAATAGTGAGAGAGCTCCGGGGAGGGGCGAGAGGCAACCTGCGTGTACACAGGCTGGAGCTCACCTCAATGCGAACTATGCCCGACAATGCAGTGGTATTTCTGTTAGGATCTGCCGCCGCCACGGAGAGCGCAACCTGTTGAACGCGTTCACCTGCCGGGATACGCGCGATATCTCTCTTCAGGTCGGGTCTTCCAGCGCCATCAAGCCCAAAGACACGCTTCTGCTTGCCGACCACGGCGCATAGGCCAACGAGTCGGCCATCCTCCCCCCAGTAGGCCTCGAAGTCGACTGGCCAGTGGTCCAACTCGCTCATGGAGTACGTGAACAGAGTGGTCTGGGCGGGCATGGAATTGTCTTGTGGCCATTCGGGCGATACAACTGCCATATGACGGCAGACCATGCCTTCCAGAAGTCCATCGGTCGGTTCGTCCAAGGGTGCTGTATGAAGGGAGCGAAAGTAGTGCTGAGCGAACTCCTCACACGTGCCCCATATGCGCCTTCTGTTGGCGAGCGGCAGAAGGGGCCCGTCCAAACCATAACGAGGCAACGTAACCGCGTTCAGCCACAAGAACAGAGTCTTGTAGTCAAGATCCTGGGCTCGCTGACGGCTGCCGTCTCCGAGTAGCGGCCAGAGCTCCGTCAGCCAGGGCATGTCCTGGGCCAGAAACCGCTTCCAGAATGAGTTGTGGCGCGTCGCGCAGAGCGCAGGCCAAGACGCATTCAGTAAGGAAACAAGATCAAGACCGGGGAGGAAGCGAAATATAGCGTAGATGATCTCGAGGGGTAGCCGGGAGAAGGGGTCTTGAACCTCACGCTGCTCAGACATATCGATCCCCAGACGATCCGGTCGTGTGTCAGGGCTGAAGTCGGCTAGGTGGTGCCTCAGTATCTCAGTGAGCTCCGGCGTTGAGGACGGGTCCGCTACGCAGTACTAATGGCGCTGCCATTAGCATCTCGCTCATTGCCCAGGTAGACCATCTAGTCATCAACGTCAACTTTGGGGGCATTCACCTCCTCTCCAGCAACGGATTCCCAGTATTGATCTTGTCCCGTAATATCGCCGTAATTGAGATTTAGAAATTCGGCGGGGCAATCGGCGAGTCTTGACATGGTGTCGTACAGCAAGTCCTTGTCGATTTGGGCGATGTCGTCTGAGCCCGTGAGGACCCGGAGGAGAATAGCAAGACAGGGCTCGTGAAAGGGAAAGACAGCATTACCAGCGGAGTCCCGAGCAGTGAAGCTACAAGTATGTACGAGTCAGCATTCCGGGGGCGCACAGCTCGGAGACGACAAAACATTAAGGTACCAGTAGAGTGGGATGTCTAGGATCCCAGGCGGCTCATTCGGGTCTCGTGGACGGGTCAGATTAGCAACATTGGCCGGCAAAGTAAGGTACAGATACCTAGGGTAGGTTGGTTAGATGACGAGATCCCCGGGAAAACGCACCGGTGCCAAGCTCAACTGTCAACCAGCTCTTCTCAGCGAGAGGGCGACGAGGATTAGTATGGAGAGGGCTCAAGATGGAGAGGAACCGATTGATTGTAAGCTTACACTGTCGCAATCCAGGATTTTGCCCGAGATGAAAGCCCTCAAACACAAATCAGTACTGGGACAGAAAGGTACGGTACAATGTGTAAGAAGAAATACGTACTTGCAGTCACCCTCCGCATCCGGGTTGAGCCCCAGACAACGGCCATCGGTAAGCCATGCGAGGCTCTGCTCGCTGACGAGTTCCGGATCGTACCCCGGGTCGTCCTCGCACTCGAGAGACTCGTCTTCGTCGTCCTCAACGCCCATGCCGTCTTCGATTCTCTCGACGCCGCTTCCGTCGGCGGCGTGGCCTCGCTCCAAAGCCGCACGCTTCCGGGCCACCATCCTGCGCCGGCGTTGCAGCAGGTCAGGCGCGCTGGAGCCGATCTCGGCGGCCGCAATGAGAGTGCAGCCGCAAATGGCACAGTACGAGTCGTACCCGCCCATGGTGAATATGTTGTGGCTGTGTCGCCTCGCGGCTTGCCGGTATGCTGTGGAGGTTGGGGGAAGCTGACCCAGCGCGCCACCGACGTTGGTCCCTCGGTTGACTCGTCTTTGGCTGGGTTTCTTCGCGGGTGGGACGAGTGGGCCACCAACAAAGATCCCTGCACATGTCCAGTCTGCCACCCACGGCCAAACAGTATTTCAGATGAAAAGTTAACTGGGTGACAATTCGATTGTCCCTGAGTCTGTCGTGTCCGTGGCTGTGCGATGTGTGGATACGGTTTTGACTAGACAGAGACGGGGTCTAAGATGGCACTGCTTGCCAAAATGCCAATGGGTATGTCCCCAAGTCACTTTCTATACGACGTGTACAGTGGTGTAATGCAATTATAAATAGCAACTTGAGCCGCTGGTCGAGCCCGAGCCAATCGTGAAGGGCTGGGCCCTGATCCCATTGCAGTGAAGTCTGTGGCACCGCTACGGCACCTAACTTTAAACATCGAACGAGAGCACCACCGCCACGGACGAGGAAGTAGTGATGACCGCCTCGCCGCAACACCAGACGAGAGTGTGGTTATGGAAGATTCAAACAGTATCATTTTCCATACTTGCGATGCTTGGCAATATCCATGTCGGCTATCCGGAGACCTACAGGCATTCTCCAGACTGCAATCCTTGGGCAGGAGCAGGCCCTCATTGACAGTCAGCCGAGGGACAGCGTGCAAGCAAAGTCACTTGTGTCTGGTGTAGAACGGCCAAGACGGACGCTACTCATGAGAACCCACAATCTGGATATCACGGCAGCCATAGAGGTACCTGCGGATACTAAGGAGAAACATTTGACGTGGCTACGAATCTACTCAGGAGTGTGGTGAGACCCCAGCTCAAGTTGACTCGTCATCGCTGCTACCTAGGTAGGTACCTAGCGTCCGTGTCTCTGTGCAGTGGCCAGCCAGACGTGTCACAACGAGTAGCGATGATAGAGCCCCATACCCCTGGACTTTGTAAGTTGGCATATCATGAAGTGGGAAGTTCTCAAATACGTACCTCCACGCTTGTCTTGCCTGTGAAACCAGCGGCAAGACCGACGATGTGCATATTGGCAGGCGCGCAATAGGATTTCCACCCCCGCTCCCGGGGGACCCATCGGGCCGGAAACTATCAAGTGCGGGAGACAGAGACGTGGCGCAAGGTGGCTTGCCGCGACGGAGCCGACTGGACTTGATTAACGAAGGAGCTGAATCTAGGCGTGGAGGATAGACAGGCCGACAGAAGAACTGCTGGGCCGACGAAGGACAGGAACCCAGAGATGGAGAGAGCTAAGAGATCAATCCAACCCCCTCTACCCTACTCCCTCCTTACGTAGGTATTGCCCTTCCTTAATATTCCTTCTGCACCGCCAGCCATTCCTCGTGCCTCGTCTTCTGTTTCTCCCACTCCTTGACCGGCTTCTTGCGCTTATTCTTGGACACCACGTTGCCCTCTGTGTCCGCGGTGGGAATGCCGTTCTCGTCCCACTCCTTGTGCTCGCCCGAGGCCTTGAACATGATCAGGGGTCAAGCTTGGCGAGCTCACGCAGCTCCTTCTCCGCTTCGGCCTCTTTGGCTTCTTGCTCCAGCTTTGCCTTGGCCTTGTCGGCAGCAGAAAATTCCTGTTCTGCGCGCCTCAACCAACGATTTATCGAGTGGCCATACCAACGCGGGGTGGGGGCTGTTGCGGTCTTCGAGATGACGGCCTGGTCAGAAAGCCCCTCTGCCGTGTTTGCTTGTGTCACAAGATCGGAAGAAATTCTCATGACGGCAGAGGTGTTGAAGGAATCACAAAGAGCTACATCGACAACGATTTTCGCCTTGTCCAGAGCACTCAACAACTGGTGGTCTGCGTCCCTCGGCTCAAGTTGTTGAGCTTGTCTTCCCAACTGATCACAACCTTCATGAGCTCGTCCGCCACCTCAATGCCGTCCTGCCAAGGCATGAGAAGGAAGCAAATCCGCAGTGAACGGGCGGTCCAATCGTTCTGGGAGAGAACATCCCGGATGGCCGTGTAGTTCTTGAGGCTCTTGCTCATCTTCAGCCCTCGAATTCTGCAGTCAGTTAGCACCCTGGCACGGCGGAGTTGGCATTCGAAGCTTTGATCTTAGCTCAACTGTCCCATGTAAACAAAGTAGTTTGTCCACTGCACCTTGCAGTCCGGAGTCGACCAGTATGCCTCCGACTGTGCAAGCTCGTTGTCATGATGAGGGAAGCGCAGAATCGACGCCTCTTGAACGAATGTCGATCTTCTTCCCAATCACTTCTGAGGCCATTGCAGAGCACTCAATATGCCACCCCTGGCCGTCCACGACCCCACGGACTCGGCCATGTCGGTGCCCAGGGGGTTGTCGACGACAGACACAAGCCGGGACGTACAATCGGCAAAGACAAAACGAGGCAGCTCGACTTGACGTGGGACAACCTCGACCGTACCTGACGGATCCAAATTACTTTGGCTGTTGTGTCGGACGGACGGCTGAGGCTGAAGAATGACTCACAAGCATGTGAGCAACCCAGGGGGATGTGCAGTGACACAAACCAACACCCCTGCCCCCCCCCTGCCCCCCGTCACTCCCTTTCCTGTGCTCCCCACGGCCTGTTTCCCCGTGCTCTCAGCACAACTCCGCGTGTAAAGCACCTATCAATTGAACAATTATAGACCCCGCTGAGCCTGTAATGTGGTACTGGATTGGACACGGAGTTTACCTGCGAGCAGACGGACGCAAGTGGTGCGTTGGAATGAAATCCAAGACAATGCATATATGTGATTAGCCCGTCAGAATGCAGCATATATATTCGTAAACCTGATGCTGAGATGCAATTAACGCAAATATCAAGCAAGAAGAGTTCACTCTTTTACAACGTGTGTTCGAGGCTCTGATTCGAGGAACTGAACTTGTGCTTCGCATGACGTCGACGATGACGCACGGAAAACCCCGACAAACGGCCGTTCGTGTCACTCGGGTGTTGACCGCGTGTGGAGAATCCTTCCGTCTATACACGACTTACGCTGATTCTAGACATATTCACCAACAAGAGCAAGTGGGTACACGATGAAACGGCTACTACTGCTTTGCTTTATTCACGGCTTCAAGGTAAGTCATCTCGCTGCCATACCCAACATATATCTCACCCAGTTGGCCACCTGCGACGGTGTAGCCTTTGCGTCGATACTCGGCCGCAGGTTGAATAACACGCTGGCGTCGTATTTTAGGGCAACGACTTCACCTTTGGCGACTTTCCAGAACATCTCATGGGAACCGTCGCCAACAATCTTGAGGGCCATGAGGTCGCCTCCGTCGTCTACCCGAAGTACGAGACACGCGGGGAACTTGGCCAGAGCACCGGCGTCTTTCTGGAATGGTACGGGTCTCACCTCCTTCGAGTTGATGTTACCGTACCTCCGTAATGATCTTCGCGAAGTGCTGACACTGCCTACCGAGCCAGGTTGAAGGAGCGTGTCATTGAGCTACGCAAGGCGCATCTTGAGCATCCATGGCCGCCCAATGATCGGACCGTCGGGGTAATCCTGATAGCCCATTCAATGGGGTGAGCAGAGTGTCCTTTTCTTCTCAACGTGCCCCGATCAGCGCCCTCACTATCGCTTTCACCCCGTTCACCTCCAGGCCTGGAATCTTCATGCTGACAAGAATCGCATTAGCGGCTTCGTCGCCAGTGACTGCCTCTTCCGCATCCTCGACGAGAGGCGCGACAGTGACTCGCCGACCGGCCCTCTCTTCCCCCTCATCCAGGGCATCCTCGCATTCGACACGCCCTACAACGGACTCGCCCGCTCCATGTTCGTGTACGGCGCCTTCTCCAACTACCAAAAGGTCAGCAACGTCTTCAACATCATGACCGCCCTCTCCGCCGCCACGCCAGCCGCCCTGTCACGGCTCGCCTCCCGCCGCGCCATCAGCACCGCCACGGGGCGCATCACGAAGCGCGCGTCCAGCCCGGCCTGGAAGGCGTGGCAGCTGATCGCCATGCGCACGGGCACGGTCGGCGTCATCGCGGCCGGGGGCGTGGCGGCGTACATGCACCGCAAGCAGATCCTCGAGGGCGTGCGCAGCGTGCGCAGCCTAACCCGCGACGACATCGTGCAGGGCTACCAGCAGTCGGTTGATGCGCTGGGTCAGGGGCTTGCGTATGTCAACCGCGGTAACGTCGGCGAGTCGTTTGCCTGGCTGTCGGATCACTTCACCTTTGTCGGCGCGCTGCTCAAGCAGAACGAGCTCAACCGCCGGCTGGAGCGGCTGGCGGCGCTGAAGGGAGTCGGGCTGTGTGATGTGTATGCGTCGCTGGGCGAGAACGGGTACTGGAGTGGCGGTTATTTTGTGCCAGAGCGGACTTTCTGTGCTGTGCCGGCCAGAGACGAACCCGCGGCCAAGCTGTTCACCAGGCATGTGATTGAGGGTTCCAAGGATGAGATTGCGGCCCATGTCAACCTTTTCAAGAAGGACAAGAACAAGGAGTATGAGAGGATGACAAATGATGCGGCAAGGCTGGTTGTGGAGTGGTTCAACGACGGGACGGAGGTCTACGACGACCCCAAGTTTGCGGAGGCGCCCCCGGCTGAACCGGAGGAGACGGAGGCCATTGCGAAGGCCGTCGACAACGAGGGAGTTGCGCAGACGTCAGAATACACATCAGCCGAGAAGGCGCCAGTGGAGGACGCCGACATGGCCGATGCTCAGGAAGCCTCAGATGACGACGGGATTCCCGACGAGTCCCCGATCGATATCGCCGCGGCAGCCGCTCTCGTCCCTCTCCCGGACGACCTGGACGACAGCACATCCGAGGGCGGGGGGGAAGGCATCCAGGGCACAGACAAAACCGAGCAGAAAACGGCCTACCTGCGTCATCTGTTTGGCGTCGCACAGCAGACAGGCACAAACCTGCGCTCATACCTGCCATCGAAACTGGCCGCCGTGGAGATGTCCAACGTGAAAGCGGCCATACCCAGCGTCACGCTGCCCAACATGCCCAACATTCCGAGCATGCCGAGCATGCCGAGCATGCCAAGCATGTCGATGCCGACGCGAATGAACCCCTTCTCGAAAAAGCCGCCTCCCGAGCCGGCAGCAAGGGCAGCGCCGGGGGACGGCGCGCAGGGCATCTCGGACGCTGCCGGGGAGGCTGCAACTGGCAGGGAGGGAAATTCGGCTACGACTGACGAGGAGTTTGCGCGACAGTGAGGCTGTGCTTGGTGCGTCTGTTTGGGAGCTGGCATGCTCAGTCTATGGTCTTACATTGTTCGGCATTGTTCGGTATTGCACGGTTTTGATGCTTTCGAAAGGAACAGCATGGATTTATCAGCGGCATATTCGTGGTTAGTTATCTGGCTGTCTACGTATCTACATGTATCCAGGTAGGTAGTTACTAGTGGCAACATCGGTTCATTTCGAGACGTTGTGTCTTCCATACGCTCTCATGTCTAAATGCCTTTCTGGTCATCTGTAGTGTCTGGTGAATCATTGTTGTAACGTTAGGTGGAACTATCCGGTATACCCGCACCTGATCATCAGAATTATCGGTGTGCTGAGGCACCTTTGTTTCTAGCTTTGTCCTTACTAACCTATCTTACTCTCCTGTAACTATTATTATTTATAGAGTTGTTATCTTCCCTTGAACATTCTACTTGTTCTTTTTACGTGGTTCTAACGTGTGTCTTCTATAATGTATCCCTTGAAAATAACAGTAGACAGAGATCGCCTGGCCAGCTTGGCGAACCTGTTTCATGAGTTCAGTAGTGGGTGACCCGTTCGTCGACCGTAACATCGCTGTGGCTGGCTCCGACCACCAGTCACTCTGCACCCCAGCTCGGTGTTGGTTTTGGGTGAAGTGCATGTGCCACAGACCAGTCTCCCAACCGCTGAGACAAACGTTGCGGCGGGTCCCGGGGTGATTGGGTGCTGCGCAGCGGCTGCCCAGCCGTTCGGCAGATCCCGAACAGGAAGCTCGCCCTTGCTGTTAGTGTTATCTGGCCGGTGCGTTCTTGGGCTCAGGGGCTCTCGACCCCCGCAATCTTCCCGACGTGGTTCATTCCCGCGCCTTGACTGGCCCCTGAATACATTAAAGATACCCCTGGCATTAAACGCGGACTTGGCTACGCCGCCAACCTCCGTGGAGTGTTGCACGCATGGGAGATCGACGTTGCGCCAGCCCACGAACCTCCTTCCGGTTACGGCACCGTCGGGACAACGAGACCAATTGCTGACGGTCATCGGAATGCTACGCCGTGAGGGGGGATTGACACACAGGCAAAGGTAAGGAGTAGTGTTTAAGAATGGAATGTCCTCGCTTTCTTCATGCACAAGCGGATGCACAGCAGCTCGAGTTGGATGGCCACGGGTGTTAGACGGACAACATGAAGGTCTTCATGGTCAGCGCGCTCTTGGCAGCGGCGGTATCCGCCAGCCCCATGCCGGCGCCGTCTCCAGTAAGTGTCTCTCACTGAAAATGTGACACGTTCAGTCGCTTACAAGGATCGGCAGCCTAGCATTCCCTCTGCCTCCACGGCAAAAAGCCAGCTGGCCGCCCTGACTGTGAAAGCCGCGTATGACGACGGCAAATACAAGCGCGACCTGTTCCAGACTTGGACGACTGTCAGCGGGACCTGCAACACCCGGTATGCCCACACCTCTGGTTTGTCATTCGGATGGCTTGGATATAACTGATATGGACTGATACATATCAGCGAGTATGTCCTGAAGAGGGACGGCACCAATGTGGTCACCAACAGCGCCTGCACGGCGACGTCGGGGACGTGGTTCTCGCCCTACGACGGGGCCACCTGGACCGCCGCCTCGGACCTCGACATCGACCACATGGTCCCCTTGAAGAACGCCTGGGTGGTATGCAACTAATTCCACGTCGCCGCAAGCACAACATGGCATGAACGCTGACTTGCTTTGACCAGTCCGGCGCCAATACCTGGTCCGCTACGCAGCGTACCCAATACGCCAACGACATTGCCAACCCCCAGCTGTGGGCCGTCACTGATAATGTGAACCAGGCGAAGGGCGACAGCTCCCCGGACCAGTGGAAGCCCCCACTCACGTCCTTCTATTGCACCTACTCCAAGAGCTGGGTGGCTGTCAAGTACGCGTATGGCTTGAGCATCACTTCGGCCGAGAAGTCGGCCCTGACCAGCATGTTGAGCACGTGCTAAGGCTTGCGAAGTTGCGAGGACGGTGGTTGGTTTTCTGTCGGCCATGGCTCATTACATCATGCTCCAGTCACAGCGCTGTCTTGGACGCTCAGCTTCTGCATACAAAGTCTCAGCACCCAGTTCTCCCAACCAGTCATATGCTCCAATCGTGTGACGGAACTGTCGATCCGCGCCTCCAGCATTTTGAGTGTTTCCCGTGTGTACTCGAGAGTCTTGGAAGCCTTGAGGTGTTCCAGCACCAGCTTCTTCTGCGACTCCCCTAAGCCGCCCGTGCCAGTCTCCCGCCTCTGCTCCAGAACCTCACGGACCGGCAGCGCATCATGCGGAGGGGCAGTGTTGAAGTAGTGCACCAGTGGGAATGACACCTTGCCTTCGTCTAAATCCTCACAGAATCCTTTGTTCTTCGTGTACTACGACCAGGTTAGCCTGAGTGCCAACAGGAGCCAAACCTCGAGAACAAAAAGCATACCTCATCCGATTCCAAATTCTTGTAGTCGTCCCGTATCTGAAAGTAAATACCAATCTGCTGCACCACGTCGTCGACGGCCGAAGCTATCCTGGAACGTGCGTCAGTCGAGTCGGGTAAGGCAGCATGTTATGCTTAGTGAATGGGAGACGACTAACTCGCTCTTGGCTCTGCCGCACATCAACCGGGAAAGCAAACGGAAGAGCCCTCCCGTCTCTATATCGAATGGTAAGTACCTGATTTGTATATTTCTAATACATTGGGGTTCACAACGAAGGACTCACTCTTGGAGACCATCTCCAGATACTCCGCCTCCGTCGGGCAGGATGCATGACGAGTCCAGTACAGGTCGTAGCTTTGGCCAGTATGCAAGTCCCTGAGTTGCTCTGCGGCGGGGGACGTCAGGTTAGTAATCTATCCCTTCGTGGTGTGACTGTTTCAGCTGATGGCGGAAATAACGCACCGAGTACAATATCAGTAGCACCTGGCACGACATCTGACATCTCGTGTGCTTGTCGTATGGCTTCGACGATGGCGAAGCTAGCCGCATTGATGGTCTGAGGGATGCCAAAGACCGTGTGTGCTGCAGCATGACCTCGTCTGAGATCTGACCCGTCCTCAATATCATCCAGCCTGAATCTGAAGTATCAGTCGCCATTCACCAATTCCTCGTTTTCTTGGACCGTGTTGAAGGACCAACGTACATGAGTGACGCTGTGTGCAAGTCACCAACCACCCTCTTGATAAGCTGCAGTGCATCCTCGGGCAAGCCAACCCACAGGTTTAACGCGTCGGCGAGCGTGTCTCGCACCCCCTTTGAAGGGAGAGAGCTGACGTACGCAAACGGGGCTTCGAGATGCTGAAGGTCTCATCTGTCAATAGCTGTCCGCTACATATCATGCTGAGCCAGGGCATCGCTTACCTCGAGCCCCAAGTTCTCCACCTGGGTTGTAATACCGCCAGGTTTGTCATCCGTCGTTGAGACGCTGGACATGGAAGACGACCTCGAGTTCAGGGAACGGCCTGAAGTGGAGGTGGCGCCAGCTTCTGAAAGCGCCGATTTGTTCGATACCATTGATACCACAGATGACATACGCGGCCGGTCTTCCTCGTGGCCTTCTGAGTCCCCGCCGTTCACCTGGTGAGTAGTCCCCCTCCGCTCGACGGTGATTGCGTCTTCGATGCCGGCATTCGGGTCGTAGCGAAACTCGGGGTGGTAGCGTGGACAGTTGAGGCTCCAGACCACATTGCCGCTCACTTGGCAAGACAGCGCTCGAAGGTACAAGTCCAATTTTGGCGAGACCGGGGCGTGTTCCACTCTGAACTGATCACAGCGCTCGAGGAAGAGCGTCTCATACCGGTTGGCAGCCTCTGCGACGAGACGCTTGGCAATGGCAGTATTGACACTGCGCCAGCGCATGTACAACCACACGGCGTTGGTCGGCTTGGAGGCGCCGGGTTTGCTCTGTGCCTCAGCCCATTCCCGATCGAAGGAAAAATAGTCGTTCGCAAGAGCCAGCGACGCATAGCACGGTTCGATGACGTCGGTCAGCATCGAGTCCTCCTCCTTGGTCAAGACCATGCCCATGCCGAACAGCATTGCTGATTCGACGAAGCTGCACTCGGCGAGTTAGCCGTACGATTGCTTCCCGTGTAGTTTCAAGAGCTGTCGGGTTAGGTACTCACGGCGCTCCTGTGTCGATGATCCGAAAGTCAAGATACTCATCCAGGTTGGCAAAGTCCTTATCCTTGTCTCGTAGTGTCGTTGACAGCATTGTTTTCCAAGTATGCATAATTCTTGCCACGCACACCCTGTCCGTCGCGTTCAGTTGCAGCATCATCTTGGCCTGAATCTGTTTTCTCCCAGTCTTGACCCTCGACTTGGCAGACTCTCTCCTGCCGAGGCTAAAATCATCCTGCTCGGTGGACTGGAAAGTGTCGTCAGCGGATGCCACGTGTGGACTGTTAGCCAAGGGGCAGCGAATCGAAGCTTACATTGTCGGATTCCGCGTCCTCAACGACGTTGTCGTGAAGGAATGCATCTAGGATGGTCAGGACTCAACCTCACTGCGCTCGACCAGACGGCAGCAACGCAGCGGAAAACATACACTCTAACTTGTAGGCGACCAGCCTCAGACGCTCTGGCTTACACATCGGCAAAACCAGAGCAGTGAAATTGCCGTTAACAGGGTTGCACCCGCCAAACTCGCTAACATGTCCGAGATACCTAACCCAGTCTTGTCGGGCCTCGAAGCAGCCCGTGTTGGCCAGCGTCTCGTATCGGTGCCGCTTGAGAGGGTACGTCGCGCAGAAGCCATGAGTGGCATACTGCGCGATGTCCAAGGTCTCGGCCGTACGCTCATCGTATTCCATTGTCCAAATGGATCGAGGTCGGGTAAATGTGGGAGGCGCAGGCGGGCCGTGGTGGTTTTGCAAGCTTGACTAAGTTAAGGTATTGCTCAATAAGTAACCTGTACCCATGCAACAATGATAAAACGATGCTGAACGAGTTTGGGCTGACTGTATTGGAATCTTCCGCACCTAATACTTCTTCTGGCATCCCGGGGCGCACATATCAGTGAGTTGAAGTCCTCCCCATTTCTGTCATCTTTAAGCTATCTTAGATTCGGTAATCCCAAGACCTTGATGCGTCATAGCAATGATGTGCTATCTTGATCACCGGCCTCTTCTATGGGATATGTCTCGTTACAGCACCGTGACGGTGCCTAGGTCAAGTTGTGGGGATAAGAACAGTCAACGACATCATTGATCCCTGCCGACACCTGTCCCCGAAATTCGATGGGCCCGATGAAGCGGGATGCGGGCGTCAATGGCATGTTTCAGCCCCCCCGATTCGAACGCCGGGACAGGGCGAAGCGGGGTACCTGAAGCATCACAGCCCGCTGTATCCAGCCTGGCGGTGTCGATCAAGGGTCTCTGGCACCGCGATTCGCTTGCAAGAGTCTTCTCCGCCACATAGCGCCAGCGACAGCGCTTGTGGAGGACCCCGAGGTTGTGAGCTGCAGGATTGCGAGTACTGACGTAAGTCGATGGAGAGCTGAATGCGAATCTTTCCGACTGCACATGGCCGTGGAAATGGGGCTTCATTCCTGAGGCCCGCGACCAGGTCGATAAGCTCACGGTTCAGGGGTTTCAAACTTGATAACCGCAACATCACAATTCAAGTCATCAATACGGCAGGTAAGACATCTTGTTGGCCCGGGGCTCCTTCATAAAAGCGAGTGCATCATGGCAAGGTCGTCCCGGCTGGGGCCAGGGGTAACCCGATCGCTCTCCATGTCGATCACGTACAATATCCACTTCAGAGCCCCCTCCCTGCGGAACGAGCAAAGTGGTCTCGTGTTTTTGAGTATTACACATGAGTCGTCCTTGCACAGCAATTGGAGGTCAAACACAACAAGTCTGGACCCTAAGCCAACCTTGTCTGCGCGTCCCTGGCGGTCTACACACCAATCCCGCTGCAACCCAGTGTCTCGTGCGTAGCTAGCAGGCTTGCTGGGGCAGCAATGATCTGTGGAGTCAATTTTAAGTACATAGGTACTGGTGCGCATTGGAGACCGAGAGGTTGTAATACATGTCCACGGGGCCGCCGAGAACTCTTATGGTTCATTGACTGTCCTGGCGGGCACCCACTGTCCACAAACACGGGTATACCAAGCTAGCTAGCCGATTTCCCTCTACTTCCGTTGCAGAGAAAGAGAGGAACAAAGACAGGCGAGAAGATACTAATGAAGGGGAAGGAATAGAGTTACATAGTAAGAGAAAAAGGGTGCAAGATGATTCAGTAAATAGGGGAAAGCACTATAGTTATTTTTGTTTTGCCATAACTAGCTAGGATGTTGACTAGATGTTACGTGATCAGTGTATGTGCGCACCTACCTCCAGGGGCTGCGGGTACAGAGTAAGTTTAAGTCGTCAGTTATTGGCTTTTTCCCCGATCAGCTGTGCTGGTCGCCGCCCGGCGAGACTCACTGGTCGGCGAAGTAGGCTTAAGTAGGCTTGCATGCCATGTTGATTCGAAAGTTGACGTCGATAGCCTGAAGTGCTATTACTATATATGTCCGTATAGACCCTAGTGCTTACCTACGAGTCTACTTAGTTGCTTGCGATCTTCCAGGTTGTCCGTTTTCCACCTCAATACATATATGTACGTACACTGAGCTCTGGTTCCGAGACAGGGGCCGCATAAAGTAAAGTGTGGCTCCGGGCCTGAATTTCTCCCCATCTCATTGGGGTAGCACTCGTTTACACCCCTGGAAATCAGCTTTGCCCCACTGTAGCCGGCCTACTTACCCCTTACCCCTTACCGTGTCCGTGTCCGTGTCCTTGTAAGTCACTGTCCGGGTTCGGTTGTTGAGCTCCCATGGGCATGATTCGGGCGGGCTCCGAAGTTCCGAAGTTACCGCAGTAAGACGCCGCTGCAAAATTTCCCATGTCTCTGGCGCCAGTGTTGTAGAACAGTTCATCCGAGCGTGCACAATTGGCGCGCTTGGGCGCCCTAATGCAACGTCGAGCCCCGGATCGACAAGCGCCTGGCTTGGTAGACGAACGGCTGCCAAATGTTGCGCCAATGGTATTACAAGGAACATAACCGCAACCGGAAGATCATTCGGCACGATGGACCGCGTCGCAGTGGGAGGCGACAACAGTTGGTGGCCACAGTCATGATATAAGTCGGCCCTCAACGTCTCGCTCTGGGCAGTTCGAGTTGAAAAAGGGAGGGGAACCGCAACACCGGACTGACCTTGTCAAGAACCGCCTAGACCGTCTTGAACCACTCCCATCAACATCGTGGTATCCTCATCACCATGGGACTTCCAGGGCGGCTCCTCCCCTTCCTGGCCCTCCTCGGCGCGGCCGTGACATCTCCTGCCCAGGGCCCGGCCAACCATCCTCGCGCGGCGACGACGCTCACCAACCCAGTGCTGTGGGAGGACTATCCCGACCTGGACGTGTTCCGCGTCGGCGATGTCTTCTACTACTCGTCCTCGACCTTTGCCTACTCGCCCGGCGCGCCGGTCCTGAAGTCGTACGACCTGGCCCACTGGACGCCCGTGTCGCACTCGGTCCCGATGCTCAACTTCGGCTCGCAGTACAACCTCACGGGCAACAGCGCCTACGTCAAGGGCATCTGGGCGTCGACGCTGCGCTACCGCAAGTCTAACGACCAGTTCTACTGGTACGGCTGCGTCGACTTCAGCAAGACGTACATCTGGACGTCGGCGGGCAGCAACGCGGCGGCGAACAACGGCGAGGTGTCCAAGTGGAACTGGCAGTCGCACCCGCCCATCAACACGTGCTACTACGACTGCGGTCTGCTCATCGACGACGACGACTCCATGTACATCTCGTACGGCAACCCGACCATCAACGTGGCCAAGCTGTCGGCCGACGGCCTGAGCCAAGTGTCCACGAAAGCAGTTTTCACGCCGCCGAGCGGCACTACCTTTGAGGGCAGTCGAATGTACAAAGTTAACGGGAGCTACTACATCTTTGTGACACGTCCGTCCAACGCCGAGTACGTGCTCAAGTCGTCGGGCGGTCCGTTCGGACCATACACCTCCAAGGTGCTAGTCAACAGCATCGGCGGCCCGCTCAACAACGCCGGCTTCTCGCACCAGGGCGGCATCGTGGACACGCAGGACGGCAAGTTCTACTACACGGCCTTCATGGACTCGTACCCGAGCGGCCGCATCCCCGTGGTGGCGCCCATCAAGTGGACGAGCGATGGCTGGCCGCAGGTGGTGACGGACTCGTCGGGCCGCTGGGGCACGAGCTACCCGATCCCGGTGCAGACGAGCAAGACGCTGCCCGACAACGGCAACGGCGGGACGGGCGTGGACGACTTCTCGGGCAGCGAGCTGAGCGCGCACTGGGAGTGGAACCACAACCCGGACCCGAGCAAGTACAAGCTTGACGGCGGCCTGCTGCTGAACACGGCCACCGTCACGAGCGACCTGTTCGCCGCGCGCAACACGCTGACGCACAGGATCCTGGGCCCCAAGTCCAGCGGCACGTTCCGGCTGGACGTGAGCAAGATGGCGGACGGCGACAGGGCGGGCGCGGTGCTCTTCCGCGACCAGTCGGCGTACATCGGCGTGTGGAAGTCGGGCAGCACGACCCAGGTGTTGTTGTATACCGGCATGGCCCTGAACACGAACGGGTGGAAGACCCAGTCGACGGGCTCCAAGTCTGCGACAGGTCCGACGCTCACCAACACGTCGGACGTCTGGTTCCGCATCGAGGCCGATGTCACGCCGTCGTTTGGCACCAGCCAGTCACGGTCGGCGACATTCTCGTACAGCACCGACGGCAAGACCTTCACCAAGCTCGGCTCGCCCGTGTCGTTGTCCAACTCGTGGAACTACTTCACCGGATACCGCTTCGGCGTCTTCAACCACGCCACCAAGGCGCTCGGGGGCCAGGTGAAGGTGAAGAGCTTTGAGATGCAGCCGCTGTAATGTACATAAGAGAAGAAAGATAGCTGAACCAACGAAAACGCCAGTTGCGTGATACCTCGCACATGCTGGCCAGTGGCGACGTTGGATAAGCCACCCTCTCCAGATACTGCGGACTAGGAGTTGCTGCGAGCCAGGCGTGTAGTACATGTGGAGGCCAAATATGGGGATCTTGCAGATGGAGTGTCTATGCCAGGGATAAGCCGACGATAGTGGTGCCACCTCCGCTCCTCTGACTTCACTGTGACGAAACTCGAGGAGGCGCCAGATGCCCAACCGCCACAGCTCGATCTCGCACGAGCCATTTCTTTGGCTTACATATTGGCTTGCGACCCCCGTCAAGGGGACAGTGATCTAGCATCTACCGCAAATGTTTCTCCAAGTTCTATTTTGGCCATGACCAAGTGGTCCTCAAATTGTCCGTCCTGTTTCCCCCCTTATCTTTCGCCTATTCTCCCTTGACCTACGAAACGAACACCCGATATTGACGACTCCCCAACAGCATCCAGCAACATGGCTCGTAGTCTTATTCAGGCCGGCCCGCGGCCGTGACGCATATCTCCCCGACGTCGAGTCTGTCGACTCTATCAACTTCAACTAACTTGTCCACGCAGGGCGCACAGCAAACCCAGTAGCTCATATGTCCGGAGCGAGAGCGATGCCTTTATATGCCATCGTCCGGTAAGCTTCGCGCGGTGCTAACTCCAGCTAATATCCAGATTGCAGTGTTTTGCGACAACGGTAAGTCGAGCTGTCCTGCCCAGGGGTCATCATGCGTGTCGATGCCATTCGACCGAGATCTCATCACCGTCGGTTACATCTCCTCGCGCACATCGATTTTGTCTATCACACAACTTCCACTCCTATCCCGTCGTCGACGACGCGGAAGCGCTCAACCCCCCTTCTTCCAGCCCGCAACCTCACCGTTGCGCCAACCCCCCACCTACTCGAAGCACCCCGTGCCGTACTCAACTCAGAACCTCGTCGTCGACGAATCGAACCGCCCCAACAACCCCGTCCCTCCTGAGTTACCGGTTACAAGCACAATGCCACACTTTATCTGACACCGACCGGGATACCTGTGTTACCTTCTTTGCAACCTACTCCTCTCGCCGAGTCTCCCCTCGAAGCCGGCTCTCCCAATCCCGCCCTTTCAAGGCCTCAAGTTCCTACATCACGCACTACATTCCCACACGACTGCTTGTAATCTCCGTCATCAACACCGGCATCAGAGCCGTATCCGGTACGCCCTCCGTTCACCGTTCCCGTACCTGCTTGCCAGCCCCCCCTGCGCGACCTCCTCCTTTAACATACCTCCAAACACAGAAATACCTTTTAACCGGATCACGATTCAAAGGGTCCAAGACCACCATCGTCCACTGACCCAGTCTATTGACGACTGCAAACAACCATGAACATGCGGATCGTCGCTCCGCCCGGACCGTACGACACGTCCCGATCCGATTCGTTTTACGTTCTCGACCGTTCAAGATCTGCGATTTAAGGCGAGACAACGACACACCAAGTTGCGAAGGGACAATGTGAGATTTAAAATTATCGGACTGTACAAGGGTTCTAGGCAATGTGAAGTGCGAGTTGGAGAGCGGAGTGTTTTGTGGCGTGACCTATTGAACTCGGTGATTGGCATGCCGGGCAGCAAGCGGTGCGAGGTTCGCATATAGGACGTTGCATTCTATGGCGGGAAGTTCGAGTTGTAAGGGGCTTGGGCTGTACATAGAGGTGAAGATGGTGAGTTGGTGCAGGCGTGTACGTATCAGCGCGGATGGAATTGAATTGGAGCTGTTATTGACAATGAATGGCAATTCGATCAGCGGTCACCACGAAGCCATGTCAGGGGTTACACAACAGAGGAGGGATACCATGCGCCTGAAACGTCTGCGGCTGTGCGCTCTATTTAACAACACCTCCATCACGTAACTCCGGTTATACGCTGATCGTCCTAAACACACTAAACTCCTCGCCGGTCGCCACCAACGTGCCCGGTATCTGTGGGTGCCAGTGCACCTCCTTGGCCAAGTTTTGGTAGTGCACGAACAGCAGCTGAGGGGGCACGTCTTGCACCCCCGCCGTGTCCTTGCTCTCCTCGTCGTCCAGCTCCACCGCCAAATCCCACAGCGTAACGGTGTTATCCCCGGCCGACACCGCAACAATGCTGTCATCAGTCGGGTGCCACTCGATGCTAGTGATCTGCTCCTTGTGGAAGTTGAAGCTGGCAATCGGGCTCGGCCGCTGGATCGCCGCGGCCGCATTCCCGCCCGCCGCGCTAGGCTTCCACTGCCGCAGGTCCCAGACCGCCCACACGCCGGCGTCGTCGCCCGAGGCCAGCAGATGCGTGGTCTGGCGCGACCACGACATGACGTTGACGTCGACGTCGCTGACGCGCATCGTCAGCGCGGGCTTCCGCGCCTTGGACCGCACGTCCCACACGCGCACGGTGCCGTCGCTCGAGGCGGACGCAAACACCGAGGCTTCCGACGGGCTCCACTGGATCTCCTCGACGCTGGACTCGTGGCCCTGGAAGGGCCGCGTGTCGGTCACGAAGCCGCCGCCGTCGGTGCGCGTCGTCACGTAGATCAGGCCGTCGTTGTCGCCCGTTAACAGCTTGCCGGCCGGGTGGAGCGGCGACCAGTCGACCGCGTAACCCTCCGCCTTGTGGGCGCGGATCGTGCTGAGGGGCTTGTTCTGCTGCGGCGTGATGATGGTGCCGGGGGTGTCGAAGGAAGCGAGGTGCGGGGTGATGTCGTGGATGAAGACGTTGGTCGACTCGGTCATGGTCGCGGTGAGCGTGGTCGGCGGTCGGGCGGGGTCCTGGGAGGGCGTGTGGTGGGCTCGTATCCGGTTCGTGGTCGTGTTGAGCGGGATGCTCTTATGTTCGAGGATCGGGTCGGCGTCTTCGTCGTCGTCCTCGTCGTCGCTCGACTCGTCGCCGTCGCCGCCCTGCATCTTGCTGAGGCCGCTGAACTTCATGACCATGATGGAGTTGTCGCTGGCTTTCGCACTGTCGGCCTGGGTGCCGGCGACGGTGTACATGGTGGCGGGATAGACGCTGCGGCTGTCGCCCAGACTGTCGCGCACGATATCGAACGAGAGACACGGCCAGGGGGTGCTGAGGTTGTGCAGCATGCGGTATGTTGTCGGGTCGGGCGACAGCGTCTGGCCGGGCTCGAGCTTTGTGCGGCCGACGATGAATGTGCCTGGCCCGGCGGGATCGACGTCCATGGCTTCTTCGGCCTCGCGCTCGGCGTCTGGCCTCCCGTCGACGCCGGCCTCGATGATCTCGTCCTCGCTCTCAAACTCGTCCTCGAATTCGTCCTCGAACTCGCCCATGTCGTTGTTGGGCTTGTCGTCCACGTCCATGGCGTCAGGCCGCTCGCCGGCCTTGAGCGGCCCCGCGGCCTGCTCTTCGTCTGCTGTGCGCTTCACCATTTTTTGTTTTGTGTACTCTTCTCTCGTTATTCGAATCGGCGACGATGGTGAGGCTGGTTTGCGAGCCCAATTGGCGGGGCGGCGGTTGGCTTCAAATTTTGTGGATTGGCAACTTTTCAGTGGAGCCTGCCACCTTATCACCCCGCATTGTTGGCGGGGTGCTGCTGGGGAGCGTCTTATCGCAGCGGCCCGAGTTGTTCTCGTCGCGCGTCAGGAGCACTTTCGGCCCGCATTGCACGCTCATCATGTCTTCCGTCATTCCAACCTCAAAGGGTGGTAGCCGGCTCGCTGCGTTCTGCGCCGATGGCGACATGCGCGGCGACTGTACGGATGGCCGACCCCTGAACGACGGAGAAAAAGTACCGACCATGAATCGGGTGCATGGATGGTGACAGCAAGAAGACCCATTGTTGGCATTCGGAGCCGTTCACCCCGTCGTCCCAAATCGGCGCCTTCTGCTCCGGACAGGGACGCCGTTTGACCATGTCACCCACCCGTCCCGCCTCCGCCTTCCGCCCGTTGCGCTGTTCGGTTCTTGGCGAACGATGAGGCTCTGCGACGCACCGCTACGAATGTCGACGGTGAGACTACCGTGATCATGGGCCGTCCCCTTTCTGCCTCTGCCACCGCGGGCGTCATGGCGCGGCCCCGCGGGGTACTCCTCGCCGTGTGTGCCATCAGCCTGGCCACCATCTGGGCATGTCGGCTACCTAAGATGTGCTTGTATGGCGAGGCGACGGCGCACACGCACACCGAGGCTGCTCCGCCGCCGCGCCCGAGCATCGACCTCTCCAAGGCCGACTCCCCGTTCGTCAGCTGGCCGCTGCAACGCGTGTGCAGCGAGAGCACGACCTGGACTCCCGGCGTCGTGTTTGTTTGTGACAACAACTCGGGCGGCATCGGTAACATCAGGAATTACATCCTGACATGTGTGCGATACGCCATCGAGGCCGGTGCTGCCGGCCTGGTGCTGCCACGGATCACGACACGGTCCGAGAAGGACTTGGCCAATATCATGCTTGGCAACGAGGGATTCGATTACTTCTTTGATGAAGCCCACTTCCGAGACGCCTTGCAGGCGGCATGTCCGCAGTTCACCCTCTACCGCTCCACAGACGACATCCCCCATGCCCCCGTGCCCTTCCGGGCCGAGCAGATCAAGCCCCGGGACTTTGGCCGGAGAGGAGGCTGTGACAACCGGGAGCTGAACAAGCACACGGGCCGCTTCGGCAGGCAGTTCTGGGCCCACATCAACAGCACGGCCGACGAGTTCGGCCTGGCGCCGCCCAGCATCCGGCACCCTCGCATTATTCGCTTCGTCTGGGGCGTGCAGTGGGACTGGCCCGTCTTCCGCGACGGGCCCGAGTTCGTCGCCGCCTTTGGCGGCCTGCTCCGGTTCCGGCAGGACATCCTGGACCTGGGGCGCAAAACTGTGGCGCACATGCGGCAGTTTGCGCTGGAGCACGGCGGCGCCCAGTCTTTCGCGGGCTTCCACCTCCGCACCGAGAGCGACGCGCTCAGTCGGTGGCCCAAGTTCGCCAACCAGAGCGGCGCCTACCTCGGGAAGGCCTCGGCAATGAAGTTCAAGGCCGCCTACCTCGCGACGGGTAACAAGACGGAGGCGCAGAAACTGACAAATGCGGCGTCGGAGCGGCATGGCATGGCCGTCATCACGAAGCACGAGCTGCTGGCCCGCCAACCCAAGGAACTGGCCGCGCTGGAGGCGCTCACGTGGGACCAGCAGGCGCTAATCGACTACATCGTGTTGCTCGAGTGCGACTACTTCCTCGGCGTCAGCCCCAGCTCGTTCAGCATGAACGTCGCTCTGAAACGCCACCTCTGGGCAGAGGGCTTGTACACGCGGCCATGGCAGATTGGCGGTGACGGCGATAGGCGCAGCTGGCTTGTCGGGCAGTATGAGCAGTATTGGGAGGATTGGCTGTTTATGTATGAGTCTCTGTGGCCGTAGATTGCTGACGCCTATGATTTGTTGAATCATTTTCCGACAAAAACCGTTCACTAAGTACGATCATCTTTGGGTATCTAGTTTGCAAGTTTGCATTCTCAGTCTTCACACTTCCTTTCCATGGTGTACAACTCTGTCCATCACACAATTCTTACAGGTGTGGCGATAAAAGTGTTTCGATGTCGTTGCCATGCTTCCATGTCCCCAAAACCTTTTCAGGGTTGACGCGGCTCCTTTACATCTTCTCGACCAAGACCAATCTGTGCCTGCAGCCTGCTCATGTGGTCAGCACAAGTTTAGACCTTGGCCGCACTCAAAAATTTGTAGGGGTAGCCGCTCACCTTACTCCTCCAGCATGCATGCGCAAGTGCAACCACGAAGTCGCCCGCACCGTCCCGTTGGAGACCAGACATCGCCGGTCCACCACTAATAACCACCAACCCATTCACAAAAAACCGCACACCCTTCAGCCGTCGACAGTTACCGATGCTGGATCATCTGCTCGTAGTACGCCCGGGTTCGCCTCAGTGGAATCAGCGGCTCCCACGTGAACCGCGTCCTGCGCTTGCCCAGGACGCCGGCTGTGCCTTGGCCGCCGACATGCTGCCTGCCGCTACCGTTGTCGCGCGCAATCGCAGCCGCGACGTGGGGTAGGGCTCTGGTGTTGGAAGGGATGTGTGCTGCGGTGGCCCAGGCCGCGAAGGCGCCGATGACTGTGAGAGCCACGAGTGTGAGGATGGGGAGTGGGCACTTCATGTTGGCGTTGGGTGCTGAGATCTCGACGAATGTCACCGGTGTGGTGTAGATGAAAGTCCGGGTGTATGTAGGATGGGTCCGCACTGAGGCAGCAGGTGCCTGTCTAGATGAAACCTAATGCAGGCAGCTGCAGCTAATTCGGCAATGATAACGATCTGAGGAAAGCAAAACATGAAGAAGGGGGTTGGGCGCGGGGGGGGTTTTCCGGAGCCATGTGTCTTGTATATGCGTCCAGTCTGTGTCAAGTGGTGTGCATATCAACTGCACGCCTTTTCACATGCGATTTGGACTGAATCCTACAGCCCGCAGCCAACGGGTCAAATGTCAGTGGATCGTGACATGTGCCTTCTCGACGCCGGTCAAAAGACTCCTGACCTGCGGCGTCAATACTCGGACGCACAGGGCCAGCCAGGATTGTCGCGGCCAGATTTTGTTTCGGCTGATGCGCGAACCTGGTCCCAACAGGGCCCGGCCGCAGCGCCGCGCCGCCCCAAAATAGATCAGCAACGCCATGGCTGTGCCTGGGTTTGAGACCGGCATCACCGTGCCTTGGGGGTTATTTTATTTTTTATTGTTCTTCTCTTGCATCAAAAGACTAAATCAAAAGCTGTATCTTCGTCCGCACCCGTCCTTACCCTGCACTTTTCTTTCTTTCAGACCCCCTTAGATTCAAATGAGCCGTCGTGGACTCATGTGGACTTTGCATTGGCCGCTAGATAGACATGGGCGAAAAGTGGATTGTACGCGTTTTGCCGGACTCACCCCGTAATCCGCTAACGTACCGGGCGTACATTATCAGCGAGCGAGCCACATCAGCGAGCGAGACACTGGTAGGGGCTGCACTAACATTTGGCTGTAGCACTAACAGTCGGGATTAAACCGGGAATTAGCTATTAGTACAACATCTGAATGTCAGTGCAGCCCCTACCAATGTCTCGCTCGCTGATATGTCTCGCTCGCTGATATGTCTCGCTCGCTGATAATGTACGTTACACACAACCAACATTGAAGAGTTCAATGTTCGATTACGCTCCCCCGAATGGAAACACGCGCCAGAGCCACCTCTCCACCTCCAGCTCCTCGTCAAACCTGTGACCCCAGACAAGGCGATAGATAGCCTGCGCATCCTTATTGAGCTCGCTTACCCGCATCGCCTTGGGGGAAATCACAGTACTCGGGCATGAAGCCGGCATTTTCCCAGTCCACAATGCCGGACAAGCGGCCGCCATCGACCAGGACATTGAAGAAGAAGAGGTCCGGGTGTGTGAAGACGGACTTGTGGGACCGCGAAAAGGTAGGATGGGGAGTCCTGCTTCAGGTATTTTTCCACACCCTTCGCCAGCTGAGCGTTGAGCTCCGCTTCGCTGTCGTACGGGCCGCACCCTCCCGGCCCAGACGCGCGATGATCAAAGATACGGCCACCCGTGACGTTGGCAAACAGGTGGGCTGTCTTGTTTGGTATCTTGTGCATCTGCTCCAGGATGCCCCGCAAGTCGGCGGCAAGCTGGTCGCGCTCTGGGTACGACATGCGATGGAGTACGTCGTGGATGCGAACGCCAGGGACCGCCGTCATGATAAACCAGAGCTCGCCCCCTTCCTCCAGTGCGATGTGGAATGTCTCGATGAGACGGGGTGGGGGGATGAAGGGGGCCTCCCGCTCGAGGAGCCGCAGCACATTCGGCTCGTTGTCGCGAGTGCGGTCGCACATCTTTGCATAGAGCCCCAAGGGCAGCCGGTGCACGACAAGCGAAACATCTTATGGGTACCGGGACCTCCCTGCATCCAGCAGACGGCGGTAGCAGAAAGTGCGCAGGCATTTCGGCGTGAGAAGAAACCACAGACGGTGGAGAAAGAGCTGCATGGCCGTGCTCAGGAACGCTGCGAGCAATGCCCGGCGAGTCGACGCACCGTCACCGACGAGAAGGGAGTCAGCGGCGAACGCAAGGGGGAGATTACTCACACGGGGATGCCGTGGTGGCCAGCCTGCGGCCATACGCTGTTCGACCCGGAAGTTGTGAAGCGCGTTGACCAAATGAAGACGTGTTTTGTCGCTGCGAGAGAGAGGCATGAACGTTGGCAAGAGCTTGCCGACCGAGTACTAGGATAGGCCTGACATACGTATTTAGATAGAGAGCGCGCCTCAAACCAGTGTTGATGCAGTTAGTGCAGGTAAGTTTTCAAGAAAACCGAACACTAAGACAGTTGTGTGAAAGATGTCTACGAAGGGAACTGGCAAGCCTATGGTCGGGGACGCCGACAGGAATTTATACATTCACAGAATGCTAAAGTGGGACCACAGGAAGAGGCTTGAGCCAAGACAAGACATACAGTGAAATGAGTTTGTGTCAGGGCGCCCGTATGCCTACGTCTGCCGTTATTCCATCGTCACAGCGTTGCTAGTTCATGCATCGGCGCTGGGAATCAAATGACATAACTCAGCCGTAAAAGACAGACAAAGACACAAGAAGAAACAGCAGCTGCAAGCTCAACTGCTCCTTAGCCAAGTAGAGGGGCTAAACAACGTAGCACATGTGATGGACAATACACTCTTGCCCCTGATCTTGGTTTGGTTTAGCAAAAGCATAGTTGAATGTGTGGCGGAGAGATCGGCAGGGGTCGGGTGTTATCTCAAGCCGCCCCTTCTCTGGGCACCCACAACACCTTACAACCTCCGAGGTGACCGACAGAGGCCAGATATCCTTTCGCAAGTTCACACAGCATTGAGTCACTGTGCTGCTCCTTCCCAAATGCCCTGCAGGTTGCCCTCGCTGTCCACGAACCGTGCAAAGTAGCCCATGCTGCCCCCGGCAATCGCTGTCTTTGGTCTGTGATAGATGCCCGGCATTGTCAGCTTGCGAGTTCTGTGAGCCAGTAAGAGAACAGACACACGTACACATGCACCCTTCCTCCCGCTGCCTCAGCCTTCTTCAGCGTATCCTCAATGCTCAAGACATGGTACGACGCCAAGACCGCCGACCTGGCCGGGTGGTCCGGGTCCGCAACGCGCGCCACATCCTCGGGCTTGCTCATCTTGACGAACGCGCCGTTGAGTCTGCCGCTCTGGAACATGTGCACGGCATCGGTGTCCTTCATGGCAGCCGGCAGCGGCGGGCTGCAGGCAGGGTCCGCGGACTCCCATCCCAGGACCGTACGGTAGAAGGAGACAGCTCGGGCGATATCGATGCACGGCACTTCGAGCCAGCAGAGGTCGCCGACGGCGGGGAGCGAGTTCTTGGCAAGACAAAGTTAGCATGCACGTCAATGAAACGGAATGGAAGTTGATTTGGGGGGGGGGGGGAGGGGGGGTTTGTTCAGGTACTTTGTTATCGTCCGCGTCCGATGACATGTTCAGGGTTCTTGTGACGAGGTTAGACGTTTAAAAGTCGAATACGCGCAGGAAATGGTTCTGAGATTGGTTTCAAGAGGAGAGACAAGCTACAAACAGACTAGAAGAAAGCTTGGTGGCTTTATACGCAGGACGTTGCTGTACGTCCAAATCCGGCCAGGTCGAACCAAGAGTCCATCGCGACAGCCACCCGACGCCACTCAAAGTCGAGCTACCTTTAAGATCAGTGTACCAGCTCACTGATTTGCTGGAGGCTGCGGTTGCCTAACGGTGGCTTGCACCTGACTTCGTGTATGGTTCGTGTCTGTGGGGATAAGGGCTGGATTAGTGATCCTTCCATGAGAGGACGTGGGTGGCTTGCAGCATAACGCCTAAGCATAACGCGGAACCCTGATGAGCGCGGGTTTCGTTCTTTGTCCACCAACAGCGCGCTGTCAAAGTTATTAGGCGAGGCCATAACCCGTCAGACTCGGCCCAACATTCCGCCCGCAAACCTGTTTTTGGTACTCAATGCATCGCTTCGGCGCATGTGGAATCGTTCAGTTCAGCAACACCATAAGGGTCCGTAAAGGTGGAGTCAGAGCTTCACGCTACATGTCACTTATAAAACTGGCCATGCTTTCAGCAACTCTGGATCTCGACAACAAACATCCTTCGTAGTACTCAGTGCACCCGCAGTCCCCCTCAAATCCTAGTGACCTACACTGAATCTTGAGCCTTGATGAAAATGGCAATCTTCTCCAGCCCCGTCGACGGCGCCAGCCTCTTCTACCGCCACTACGTCCCCTCCACGTCTCCTCACCGGCCTGCCGCGTCACTCGACCGCCAGCCACTGACGCTGGTCTTCCTCCACGGCTGGCCCATGTCGTCGCGCATGTACGACCAGCTGATCGTGCCACTCGTTGAGACGCACCGCTTCCCCGTCATCGCACCTGACCGCCGCGGCTTCGGCAACAGCCACTGGAGCACCCTCTCAACGGGCGAGGTGACGTTCGACACATTCGTCCAAGACACCGTCAGCCTACTGGAGCACGTCCTCGGCAGCAACCCAACGCCCTTCGTCTTCGTAGCCGCCAGCATGGGCTGCAGCGAATCCGTGCTCGCCCACGCTGCCAGCCCGCTCCTCAGGGCACACTGCAAGGGCTTCGTGTGGATCGGCCCCAACATGCCGTACTCGGTGCGGTGCGACGAATGCCCGGGCGCCGCCGACCCGGCCGTGTGGGATGCGCTGAACGACGGCTTCCGCGGCGCCAACGGCAAGGACTTCATCGCGCAGGCCGTGCCGGGCATCTTCCGCGTGGACTTGGGCAACGACGTCGGCGAGCGCACGCTGCGCTTCTTTGAGCGGCTGGCCTGCCAAGCGGACCCCATGGCGCTGGAGCGGACGGCGGTCATCCTTAGGAAGCCCATGGCGGCGGAGCTCAGGAAGCTGGCGGCGATGGATGAGCGCGACAAGGTGCCCGTCTTGATCATGCACGGTGACTCTGATGCGGGGATGCCGTTGGAAGTCAGCGCAGCGCTAATTCACAAACTGCTGCCCTGGTCACAGCTTAAGGTCTACGAGAAGGCAGGACATGGTCCGTGAAGTGAAATCCTTATTCACAACTGTATGCCAAGAAAGCTGACCCCGTTGTCTAGGGCTTTACTTGACTCATGCAAAGCAAGTCATGGAGGATCTGCTTAAGTTTATTGGGTCTTTGGGTCTCTGACGGCTTTAACTTGACCATTGCTGGTAGCGACGATGCCCCTTCAGGCAGGTGCGCGAGCCGTGTCCTTGTATGAAGAACGAACGGAGACGCAACCCAAGGCAGCAGGTCACTTTGTTGTGAGACTCCACGTTCACTTGTTGGTGCTGAAGTAGACATTGATCAATCTGAGGCAACATGTCGTTGAATGGTGCTTGCAATGTTACATCTCCTCTCCAATTTCAGTGTCAGTCCGCGTTTTCAGAAACCAAACACACGGGGTTGGCGGGTTTCCGCCATCCATCCTTCAAGCGGGTGTTAAGCCGGCCAGCTGTGGGCCACCAAATCCGCATCGGCCCCTTAATTAAGAACGGTTGGATCCAGAACTCCCGCTACGACTGGCAGAGAATGAGTGCCCCTTGCCGCTCCTGTCTGCAAACTTCAAAAGAACCTGGTCTCAAGTAGGCGTGGTTCTAACATGGAGACTTGGTAGGTAGGTATGTTGCAGATATCGGCCGAGACTTATTCAACACCACACCATCCAACGGATGGGACCATGCATCATAGCGATATAGCTCGATAATTTCCCGTATAGACTCATAGGAGTGATCGAACCCGGTGCCTAGTACGTCCCATGTCTGTCAGGCAGTTTGGCAATCACAAGGTTGGAAGCAGCCACACGGCGCGACGGTACTTCAGATCTTTGGAACGAGGCGACGGATCTCCGCCTCGGACTGTCGGATGCACCGGCACGATTGGCCTACACAGAAACTTGATCACAATCCCCAACCGCGACCGTACCCTAATCTGACAGCTTACCAATCCCCGTTGTAGACTGGGGCCGACAGTACTGGTAGTAGGGCTCGAGTAGGGTTAGTGGAGAAGAAGTGAGGGGAGAAGCGAGAAGGATGGCGCTCCGGACTTAGTAAGTCTTGAGTAAGTGGTCTCGGATCCGCGGTATGAAAAGTGCATTAGTGCATCCTTCCAATGCTACTCAGGCAGTGGTGAACGGGCTTTCGATGGCAATCTGCTGCCTGACGAGCCGAGCAAACCTGGAGGTTTTTGTGCCCGCTGGCTAACAACTACACGTGTATGTACGGCTCATAGGCAAGTTTTCATTTGCCCCTGCAGGGTTGGGTTCCAGTCAAAGTCACCTGGCCCTGCACGTCACTTGCGCGCCACTTGATGATTGACGGTACTGGACAGTCGGACATAACCTCGTACTTCCCGGGTTGCAGCCATCGCTTTTGTCGTCGTTGGCTTGCTACCTACTACCTACCTAGCAGAAACCCACCTGCCTGTCCTGGACATGGAACCAATTCCCGGTGCCATTCAAGCACAATCCGTGGCATCCGAGCAGGGTGATGGATATTCCCAAGGAAGCTTTCCGCTCGTCTGTGACAATGGAATGGAGATGAGCACTAATGCGAAGTTTTGTTAGACCGGTAGGGTAGGTATATAACCCCAATGCGCATGATTTGCCAACCCGGAACTCATATGCCCAGGACACGCAGTCCCCTCACATCTACTTTCTTTGTGACAGTTTACCAGTCAACACGTCAACTACAGCATGCTCCCCCAAGCCCTTCTCGTTGCCCTAGGGGTGGTTGCATCCACCGCGGCTGCATCCGCAGTCGACACGCAGCCCCTTACTCCCCGAGACTTCCTCAACCCCGGCCAGATTCGCACGCTCTACATCCACGACGACCACCCCGACCTCGGCTGTCTGACTGCCCTGGGCCAGTGGACAGTAGATGAGTCGCAGTGTGGCACCTTCATTGGGTCGTGGAACACCAACCTGAGCTATTACCTGTCTGCGCCAGCAACTGGCGGCTGCGGCATCGATCTGTCGACGTTCAAGTGCGGCCGTGATGGTGTCGAACCATCCGCGTTTGGGGTAAGTTGGTGCAACAGCACAATGCTCCTTCTGTATCTTTGCAGATGGTTCAGACCTGGCTTTTCCGTCAAATGGAGTGCTAATGTGCTAAACCTTATGCGTCAGATCTTCGGGTGGCCCGGCACCGGCGACGGCCCGGTCCCCGGCCGTGATGTGCTACGGGACGGCGAGTACGGCATTTTTGCCACAGCCGCTGCCAACAGCCCCCCTGCACCCGGGGAGGCGCCGCTGGACATCCACTTCTATGACGGCAGCGAGAATGGCAAGTGGGTGTGGCTAGGCTGGAAGGACCTCCCAAATCACGAGTGAGCAATGGTCGTGATGGCACCATGTTTTCGTGGAAGCATGGAGAAAGCAAAATTTGCTCCCAGAAGGAAGGCATGAGCCACTTGTTGGAAATTGGAAAACAACGCGGGACAATGTCAACTGTCCGTGGTCTTGCAATGACACCTTCTGTACCCAAAGTATTAGGTAGCTTTAACTCCGGTCATGAGATACTAAGCAGGCATAGAGTGCGGATTCTCGCATCAATGGAATACATCAATGATCATGGAAGAATGAGTGAATTATCCCCCTTTGTGTTAGCAAACATATCATTTCTCACTATTTCCCTATTTATTCATGAATATCTGAGTTCTGAACACGTGCTCGCGGTTCACCAACTAGGTACTGTCTGAGCGAGTTCTAGTTCTTCACCAGTTCCGAAATTCTCAAGCACAATGATCTCCTCCTCCCGTCTTGAGCTCAATTCAGGGAATTCCGTTGCACACATCCAAGTCTACGTGTAGATGGATGGGGACGATATCGGTCACCAGTCCTTAGTCACTCCTCGGGCCAGAATTTGCTCTCTACCGCTCACGATTTGAGCGTAGGAATTACCTTCGTCGTGGGCAAGCCAACAGTACAACCGCCCGTGGTGTAGTTGTCAGGGCCTACGCCGCAATTCCACGGCACAAAGACACTTCCAATGCCGTTGTTTGTCACTCTGGCATAGACCCCGATAGTCAGCGTTTTGTTCACAGGCTTCAATACACCCCCCCCTGGAAATCGCCAAGACGTGTGTGTGAAGCAAAACGCTCCTAGTAAAATATCAACTCACACTTGTCCGTCACTCGCCTCGCAGAGCCAGGTCTGGTTGATCGAGAGTGTGTGATTCTCCCGCTCCATATGGAACGATGTGGACGGCAGCCAGGGTGCGTCATCGGTACTAACGCCGCAGAGATTCCAGTATGGGTTACTCGGTACAAACAAAGGTAGGTCCGTATAAAACGCGTTGCATTGCACCGAGTAGTTGTTGGCCAGGTTCACGAGCTGGAACACGGTGCTGAATCCCGGGTTGGGCGATCCAAATGGCGCCGGCGGACAGCCGCACGACGCGCTGAGCTGAAAGTTGTGTATCTCCCACGATGGCGGCGAGCTGCAAGTTGTTGTTGGTGCCGGCGGCACGAGGGTGTAGGCTCCCTCGATCTGGTAGTTGTCGTAATATGTCCGTGTCCAGGAGTGGATGTTCGTGCCGCCCGAAGGTAGCTCGGGGCGGTCCCTTGTGTTACTCACAAAGTAATTCTCCGTCACTTCTCCCTTCACCAATGCTGTGTATCTGTTATGCAACGCCTCGTTAGCAAAAGGTTACATGTGTCAGACGCTTGTACCACGGGGACACATACAGCCGCTTTGGATCATTCCCACACATCGATGTCTCTTTCAATTCGATGACGTCCCAATATTCGTCCTGGTTGTACTTGAACATGGTGGTGTATCCCGTTTCAGAACTCTTGTTGTTGGGGACACAGAGCCTCCACTTGCTGCCTTGGTTGGGACCGGTGTAGTTTGCAACGAGTTGCGGCCCGGCTGCTTCACAATGCACGGACTGATTGCTGAAGCCCCCTTGGATGTCGAAGGTAATCCAAGCAGTGGTAACATTGGTGCCGTCTGGTTGGATTGTGTCGTACACCATGTAGAGATAGTTCCTCAGTGCCCACGCTACATCAGAAGCCGACCCAAAGTCCGTGGGCGGACATGCGTCAGTAGCGACTCCTGGCTGTGTTTTTGCCATAGTAAAGAACAGGCAAACAAACAGGCATAAGCATTGTCGAAACATCTTGCCTCCCATTTGATGAATGAATGGTATGAGGAGCGATTCAGGTCAAGTTGGTTGTGGACACTGAAACCTGGTTGCCACAATATGCTCTCTCAAGAGCGGGATAGACCGTTGCTTCTATACTTCATCAAGTGGCAACGTTGTATTGGCATATGGATAAAGTCGTCATTGTGTGTAGGGAAAAGACGGCGTCTCTCCCACCGTCGGCATTAAACCCGGCCACATCTTCCCAAATGCCCGGCAATTAGTGACCAGTTTGCTTTTGTAACACCATTATCGGTTACATGCCTCTTGCTCGCGTGGGAACCACTCCACGCGCGATGTAGCTGTTCCTTATACGGCCTCATCAAGGGGCACACTCTGTTTACAACCGGGCACGTACCGGGGTACCTACCTGCATCGCCACGCATAGAGACAAAAATGTAGCCACCGGTTGGAGTCGCGTAAAGACCTACATTGAACGAGAACGATGCCACCCTATCAAAAACTAGGTAGGTAGATTCGTGAATGACTTGATACATACCTAGGTACTCTGGAAAGATGCAAACAGGCCGCGTCTGTTATTCTCACAGACTTGACTGAGGCGGCTCCGGTCCTCGCCGGGGCCTCAAAACTTCCAGGCGTTTAAGCGAAATAAGGATGAATGGGTAGGCATGAGAATCGGGTTTGGAGTGGCTAGATACGCGAACTTGTATCGCTTGCTTTGTTGGGACGGTACACGGGCTGTTGGCTGCATGCTGTGGCCTGTGGTTGAATTTATCCTGACAACCAACGCAGCGCGCACAGCCCATAGCTTGTGCTTGTCCCCTCCTTCTCGCAAGACTATGCGCAGGTCTTGACTATCTAATGACACCGAAAGCATCCTCGTGTGGCACTCTTCGTGTCCGCGAACAGCGCGTTTGAGCCACGGATCAACGACTTGCCCCTCGGCGACGACGACTATGTCACCGCACGATTCCAAACCCGCCGCCACGGCCGCGCCAACTGCTCCACCGATCGGCGGAAGTTCGCAACCACCGCAAAGTCCCGAGGTACTGGCACCGCGTGCAAGCGCGTGGCGAATTTACCGGCGCCGGCCGTTCGCTGCAGGCAAGAACGTGGACGGGTCGCCTTATCCGCGTTGGTTCACCATTCCAGCACGCGCCTCGTTGTTCGCACTCGAAATAGGCTCAGCCGTGTATGTTGGCTTGTACCACCAGTCAATGGTGAACAGGGGTTATAGATCTCAGGCACAGACCGCTATCTGCGGCGTGAGTAACCCGCTCAGTTCAGTTTATACCCCATCCCTCCTGTTGGCAGTCACACGGTATCGCAGCCGCTATGTCATGCAATTCTTTCGGTTGTAAGACACAAGCCAACCTGGGACGCTACAGATTGTCCTGGCTGCCCTGACCGATATCGTCATCACCATTATGGCCTTGGCTAGACGGTACAACGGCAGAGCAGCGGGTGCAGCGACGTTCTCTGACGCCATTGCTGGCCTTATCAGCTCTATTGGCGCCGTGTTCTTGCCGATTCACGAGCGAGTTTCAGACGATCTCTTCAACAAAGTCACAGATGTGTCGAGCATTCTTGTGATTACCATCGGGTAGGTCATACCTACCTCCACTTCACGCCCTGGGCAAGTGGGCCACTTCATCGTCGGCTTCTTCGTTTTGAGGGTGCGTTCTTATGCAGTAATGTGATGCTGACAGTCATGATCAGCGCGGCCCATGCTGTGGCCACTCTTGGAGGATGCATCGGGTGCTTTATCGTAACCAGTAGGAGTAAGAAAACAGAACAGCAGCTGCAGGATGAGGCCATCGCTCTGTACGCCATCGCTACCTTCCAAACGCAACCTCAACCCAGCGGGGTGGATGCATCGCAAGCGCAACTGGCCAGCCGGCAAGACGATGTCCAGAATCGCAGCTCGACATTAGCTCCCGGCGAAGCGGAGACGCCTGTGATGGGTGATGAGGTTGGATCAACTGCGGACACAAACGCAGAGACCCAAGCAGTGGCGAAGACGACTGAAGCAAGTCCAAAACCCGAAGGTCCGATTCCGGGCACAATGCGTTGATACGGTACGTAGTTGGGTCAGAAAGGAGCAGGGAGCTGAGGGCATTTATTTGGGCAGGCTGCTGTTCGTGTCACCGTGTTGAGGAAAGGGGAGAACGGCCGGGAGTGATGGACAACTTCAGGTTGCCGTTGATTAGTACTTGAACTTGCAGAAGGTAGTGCAAAAAGCCTCCGAGCGAGCCGAGTAGATCAGCGGTGCAGAATGTCGGACAATCCACGTGGCTGAGTCACCTCAGACTGTCCATCCTGCTTCAAGCCCTCGGCTTCCGTATTCGGCTGACAACAGATTGCGTGAATTTACTCAACCATGGACGAGCCTCAGTCTTTGACCCAGTCCGGTCTATAGCGGGCGCATATGCCCCGTCGGCAATGCCAGATGATATCACGGTGCAGCATCGTCAACGCCTCTGGCCCAGGACACATGCACGCCAACGTGCACTCATGCATCCTTCAAGGAGGGGCGCCTGCAGTAGCTTGTTGCCCTACTGAGCATTTTCCTAAGCGATGTCCAAAAAAAGACCGGTGCGGGCCGCCTCTCTGAACGTGGCGTACCAATGAAGGAAAGATTGACATGTCAAAGCCCTCTCCGGGAAGTGGAAGGTTGCATCTGGGTCCAGGGCTATTGCTGCACTCGACCCTTCGGGCGTGCAGCAATGGAACACCATCGGTTGGTAAGCCAAGACAGGGCTAGAGAGGGAAGAGGACACGGGACATCGCCCATCTTTCGACCCATGGTTGAATCGGGCGTTACTGAAGGCAAACAAGTCTTTTCGGCCGGCGGTCGGTATCCGATTAGATTCCAAGCAGTGGCGAGATGACAGCCAGGGGCACTGCGATCTCCCAGGGCTGCGAGTCATGACAGACGCAGCAGCCCTGTTTTTTTTTACCCACAATTCCCGAGTCTCTCGCTCAGTTTTCGTTCGGACTCAGGGGAGAAGAACCTGCCAGAAACCCCGATGCCGAAGCCTCTAACCCCAGCTAGTTGCAGCAGCTAGTTGCAGTGTGGGTTTAGTAGCATTGCAGATGGTAGAACCAGGTTTGGTGTTCTTCGCGAATGGGTGTTAACGAATCGAGGTGCTTTTCCTGGCTCAGCTCGTAAGAATACGACCTCAAAGTTCCCAGCACGCCAGGCTTCCCATTAGGATTTTCCAGTTCCTTGATTTAAGAATGCACGTCGAGATTCCCCGCGAGGACACGTGAATTCATGAACGAACCGAAGCCTTCCCCTGGCGTGGGGAGGTTCGAGCGGCCTGTGGTGGAGATAATTTCCTGGACGAAAGCCAAGTATATAATGACTCGACCCTAAACAGAACATGGATAGACGTTGGTAGCTCCAGTCCAGCCAGTGTCTCCCAGCCCCTTGATGAGCATTGTTTACCTTTGCCAGTAGTCGCATTGCCCATCATGGTTTCTTCCTCCGTATTTGCTGATATCTTGGCACTTCTTTCCGCCGCCACACATGCTGCCACCCCGAGGAATAACACCGAGATCTGCAATCTCATCGACCAGGTAATCTCGCCGGCCAGCGACGTAGTCTATCCGGGTAAGAGACTTCGAGCCTGCGAGCTCTCTTGGCCTGGTGTCTGGT
This sequence comes from Chaetomiaceae sp. R4402, assembly GCA_023628555.1. Taxonomy (NCBI): domain Eukaryota; kingdom Fungi; phylum Ascomycota; class Sordariomycetes; order Sordariales; family Chaetomiaceae; species Chaetomiaceae sp. R4402. The sequence continues at coordinate 134,566 of JAMAKO010000045.1, read as the reverse complement.
TGCTGAACTGTTTCAATAATCTAGTGCAGCTGCTGCAATTCAGCAACGACACTTCGCACTGGTTCCAGTCGTCCAGTGACAGTCCCTCTTGCGTGGTTGAGGCAGGCTCTCCCGAGGATGTCTCATACGTGTTGCAGATTATCGGGGCGTCTCGAACCCCCTTTGCTGTCTCCTCGGGCGGCCACAGCTGCAACCACGGGTTCTCCAGCACGCAAGGCATCCACATTTCGCTTAAACGCTTCAACCAGGTTCAGCTGTCCAACGACGGGACGGTTGTCTCGCTTGGATTTGGCTTGGTAAGAAGTACCTGCCTAAACTTCCTGGTTGAGGCACCCACTTACACTGAACATTGCGCAGCGATGGCCGGATGTCTACGACGCATTGGCAGACAGCGGAGTCAACGTCGTCGGCGGAAGAGTTCCGGGTCCCGGCCTCGGTGGCTTCTCGCTTGGGGGTGGATATTCATGGTACGCTCACGCCGGCACGGTGTCTAATCTCATGTTGAAGTGAGCAAACTGACTGGATGCCAGGAAAACGAACCAGCATGGTTGGTCTTTTCGGTTTAGGTTGTCACATCAAGCGTCGAGCTCTTTTCTAACAAACTTAACTAGGCTTGACTTGTGACACAGTCAAGACATTCCACGTTGTCCTTCCGGTACGTGATACGTGATGTAGACTTTGATCTGGACATGCCGTGTAACGGAATATCATGGCTCGAACATTGACTGATCATCAACGGCGCTGAGCTTTAGAACGGTACTATCACCACAGCTTCAAACGGTCATAACCAAGAACTCTTCTTTGCCCTTAAAGGGGGCCTGAACCGCTTTGGCATTGTGACCTCGGCCGAATTCTATACCCACCCACAGCCCCCTAAGGTTTGGGTAAGATGGCCTATGCATTCCTGGCGTCGTTGTAGGCGTGCAAACTATTAACGTCTAAACATCCAGGGCGGACTTCGGACATATCCTGCTCTCAGCCTACCGGGACTCCTGAACGCCACCCAGGCCTTCTACCAGCAGAATACGGACCCAAAAGCACAAATCATCACAACAGTGGACGGAAGCGCTCTTGGCGTCGATGGCATGGCGCTCCTGTTCTACGATGGTCCGACGAAGCCAGCAATCTTCGACCTTTTTGATGGCTTATTGACGACCCTCGACAACACGGGCCAGAAGTCCTTCAGTGACTTCGTCGGCAGCTTCCCATCCTACCTGCAGGTGAACGTCCGGGGCACGTTCGCCACTTTTTCGACCTCCGCACTCACTGCGCGTTTCCTCGACGCAGTAAGAGCGGAGGCAGCGGTACGTTAAACCCATCTGAGACCGGGACTGCTAGGGCCAGGAGATGTGTGAGCAAACGTCACGAAGGAAGCAAGATGCTGATTGCGGCAACATCTGTTGTGCAGGCCATCGGGCAAGTTTCGGCATTGCACACCGGCACCACAGTCAGCTACGACATTGAACCGTTCACACGGTACGGCCAGCACGCCACGGACAGCGCGTTCCCCCATGGAGATTCTCTTCTTCCGGTAGGTCTCTCGGTTGCTGACCGCCTTTTGGCAAGCATATCTCATACGCACGTTTGATAGCATGATGCTGACTGAACCCCTTTTGCCTGACAGCTCAATTTCCTTTTTTCCTGGGCTGACGCGGCCGAGGACGACTGGTGGTACGCTCGCATTCAGCAGTCTCTCGAGACACTGAAGCAGGTGGCGAGGGAAGAGGGCATTTACCAAGACAGCTTCGTGTCATATACAAATTATGCAACCGCAGATACTCCATCGGAGGAGCTTTACGGAGCGCAGAATGTCGCACGGTTGCGGGCTATCAGGGACAAGATTGACCCAGACCGGGTCATGGAGTTGACTGGCGGGTTCACTTTGTGAAGTCCCAGAGTTGGAAATCATGGCAGGTGTCAGTGTGAGGTATTCGAGATGTTGGGAAATGCAATGGGACGGATCTCTTTTTGATGACTGCACAGGTGCCAACTGCAGAAGTCAAAACTCGCATAACGAACGAATGTCCGGCCAGTTTTTGTTCCAGGAGTTCACATACACGGTCCTGCCCGATCCGCCACTCATGACAACGACGGGACCTCGACAAGCTAGTTACACAGTTGACAGTAAGATACTCGGTCTTGAGTCAACGAATAGGGCCACGAACAAAGAAGCCTTGCCCATCCTCGAGAACAAGTAGGCACCCACAGGGCAGTGACGTGTTGCGGGTCTCGGGAGTCTTCATCCGCTTGTTGAGAGCCGCCGCCCAATCAAAGCGCCATCCGCTCGAGTGCCTTAGCCGAGCAAGGGACGATCCGACCTGTGGGGAAAGCCCCTTCCGTGGGGGAGCCGTGGCCATTGCTGAAGCTGTCGCGAGTGCTCATCCACGTCCACTGGCATCTTTTCCCGCTCATATAAAAGTAGTAATCTACCTTAGCTCGGTAGCAAATTCACAGGCAACTTCCCTGCCATAAGGTCAACTACTTACCTACCTGCCCTACCCATCCCGAACCAAGATGTTCTACCAACCGGGCAAAACGCCGCACAACTTGCCCTTCGACCCTTTCAAAGCCTGCGTTGTGCCGCGGCCCATCGGCTGGATCTCAACAACATCCCCCCTCCCACCAGCCACGACATCCAACCCGCACCCGCAACCCGCGCACAACCTGGCGCCCTACAGCCAATTCGCGCCGCTAACCTTCGACCCGCCGTACGTGCTCTTCTCGGCCAACCAGACCCCCGACCGCAGCAGCAGCAGCAGCAGCAGCGGAGAGGGCGCGACGCGCAAGGACACGGTGCGCAACGTCGAGGCCACGGGCAAGTTCGCATGGAACCTGGCGACGTGGGACCTGCGGGAGGCGGTCAACGCCACGGCGCAGCAGCTGCCCCCCGGCGAGGACGAGTTCGTGCACGCCGGGCTGGCCAAGACGTTCACGACGCTGCTGCCGGGCGACGACGCCAACCCCGTGCCCATGGTCGAGGCTAGCCCCGTCCGGTTTGAGTGTGTGTATCATTCGACGCTGCGGCTGCCGGGGGATGGGCCGATGGGCAGTGTGGATGTGGTGATTGGCCGCGTCGTCGGCGTGCATATTGCGGATGGGGTGCTGAATGAGCAGGGCAGGCTGGATGTGCGGTTGACGAGGCCGATTGCGAGGTGCGGGTACTACGAGTATGCGGTCATTGGTGGCGAGGGGACTATCTTTGAGATGGTGATTCCTGGCATGGATGAGATCTTGCTGGCTGGGTTGGAGGGTGACAAGGCGCGGGTGGACAGGTGGGTAAAGGAGAAGGAGAAAGAAAAGGCCAAGTTATAGCATTGCGTCAAGACCAGACAAGAATGGTTTCCTATTGATGGTGTTTATGCAGGAGTGTATGCACCTCTACTTGATTTTATGTCTGTGCCGTGTAATTAATGCACCCATCAACCCCCACTCACCGGATCTGTCGTCGTCCAACTTGGATCACTCAACGCCGGAAGACTCTCCACCATAGCCCACTTGCCGTCCCACTCCCAGTACGAAAGCACCCCGTCTGTCCCTTCTGTGATCATGTGCATCTTTTGGTTGAAGCTGCCTTGCACCAGAGCGTGGACTTGCTTTACGCCGGTGCCTGCGGTCTCCGCCAACCGCCACCTCCCCTGTGCACCCTCGACAGGCGCCGTCATACTGATATCGTCGTTTGATCTTTGCCAATGCTGCACGCTTCCGTTGACTGCAACAGCCAGCTGAAACCCGCCAACGCTCGTTTCGTTGACTGTGTTGAGATAGTCCTGAATCATGACGGGTGACGTATCCAACGGGATGCCGCTCCCAAACACTTCGCCCGCTGACCACTTCGCCGAGTCCTGCCCACTCCGCCAAAATAGCTGCAGTTGTTTGTCACCGCGGACGGCTACGGTGTAGAGGTTCCCACGAGATGTTCCTTGCACATTGTAGAGGTCTAGGTTGGCGTTGGACTGGACCAGGGATGGGCCGCTCTGGGCAATGTTGCTCGCGATAGCAGGGTTCACCAGCGTCCAGACAGTGCTGTTGGCAGATTGTTGCCACTGAATCTGTCAGCATCTTGAAAGAATTTCATAACTTGAGCTGGATGCGTGGGTAAAGGAAAAGTGCTGCGTACCTCGTTCAGAGTACCATCGGCATGCTTCACAACCAAAATAAGCGCCGATCCGTCTCCCTGGGTTAGCCCGGGATAGCCATCGATCACCTTGCCGTTGATCGCTGAAACTTGTGCCCACTTCTTTGACACCTGACTGTATGCCCACTGTCGCAATGTATGGTTGCTGTCCACGGCAACAGCGTGGAAGTTCCGACTAAATGAGGTCCCAGCAATGACAGGCTGACCAAGGACACTGTCGCTGGGGATCATGACGACCTTGCTCCATTTTGTCGAGTCACTGTCCCTGGAGATATGCGTAAACCCCGTCGTGCCGGAGTTACTGACGAGCAGCTCGAAATTCCGGTGCGTGTCTCCGTTGCCGGACTGCAGCATGCTTCCGCTCTGGTGCCGTCTCCGTGTCCAGGGATCAGGGTTGACATTAGTGAGGGCGTACTTCGTCCAGGAATCGATGTTGGCGTTGTCATATCTAAAACAAGCTTCTTGTTAGATTCGCCTCTGTGGTGACAAGAACTGCCGCACACAAATTTATTGAACTCATGCATGTCTAGTCGTCAGTGCATCTGGGTTAAGGTGGTAACTCACGCAAAGTGAACAAACCCCTCCTCCCCCCACCCCCTTCCCCAGGAGTTCTTCATGATCCACGCCTGCTTGTCATCGTCATAGCCGACCAATAGCGCAATGTGGTTTCCATTTGACGGCGACACGCCATCCCACTTGTACACACTGCTCTGCGCCGTCGGTTTCCACGAGTCAAAGTCCGTGTACAGGATGAAAGTGGCTACCAGGGGGCCGTACTGGTCCAGCCATTTCTTCTGGTCCTCGATGGCGCCCAGCGCCTGGTAAAACGGAATGCGAGTTGTCCTGCCCGACCGATCGCCGCAGTGCTGGTAGCCATGTAGTGTCGCTTGGTACGGATCGCACGGCCAGTCGGCGATACCCGGTGCCGTGGCGTTGGAGTCGATGAAAGCGGCGCCTTGGCCGGCAACCCAGGCGAGCGTCTCCTCGGCGTTGCCAACACTGTCACAGGCCGCGCCTACGCCGTCGTGTAGGTCGGCCTCGCTGCGCTTGCTCCACACGCCGTGCTCGATGCGGACCATGGCTTCGATCAGGGCGGTGACTGCGAATGTCCAGCAGCTGTTGCATACGCCTTGGTCCTGCGGCGTCGTAATGTAGTTCAGGCCAGCGCGGTTACGCCAGTCGACGGAGACGGGGAGTGAGGATGCCGTTCCGCTGGCCGCGTTAAACGAGTGACCCTTACCGCTCGCGCCCTGTGATGACGGCGGCGAGTAGATAGAGGAGCGAATCTTGGACCAGTCGAGGGGCCCGACCGACGACGCCGGGACTGGCTCGGGCCATGGCAGTCGGCGCGGTTGAAACAACGGGTTGGCAACCACGCCGGCTGCGAGGAAGAGTGATAGGACAGACACGCAGGGCCAACCCATCCTGCATGTGTGAGAAGAGACAACCTCTAAAGTGATGCACTTGGGTATGCCCAACACATCTTCGAAGCCAGGGCCTCGTTATATCCCCAGCGTGACGTTCACTCTTCTCATTGCCTCGGAAGCAGCCGAACGAAATTTTGCTCTTCCCCAGCATGGAGCCCTACGGGTATGCGCGAAATGCAAACCCCATCTTCCCCATATCTTGTTCGTCTCCAGCATGTTCCCCTTCCGGACTGCCAAACGCGGCATCTCACTTTGGCGATCATCTACGTCGAGCGCCCGAACCCGGGTCTACCGAAGTGTATGGGGGCATCCCACCAATGACGAAGGCCTTCCCCGCGGAGCATCCCCTGACCACCCGCTCTGTTGATCTCCCGGAGTGCCGTCTGAAACGGCCGAGACCCACCCGCATACAAGGCCAATTCCAAGGTCATATGCGGACGCACCGCCCGTTTAGCCGCGGCCTGCGTTTCCGGGTTACGTCCACCCTGTAATGCCGCGCGTCGACGCGGGCTGGAGGAAGAGACAGTGGAATGTTGGGCATCGAGGTCACAAAAGCCAAGATAAGAACACGTTCACATCTAAAGTAAAAGCTATTAAAAATATTGCATTCAAGGCTTGTTCTGCTACGCAAGCAGGTTCGGTAATGGCTCGCAGTGGCTGCGCCGGAACGAGACAACGCTGCCTGCCCGGGTAGTCATCAAAGACTGCTACTTACCACACCAGGCATGCTTCAAGGCAGAGCCAGGAAGATCTTCTTCAGCTTCTCATAGTCGGGCGTTCCCAACCCCGTGACCGGATCCCAGCCCTTGACAGCACTGAACCCCTTGGTACCGCAACCCGGGTTATTCCCCTCGACAACATCGTTGAACACCTCCGGATGGGCATACAGCACCGGGTTGATAAACCCAACGGGGCCCTTGCCCGCCCGCAGACGCTCGCCGTTGATCAGCGCAATCATGGCGCCAAACGTGGGGCTGGACGCGGACGTGCCCGAGAAGGACATGAACCCGCCGTCGATGCCGGTGACGTAGTCCTGCGATGCGAGCGCGACGTCCGGGTAGCCGCGCACGGCGCGCGTGTTGTTGTACACGGACGCGTTGTAGCCCGGGTCGTGCTGCGCGTAGTAACCGCCCACGGCGCCGGCCTGGTACGACGGCAGCGTGAACAGGTTGCTGAAGCCGCCGCCCGAGGCGAACTTGGTCGCCGCCACTTCGCGCGTGCCCACGGGCTTGCCGGCGGGCAGGCCCGTGCCGCCGACCGAGGTGATCCAGGGGCAGGTGCCGGGAAACACTGTGGTCATGTCAGATCACCATGCATCCTGCCGCGCAAATCAGAGGAAAGGGGTAGTACACACTGGGGTTGAACCGGCCGTAGTCGGCAGCGACAGGCGTGTAGGACCCATCCGGCTTGACACACTGGCCCCTGAGACCAGCCACGCCGGTATCACCAGATGAAAACAGCACCGTCACGCCCATCAGGCCGAGCTTCATGTACTCGGCGCACTCGCGGGCGCGGTAGCTGGCCGGGCGGGCGTCCTCGTTGCTGCCGTACGACACCGAGATCACCTTGGTCGCGTTGTAGACGCCGCACATGGGCTGGCCGGTGTAGGCGCCCGCGCTCGCGGCGTCGTGCGGATAGATGGCGTCCCAGTCCGGGTTGTCGCCGCCGCCCGTGGTGCAGTACGAGCCGTCGATAGCGTCGAGGAAGTTGTTGTTGGTGGCCGGGTTCCAGACGACGCTGTCGCCGACCTGGTAGAGCGTCACGTTCTGCGGGTACGTCAAGGACATGGCGTAGCACAGGTCCAGGTTGGACTCGCCGCGCGTGTCGGACCCGGTCTCGTTGGTCAGGTAGCCGCCATCGATGCCGTTGAAGATCGGAGCGGTCCCGTTCGGGATGGTGTGACTGCCGTAGACGCTGAAGAAGGCGTTCAGGTCGTCCTGGTTGTAGCTCTGGGGCGCAAACTCGACGATGCCGTAGCTGTTGCCCTTCACGGGGTGCACATCCTTGGGGATGTTGTACCTTGCGCGAGGTCAGTCATGATACAACCGCTATGCTTGAGAAGGTGACTGACTTACAGGGCGCGCAGGCAAGCAGGAGTCGTGGCTTCGCTGCAGTTCTTCAGCGAGTCCGCCTCGGGATGGCCGTGCGGAGGGAGCTTCTTGAACTTGGGGGGGAGGGAGCTATCGCCCTTTCCGATGCTGCGGCGGGTGGTAATGGCCTCCCGCTCGTCAAATTGAAGCGTGGGGGCTACCAGGTCGATGTGCGCCTGAATGGCAGCCGGAACGCTGTACGACTCGCATGCGACGAGCCGGGCGCCATCAGAATTCTGGTAGACGCTGTAGGTGGTATCGAGCAGAGTTTCGGCCTGGCCGACGGTGGTGGCTATCTTGATCCAGTTCCGGCCCGAAGTGGTCGAGATGAGGTCCTTTGCCACACCTTCCTTCAGCAGCCATGCCTCCGTCTCGGTGACGGCGTCCTCGCTGGGCGCGAACATGTCGATGACCTGCTGCGGAGACCAGTGCTGGCCGTACGTTGCCGAGTTGGGGTTGGAAATGCTGTCAACAAACTCGTTCGCTCGCTCGAGGTTGTTCTGCTTTAGGCCGATGCGCAGAGTCAGGGGCGTGTTTGCTTCTGCACGGCCAATCTTGGCCCACTGCTCTTGGATCATATCTCGCTTTTCGTGAATGAGCTTGGTCGACGACGCAGGATGGCCATGAGCTGCCGCGGCAAATGCCACCGCAGCAGAGACGGCGTATGCAACGGCGGATGATAGCATCATGGGCTGTGGCTGGGGGGCATGGACGGTGCTGAGGAGAACGACGTACGAAACACAACGTCCATTCCAGCTGTGATCTCTATATACCCGCGAACTAAGAGGGTTGTCGTAGTGCCAAGATGCATGAACCACTTGCCCCCGTCGTGTCCCTGACTTCTGAGCACCTAACATCACTAACCTTCGTATCGTGGTGTCCAGGACTAGTCATGATGCCAGGTCGGGCTTAGTGCTGATGTGTTAGACCACTGCAGGTCGCTCGTGTTGCCCCAGTTGCTGATTCATGGTTCCCTGGTTTCAGCGAATTGCGGCCTCTGATTGTGGGTTTAATAATCGCCAGGATACAACGTTAACCTTGGCGATCATCGGGCAAAACCAGGTTTGAGAGGGAGAAAATGGACCCTGGCCTTGACAGAAATGTCTCTTTCTAAGCTTCAGGTATGCATAATGCGTGGTCTTGCCCCTTGGTTCGTATGCATAGATCGCCAAATCGACTGCCTGGGATGGACATCTAGAATGTTACCGGCGTATATGTGTGCCTCTACCGTAGTAGGCGACCTGGATACCTAGATAGTTACTATGCCTGTTTTGCCCCATGAGATAGGTATTTATGCTCATGTCACAGATACAACACAGAAGCTGTAGTTAAGTAACGTTAAACATGATATTAAAGAAGGCAAAATCAACCCAGTGCTTGCAACGTCAATTCACATGAGTCTGATACTCATCGCCCGTCCTGCGCCTTGTCCACTTGGACGGGAATGCATCAAGGTACCCGTATACATTTCCATTCTGTGCCTCGGGCTCGAAGCCATGCCAGACATACAAATCGGCGACCATGAGTGGCAACGACTCTGGCGGTTTCGGAAGGTCTGCTGCTTTCGCAGCTACAATGGTCAGAACCAGGAGAAATGAGCACGGATATTTTGGTGAACAATGTCTGGGGCACCGTGGCATGGGGAATGGCATGGATGATGGGGTACCTACCTACCTACCTCCCCATGGCCAAAAAAACGCGTGCACCAAATGGATTAACCGCAAAAGCGAGGCACAAGATAGCGGCTTCTGTAACTGCGAAGGCGCCCCGACAAAACGCTACGGGCATTCCACAACGCGAAGCAGCTCGATCCGGCATAGGACAACGGCTATCAGGAAAGCCACAAGCCTTGGCGGGGCAGCCTCCATCTAGGAACTTTGCCCAATCTCTACCAGCTACGCTGGGTCGCAATGCGGCGCAGGATCCCGAGCAGCAGCTATTCAACTGATAGGCTCGTCGGCATCTGAACCATCGCACGAGGCGGCCATCCAGCCTGTACAAAACCCCCGATCTAAATCCCTCGGCCTCTCAAGACACAAATCGCCAAACGCAGTCACCAGTTTTGGTCGCGAAGCTGCCCGTTCTGTTTTCGTGGTAAAACCACCAATAGTGAAACCAACTCTGGAACCACTCATGTGGGATGACAGAGTTCAAGACATCCATGATATCCTAACGCCCGTGCCGAGAAGACCAAGTCGGCTAAAGCCCCCTACCACTACACCGGATCAGGCATCCAGCCGCACCGCTACGAGTTTTGTCCATCCTCGTGAGTATTTCACTCTAGCTGTACCACAGAGCCGCGCAGCTACGAAGTCTGTTCCAACCCGTACCGATTTCCGTCTGGTCATACCACCTACTTGCGATGCCCTAGATCAGGAATCGAGCCGCGCCACTGTGAAGATGGTTCCTGCCCTTGATTCTACCACTCCATCTGTTTCACCCATCCCCGCGCGCTGTGCTTTCCGTCCAGCTATACCACCTATTCGGGGTATGAACAAGCAAAAGGCCAAACCAGCGCGATTACCAGGAGCCGAACTAGGACAATTGCTAGGAAAACATCCGCGCGTAGAGTCCGACATATCAACAATTCGACAAAAGAGGTCCGAGGAGTCGGCTTTGAAGAGATTCAGGCCCTCTCGCGCTGCCGAGAAGCCGGCGTTGCTCAGCACACTCCCTGTCCCATCTGACTTGCGAGATGGACATAAACGAAGAAAGCGAGATGCTGTACTTTGGAACAGTCGAGTTACTTCAATGTTGGTACAGGGGGTGGGGGAGAACGGCGGCCCTTCAGTGCTGTCGAATCCCCTTCCGGTCGAATCAACAACAAGATCAGACCTCTCATTTATCGAGGAAGAAGAAGGGGAGGAATTGTAAGTAGGAGTCCTTTGCTAGATAGTTCCGCGTCTGATTTCAAGATCAACACCGACGTTTGCCGAAAGCTGCTACATTCCAGTGAAAACTTTGCCTGGTTAGTCATGTGCGGATACGAAGAGCCAGGGCTACATACAGTCTGTGACAGAGAGACCGCAGTGAAGAATGGGCTCGCGCGGCTATATGGGAAGGTGATGGTAGCCACTCTTTTCAAGGCTCTCCCCAGCTCGTCAATCAGGCAGCCGGCCGTCGCGGCAAGACGTAGACACCCGGTCGACGCCGAGCATACCAAGCGGCCAAAGCCCGGCCGTTCCCAGCGAATTAATGCCCGCTGCGGCTGCCCAGGACGGTCATGTTCTGTTCGCGGAGGGGCGGATTTGACTGGATGTATTCGCCAAGACCTGCAGACTTGGACCCTCTGCCCTGCGGCTCCTTAGGCCAGCAGCAGATAAGGAGCTCGGTGACGTCAACCGGAATCACATTAGAAAAGAGAAGCAGAGGAAAATATAACGTATCTTATAAGCGAGCCGGCCATATAAGCGAGCCGGCCACTTTACCCGCGACGCGTCACTTCCGCGCTTACTATTAGATTTTCTTCCACAACATAACATGTCTTCTTCTTCGTATGAGGCTAGGATAAACCTAGCGCTCGAAGCGATACAAAATGACCAAAAACTAAGCATAAGGGCTGCAGCGAAGCACTATGACGTTCGACGAACAACCTTATAAGACCGACTAGCGGGCCGCCCTGCACGCAACGATACTATACCCAAATCACGTCGCCTTGCAGATTCCGAAGAGAAGGCTATTATTGACTATATTATTGAGCTGTATAAGCGAGCTTTCCCACCAAGGCTACGTGGTGTGGAAGATATGGCCAACCAACTACTACGCGTACGCGACGCGCCCCCTGTCGGCAAGCTCTGGGCCCACAACTTCGTTAAACGCCAGCCAGCCCTCCGTACGCGTTGGTCGCGTCGATACGACTACCAGAGGGCTAAGTGCGAGGATCCGAAGATCATTGGCGAGTGGTTTGCCCTTATACGGAACGTCAAGGCCAAGTATGGTATTGTGGATGACGATATCTATAACTTCGACGAGACGGGGTTCATGATGGGCATTATCTTCGCGGGCATGGTGGTTACGACCTCGGATGGCCGTGGCAAGGCGAAGCTGGCCCAGCCTAGTAACCGCGAATGGGCGACGGTAATCTAGGGCGTCAATGCACTTGGCTGGGCCATCCCTCCATTCATCATCTTGGCCGCGCAGTACCACCTCGCTAGCTGGTATACCGAGTGCGGCCTGCCGGCCGACTGGCGTATCGCAACAACCGATAATGGCTGGACTACCAATGCCGTAGGCCTGGATTGGATCAAGCACTTCGACTACCATACGGCGCCCCGGGCAAAAGGCACGTACCGGTTGTTGATCCTCGACGGCCACGAGAGCCACCACTCGACCGAATTCGAGCTCCATTGCCAGAAAAACAACATCATTACGCTCTGTATGCCTCCGCATTCCTCGCACCTACTCCAGCCACTCGATGTCGGCTGCTTCGGGCCGTTGAAGAAGGCGTATGGTCGCCAGGTTGAGGACTTAATGCGCATGCATATCAACCACGTTAGCAAGCTCGAGTTCCTCTGCGGCTTCCGCGAGGCCTTCTTCGCCTCGATGACGGAGAAGAATATCCAGGGTGGCTTTGCCGGGGCTGGCCTTGTGCCATACGATCCAGAGAGGGTGATATCCAAGCTGGATATCAAGCTTCGTACACCATCGCCTGTAACCTCGCGGGCCGGCACACCACAACCTTAGGTATTCCAAACGCCACACAACCCCCAGGAAGCCAACGCACAGTCAACGCTTATCAAGACTCGTATCGCCAACCATCAGAATAGCTCCCCAACCCCGATGTTAACTGCTGTAGACCAACTAGCCAAGAGTACAACGGCTGTGATGTACCAGATGGCTCTTCTTACCGCAGAGAACGCTTCGCTCCGCAAGGCCAACGAGGCACTAAGCAAGCGCAAGAAAGCTAAAAGAACACGTGTGCAGCTTGGAGGATCACTTACTCTACAAGCCGCAATGGATCTACTAGGCCCAGGAGCCGTGGGTAGGGAGGGAGCGCAAGAAATACAGCCGGATGGTAGTAGTGCAGGGGGGGTCCGTACGAGGGTTCAGTCCTGTGGTATGTGCGGCAAGCCTGGCCATAATGCCCGTACGTGCCAGGAGGTTGCAGAAGGGTCTGATTCAGCTGTTTCCGATGTAATTGTAGTTGGTTGATAGTTTTGTTGCATTGCAATGGAGAATTGTATTCAAAGGGTGGTAAAAAGTGGCCGGCTCGCTTATATGGCCGGCTCGCTTATAAGATACGTTATGTCTCTTGTAATTACAGTACTATGATGAGGTTCCTCCCTCTTACTCTCAGCTCTCTGAGCTCCCTGGTAGTTCTTTTCTCCTACAATTCGGCTGTCAACGCAGGCTTCGACCTATACTCGGGTTTCTACAAACGAGGTGACTCGGCCGCCCCTTTACGAGCACGAATTGTTGATTTTTGATGCCGACTCCGACTGCAACAACGTCTGACACACCAAGATTTGGAGTGTCAGCGACGATGTAAGCGGGGACAAGCTTGGCGCGCGGTGCTGGGGCAGCGGGTGCAGAGGCGATGTCGACCCCGTTGGAATCGAGGGTGTCGGGATGCACTTTTCCAATGAGCCGCTCTATCACTGGAGTACGTGGTTCACTTTCCATCACATGCCAAGTAGAGAGATGACCTGACACACACGTAAAAAATAGCCATCTATAAGGACCGCAACTACGACATGGTTGGACTCGACGGCAACATCTATGGCCATTGCACTCCGTTCCCCGTGAGCATCTGTAATACTATGGGAAATGTTGTCGTGACGTCTTGTCAATGCTGGGGAAAGGAATCGGGTGCTGGATACCCGGGTCGATGGATCGTCATTGACATCAAGTACTCGTGTACAATTACTGGTTTGAATCGCATATCCATCCAATCTCCCCTGCTACCATCCTCTCTCAGCGTCTCCAGCACCACCACGGCCCTCTCCTTATGCCCCGCCACTTCGAGGGGAAACACCTCGTACGGAAACTCTTTCACCGCCTACACAACATTTTTATAAGAGCCCACTGCTTCAATCTTCAAGTACCAACTTCCACCATCGTTCCCGAGCCATCTAGCGGCCGCTTGACTGCATTTGTACCGGTGGTCTTCTAAGAATTGATGCTTCCGTCCTCTCTCCTCCCTTTCTACTCAAGCACAAACGTTTCGATAAGGCTTCGAATGCCTTCGGTAGCCAGATCAGTGACGGATGAAGCCACCGCTTCACCTTCCATGAAACCATGGAGATACGCTCCTCCAACCAGTCGATGCCGGTTTTCCCAAGGCTGATCCTTTTTGGGTTGTACCTTTTGCAGTATCAAAGGCACCCGAGACCCCGGGACAATCCACACCGAGTCCCCGATCTGAACACATTCGGACCCGACCCCGAGGTATCCTTGGTTCGTTCTGAACAGTCTCAGATGCTGACTCATGGAGAACGGCGTCGCAAACTCGCTCACGTGCGCCGCATCCCAGCTCTGCGGGCCCCACCTCTCGTTCAACAACTCCCCGAAGCGATTGACCCGGGCATCCCATTCGGTCTCCTCCTGACGACTTTGGCTGCGATAGATGCTGGCTGGTGTCGTTGTGCGGAACCACTTGGCAAACGATGGCCCCAGTGAACGATCCTTCGGAACGAGCCGAGGCGGGTACCCTGCCGTGTTCACGATGAGGGTCCGCCAGAAGACATCCAGCTTGTCCTCGGCGGGTTCGTCTCTGCCGTTGCCGTAGAGTGCCGCGAGCGACTCGACAATCTCGAGCCACTTGGGGAACGGCGCGCCGAGCAAGACCTCCCGCTTCGTCTCGCCCACCATGGTGACGTGGTCCAGCTTGATCCCACGCAAGCTTAGAGTGAGCGACCCCCTATCGATGCTTGGCCGCTGCGTCAGGCCGCCCGAGGCCGAGTATCGCTCGTAGCCCGTCACGCGTAGGCCCGTCGGCTCCTCGGACGACCAGTCGGGCACCCACGAAGGTAGACGTCCCGTGGTTGGCTTCTGGTACCTCTCTCCTTCGACACACGACAGAAGCAGGAGGTCGCCGTCGCTGTCTTCCAGAATCTGGACAGCAGCCCTGGTGAATGCAGCGGCTGTTGGGGCCGCCTCGGCAAGCTCGTATGCTGGAATCAGGCCCGGCTTGTCCCGCGCGTACTCGTGGACAAGACCGAGCAAGGAATATACCTTGTCGCGCGGATCCGTGGCCTTGAAGCTGCGGGCCTGGATCAACGTGTGTAAAAAAGTCGCAGCCCAGCCACGGCGGTTCTCCGATTGGTATCCTTGTTGCTTGCGCTTGTTGCATCTCCTGGTGATTGATCTGAGCGTTGTCGGAGCCTGAAAGCGGAAACTGATGTTTGCGTATTCTTGAGAACCTGGTCTATGCTGCATCCCCGCGGATTCGATGAATAGGGTGCTCAGATGTTGCTTCCAACTCGAGGTAGAGAAGAAGTGAGATGCCTCGGCGAGGACGCTCCAATCGAGCTCGTGGCAACCACAGAGGACCTTAACGGTTTTTGCCAGTACCACTTCTTGGATGATCCAAACCCGGGTGAAGTAGGTCCGCTGGAGAATGTGAGCAACAGAGACCCAGGACTCCCGGCAAGAGAAGACTGCCATCTGCTCGTCGTCGCCAAAGTCCTCAGAGTCGAGCGACAGCTTGGAAAGCTCGTCCAAAAGATGGGGCGAACTATCGGAGGCTGCCTTGAGCTTCGTGAGTAATGCAAAGCCTAGCTCGGTATGGTGATCCTGCTCGCCGAGCCATGAGACGACCATGGTAGCCGAACTGTAGATGTTCGACATAAGTCTAACTTGATCGCTTCGCTCTCTCTTGTCTTGCTGGTTGATGCAGATGGCGTCTATCCAAAACTTCTTGTCAATGAGAGCGGGAAACTTCTCAATTCGGCAGAGGAAGAGGTAAAGGTTCTCGGTTATGTGGAGCAGTTTCCCGTTGCAGTGGATGGCACAATCCCGACGGTCACTCACGGTGCTAAGCAGACCGTACTCGGTCGGCGCACCCCAAGTGTATGAAAGCGCGTAGTATTCCGGTAATTGGTCCAGACCCACGACGTTAAGGCTGGACTCGAGAAGGCTGTCGCTGCTTGATGACAGCCTCCGAGAGACAGTGAGGAGTCGAATTTGTCGACGGCCGAGCCGGAGATCATCGCTGCCATAGAGGCCTTGCTCCGGACCTGTCGCCATCGCACTGATAAACAGCAGGTCATGAATAATAAGAATTTGTATAACGTTAAGTTCCGGCTAGAGTTCGATGATGTGCTCACTGCGTCGCTCTGCTACAGGATCATGGATTTCATGGGTTAGGTAGGTAATTCCATTGGGCATTGGCCGATGCAAGCTCGTTTCAGTGGATGACGCGAGCCCGGCATGCAGCAGTTCTCGGTACTGTATCGAATCATCTCTTCCCGCGTAATTGAACTTCCCGTGCTATCATTTCCTCCACCTAATTAAGATTGTGGGGAGGCCGAAAACGTGAATCTGAACCAAGTAATTTCACTTTCGGGTAGGGAACGCGTTCGTGCTCAATTTTCACAACTCCGTCTTTCAACACCGTTTTCCCATCTGCACTCTGGTGTGAACCTACTATCCCCTTTTGTGACCGAGTTCCACACGTTGCAGATCCTGCTTTTAGCCAACCAAACGCGTTTGCGACCCTCCTACACATCTGGCTAACAGCCGCTTTCACGGTCAGGCGCGTGTCGAAGGATGCCGACCCCACGGCCACCGTCCTCGACCAGCCCCATTCGACTAGCTGCACCAGCGGGCGACCTGCCAGCCTCTTCGGCCCAGGAGCGAGCCATTCCGTGGTATGCCAAACGCCAACGGTGGGGCTCCTGCACAGCCAGGAGCTGGTGCGACTCCAGGGCGATGGCGGACAAAAAAGCGCGACAAGGGGAGTGCCTGCCACGACTTCAAAGTGGACGCGTCGGCGGCGGGGTAAGCTGGTTGTTGTTGCGGCCGGTTAAGTCATCGCTGGTGGTTCGCAGATGGCGATGGCAAGAAGCAGGCAGCCGGTGCAGCTCGGATCGCGAAGACCAAATCAACGTGCTAGAGCACCAACTACGCCCGGCCCTGTGCCTGCGCGCAGCGGTCGGCGATGACAGTCGCGTCTAGGGAAGGGCTCGCACCCCTCCTGGGCCGCCAAGACCAGTAGGTCGCCCGTCGATGGCGGTCATCGAGCTAGGCTGGTTGAAGGCGGTTAGCACTTCCGCCGCGACGACGGGGCCGATCAGATCCGTGGTGTCGGCATCCGTTTGTGGGTTTGACACACCCGTAACGCGGAAGCGGCTGTCGGCTTCAACCGCCGCTGGTTGCACCTCCGCTTCGCAGACTGCTGGGGTCTTGGCTTTTGGAAGTTAGACATCAAGTTAACATCAGTCATTAAATTGCTCCAGGATGCCGCCTTTCCCCCCCTTGACGCGATGCTACGGCTGGATGAGGATCGACTCGAACAAGCTCCCGCGGCGGTTTCACAAATATCGCGACCTACAGCCCCGACTTCCACCCGGCTACCGGGAAGTCGGAATACAATACGCCATGGTGTACGAGTACGTGCCACACACCGGAGAAGTAGATGTCGACGTTGCGCAAGCCCACTTTGACTTCTTCCATCTGGCCGGCTTCGCGGTGCACGAACTGAAGCGCGATAACTGGATACAGGGTAAGCTGGTGGACTTCTGTAACCTCACCTCTCTCGTTGATCCATTTGCTTTGTCTCGCTGGAAGCGGCTGAACGCTCGCCGGTTCCTTGGATTACCGCCCCAAGATCAAGTTGAAGAAGCTGCGGCGAACAAGGATGAAGAGGAAGGAGAAAACTCGGAACAAGGGACGGAAAATGCCACGTCTGTCAAGTGATCTTACGCTCGTCCTTCATACATGGGTGTTCCGCGGAGCCGGCTGGGGCATTTCTGTCACCAGACTACTCCTCGTTAAGCCCAGCCTCGTCGGGATCTTGCTCGGTAGCGTTGGGCTCTCGCGACAAGAAATTGCTTTTGTTGAAGTCGGCGTCCCGGCTCTATCTCTCACACTTCCAGTGACTGACACTTCTCTTCTCGGGCCTCGAGGTACTTGTCGAGAGCCGCCACCACGTCGTTCGCTGTCGCGAACTGCCTCTTCCAACATGCCAAGATCACTTCTCCGACGGGCAGATCCACGACATCTTCGGGGAAGATCTCCTGTTCAAACTTGGAATTCAGCACCTTCTCCTCCCACTCCAACTTTTCGTCAAAGTTCTCGAACCGCCCCGGGGCCGATTTGTACGCCCACCGTCCCGTGTGGATCGTATAGAATACCGATGCCATGCTGAATATGTCAAGTAGCTCGCTCGTCTTCCAGTTGAAAACGGGACTTAGAACGGGCCGTCGGGAAGGGAGTTCCCGTCGACGCCGAGCTCCTCACACACGGCGCCACCGAAGTCAGCGATCAGCAGGTCTCGCGCGCCCGGCGTCGTCTCGTGCACCAAGATGTTGTCTGGGCGGAGGTCGGAATGTATCACGTCGTGGCTGTGGATGTATGCGATGGACGCAGCGAGTTGGCGGCACCAGAGTAAACGCTGATCCAGAGGTGTGGATGCGTGATGCGCGGCAATGTAGGCCTCGATGTTGCCGTGGCTGGCTTCGCCGAGGAGGATGCCATCCCCTTCAAGCCCGAGAAACCTTGAGCTAGTGGTTAGACGACGGTCAAAGGAAGCGCTGGGAACAGTAGCTTTGAGATTTATACCTCCTTGACGATTCTGGGGTGTTGGCAGAATCTCCGGAGGATCTGCCGCTCCACCGAGGAATTGTTTGCGAGCAGCTTCTCAAAGTGTTCCCGGTCCTCACCCGTGCACAACCATGGCTTCTTCACCAAGACACCGGGAGACCCAGGTTCAACACTGCCCGTTGAGCCGTAGAAGGGCATGGCTGCTTGGATTTTGCAGATTACCAATCGATCTCCGGCTGGTCGTGTCACTCAAGCGGACTTAACGCGTCACGTTGGAAGAGGAATGCAAGAAAACTTCAAGTGCATGTAGTAAACGTGGTGCGTCACCTTACCGCCACTGGCCGAGTCTCGAAAACTGCAACGGCTCAAGGGTCTGGGCGAATACATTCCGGCTCGTTGGATTGTGCCGCTTAGTGGTGGTTGAGCGGTAGGACAACGGTACGTTGACGGCTCCTTCATAGGGCAGCTCGATATCGGAGACGCTCCTGCCCTTTGAACCGTCAGCCAACAGCTCTTTCCCTTCAAGCAGCTTATTTCCATAAGCCGCTCGTCAGTTCGAGCGGCTCAAGACGAGGAAGCCGTTGATCAACGGCTTGTCGTGGTGGGCGAATACATTACGGCTCATGGACCTCCGCTTTGCTCTCCTAAGCGATTTGCCTACTTAGAGCACACCCAGGAGCGGTGTGGGCTGTGCTCCGTCCGGCCTGTCACAGGCGCTCCGGTCAATAAAACAATCTTGTTCGGAGAAATTGGAAGCAATCAAAGATTACGTGTGGGCCCCAGCACCAGCTCATGCGTGACAAAGACCATCCCGCAGGAGCCCGATGAAATGAACACCTGGAATCAGACCCGGTATCATTAACCCCAGCCGCCCGAACGTTGAGGAAGCCCTTGGCCAGAGGGAATCTGTCAGCGATCCGCATACTGCCTCATTGGGGAGATGAAGGAGCGATATCGATATATCCTCTCGCCTTCACTGCGTGGTGGTGGTCGAGGTGGTCGTGGTTGCAGCAGTGGTGGCCTCAGGCAGGGGCGGGCTGCATACCGTGCAGTCATGTCGGCCGCAGGCGCTGTTCACCTTGCTCGCGCCCATGACATTTTTCTTTGCCGTATGGCCTGCAGCTGCCATGTCGTTGCAAGCATTAAAGTACTCCTCTGTAATCGGGCGTAGGATCATGCATCACTGAGCTGGCACCAGCACGCCCGGCCGGACGGCATGGAACTTGTGTCCCTCCCCCCCCCCCCCTTTGCCGGTGTCCAGCCTTATATTCAGGTGTTCACGGGAACACGCATCACAAACCCGCGCCACCTATCATGATCTTGGAACGCTCGTGCATCCGACCAGGGGTGAGATTGCACAGGACTGACCTGGAAACCTTCGCTCCCATTGCGGTTCATCCACCTGGGTTGCCAACCTACACTACGTTGTCTACAGCTTTGACAACATGAGTAACTATGGCTACCGAGGAATGCGAGTAGGCTGCTGTTTGTACTTTATACCAGCGACAACAGAAGGGTCGAAATGAGCGACCAGGACAACTTGAACGGGGGACGCTTGTTGGGTGGTGTGCTTCAGACCGGCCCCGCCTGCCTGGCCATTGGACAGGGCTGGCCTGACTGTTGACTCACACCACCTCAGACATCCCCCTCCCGCCCATGCAAGGGAATGTCCCGACCCGAGAGCCAGCGCATACATGAGATATCCGACCTTGCGAGCGGGAAACTGAGTTCATCTGTCCCCGCTTATTCGAGTCCGCATACTATCCGGCGCACTTTGTGGGCAAGGCTCTCGGCTCTGGTAGCACCCCCTTTTTTTTCGTTGCAAAGGAGCGCCTGGAAACTGCATGTCACATGTCCCACCGGGAACTTACCGATGCCCATCGTACTGACTGGAGAGCAGAGCCCAGAAAACGATGACCCAGCCCTCCCCCCACCCAGACCCGATCGTCATCACGGCGCTGCAACCCGACGACTGGCCGGTCTGGCGGATGTTGCGCCTCCAAGCCCTCGCCGAAGCACCGTACGCCTTTGGCACGACACTGGCCGAGTGGCAAGGGGACGGCGATCGAGAGCAGCGGTGGCGCGCCCGGCTGGCCATCCCCGGCTCGCTGAATCTGATCGCGCATCTCGACGGTAGGCCGGTCGGCATGGCGAGCGGTGTCCCGGCCGAAGGTGACGACAAGTCGGAGGCAGTCGAGTTGATCTCGCCGTGGGTGAGCCCCGAGGCGCGCGGGAGGGGCGTCGGCGACCGGCTGCTCGATGAGATTGAACGCTGGGCGGTGGGACTGGGGCGGCGGACGATGTGCCTGGCGGTGAGGCCGTCGAATGAGCCGGCTATTGCGCTCTACCGGCGACATGGCTTCAGGGAGACGGGGCAGTTGGGTGACCTGACGCCGGGCGGCACCAGCCGTGAGCTTCTCATGGCGAAGCAGCTCGCTCAGTAGGACAGTGGCAGGGGAGCTCTTGGAGGTGCTTGCAGCGTATGTGGAACTAGAAGATGGGTAAACACGGATGGCAGTCTCAATTCCTCTTTCCGTGGTTTATTCGCGTTCAAAGTGTCTTCCACTGTGAAGGGAGGGGCAACGTCGACTCACTCGACCGGACATCAAGCGAGTCACACCAGAGTTTCCCTCACGGGAGGCGTCGTGGTTGGAGGAGTATGTCGCCTGCACACGAGCACGCAATGGTTCAGTGTTCGGTCAAGTCAACTCAACATGGACCCCAATCAAGTTCGTCCAGAAAGCACTGGCTCCCAGATGGCTGGAGCCATGCTCGTCACCCAGCACAATGACAGGACGTAGGACACTGAGCCCACACACCACGTGCCCATGGGAGATGCACATCATGTGAGATAAAAGTCATCATTGAATCGTTACTGTCCCTGGGTAGGCAAGGAAGGCAAGGTACATGTGCAACCGTGCCCCCCTTTCCAGCCGCCACGTCACGTCACGTCACGTCACAAGCCACGGGGATCCTTCCCATCCTCCTGGGCTTACGTGCTTACTGCGAGTACACGGCACCGGCAGCCCAGGCGTCGAACCAGCGGACGGCTTGGTAGAAGGCGGCCTCCTTGCCAAACTTCTGCCGCGGGTCCGAGATGTTGGCGCGCACGCCGAAGCCGTGGTCGGTGCCGCCGTACAGGCTGACCTGGTACTCCTGGGTGGTGGCCTGCAGCAGCGCCTCGATCTGGGCGCGCCGGGCGGGCGGCATGAGATCGTCGGTTTCTGTTACGACATCATGTCAGTTGGCGGGTTTTCACACAAGTCGTTTCCATGCAGTCCAGAGGAAGGATGGAGAGAACGGAGAGAGACTCACCAGCAGCAGCCATGCTGAACGGACCGGTGATGGCCTGGATCTCCGGGTCCGTCACCATGGCCGGGTGGGCGGCAAAGCCGACGTCGACGCCCTTGCCGGCGGCCAGCAGGCGGAAGGCGTACTTGCCGCCGAAGCAGTAGCCGGCCGTGGCAATCTTCTGGACCCCCGTCGTCTTGAGGTAGGCGACCGCCTGGGCGATGATGGGGTCCGTCGCGTTGGGCCCGTGCTCGAGCGTGAACTGGGTGGCGTTGAAGGTCGGGTCGTTCAGGTCCAGCGGCGCCGGCTTGCCGCTGAACATGTCCGGCGCCACGGCGTAGAAGCCCGCACGCGCGAACGAGTCGGCGAGGCTGTGAAGGTGGCGTCAATAGGTGTTGTCAACCCGGAACAGAGGACGAGTGACGTACAGTGTATTTTGGGGCAGCTGGATGCCGAAGACGTCGGTGAGATACACGACGCCCACCTGGGGGTTCTTGCAGCTCGGCTTGGAGATGTACAGGTCCACTGATCCGGCCAGCAACGGCCCGTGTCAGTACACCGCCTCTGGTGTTGAGACCTGACGTTGGTAGAGACAGGGCATGAATCATGAATCTAACCTCCGTTGTACTTCTGGACCGTCCCCACCGGGGTGCCGGTGTGAGCGATGATCTTGGGATCATCGCCGTAAGCGCATTGCTTGGCATCCAGCGAGGTGATCAGGCCGGCGCTCCAGAGGAGCCCAAGCAGGCCAGCTTGGAAGGTCCGCATCCTGAAGGGCTAAGGTTATCCGAGAAGTATGTCACGGGTGTGCTTAAGGATGATGCACTGGACGGAGGTTGTACTCGATGACCTGCGAGGGGGAGCGGTGATCTTGCACCTTCGTGGGGGCTACGCAGCACCAATTTATACCATTGTACAGCACCGTTGGATGTCGTCCTCCCCGACGCGCGTCTCAGGGGCAACTCCATTCCAGGCTTATCTCCAACACTGCAAGGAGGTCGCAGTGGGCCAGGGCACACTGCTTCCCGAGTGCAAAGTGCAAGGGCACCGCATACCCGCTCGCATCAGACTGCAGCATTTCGACGGCGTCGTTGCCGTTTCTGATCAGCCAAGCAGGACGCAGGATGGCCAGTCTTGGGGGATGCAGTGCCACACTCCGCGGGGCGGCGGGGGTGGGTTCGTGGGCTGACTCGGGGAGCAGGGGCAGCAGGGCGGCCCGGGGCCGTGGGAGGGGATGGGAGGGAGGGGAGGGGAGGGAAAACGAAGAAATGGCGCGCCGAGTATTCGAGAAAAGACGACCAGGAGCCAGGCTGACCCTCGGTTAGCTCGTCTAGCTCGTCTTTCCCCTCCCGCCCTTGTCTTCCCGCGGCCGCCCCGCCTCGAGGATGGGAGTCATTGGCCAGGGCATCCGTCCCCCGATTATCTACACTATTGATTTCAGAAGCTGGTTCCAATGCATGTTGGACCTTCGTTGGCGTCGACGACCGAACAGCCCAGGATGCTCGAGGTCAGCAGGGTGTCACCGAGGATGCGAACCCGTTCCCGTGCCGTTCCAACAGCATGATGCGCCGATGCAGGTTCGTCAGCCGTGGTCCAGGGTGTCGGGCCCTGCAGCGATCCCAGTCTGCAAAGCCCCTCCCCCCCCCCCCCAAGTCGATCACGAAGGTGGACCTCCACACCAGACACATGGCACGAAGTCAGACACCGAAGCAACGGTGGAATGACAGGGGGCCCAACTATCGAGAAAACAACGGATTGTGCCTCACTTTGCTGCTCATGAAGGGTAACCTAGTCGATTCAGACAGAAGGCGAGGTGGATGGTAGAGATTGATGCTCAACAAGGTCTCCCGGCGTCATCACTTACAGGAACGGGGGCAGAGCAAAGGGTGAAGGGGTGCCATGGCTGTAGTTTCTATGTTGAATGTAGTGAACTCCATGTCCGTACACATGCATCTGCGCTATCGACATGAACTCCCTCCAGTCTCCTGCATGTGTGGCCGTCAAGGTCTGGTACTGCAGAGGATCTGGCACTTGCGGGTGGCTTGCTTCCCGCAGCCACGTCGCCAGTGGACAAGAATCCATTGGACAGAGGAAAAGGTCACATTTGGGGTTCTGTCACCTTGCCCTCCCATGCCATGGTTGCGTTGGCTTGGCTCACTTGGCTGTTGGCGACTTGGCCCCCCCGAGCCCTCTGCATCCCTCCTGGCTCGCTCGGACCCACGGCTCGCCGGTCACTTCGAGCCGCTCCCGAAATTACACTCTGCGGGTCCCTCGCTTGGGATCCTGCTGTCTGTCCAGCGTCCATTCACGGCGAAAGTGCCCACTGCCCACACTGCTCTCCACCTTGGTATAACGTACCCGCTAAGCCCCTCGCTACGCAGTAGATCTCTAGCTCCTCCCCACAACGTGCGCCGCCTTAATAACCTGCGGCGTCCCTGCCCTTCCATTCCTCAAAAGCCAAGAGCGCGCGGCCAAGAAGATCATGGCCGCAGCCAAGCCGCCCCCGCCGCAGCCGAAGCCGGACCCGGGGTACAATGTCGGCGACAGGGTCGACGTGTACGCCATCGCCCCCGTGGGTGCGCTCCTCGGCGCCGCGTGCATCATCACGGGGCTCCGCATTTACTGGCGCCTGTACCCAACCCGGAGAATCGGAGCTGACGACTACACCATCGTCTTTGCCCTGGTAAGAGGCGTCGCCTTTTTTCCGACTACTGTGTACCTGGGGGGGGGCCAAAAACGACGGACTCGTTTTTGTTTCTTCCTTAGCGCGTAGCCTTATCCTAGCGCCCAGCCACAGCCGAGACAAGACATGGATGGGCAGTGAGACATTCACTAACCGTCTTGGCAGGCCCTCACCATCGCCTGGTATGGCATCGACGTCGCCATGTACCACTACGGCCGCGGCATCGAGGGCGTCGCCCCGGACCCGTGGACAATGGGCCCGTTGGTTGTCGCCGACGGCGTGCTCTGGGTCTGGGCGCTCAACGTGATCCGCATCTCGGTCGCCTTCATGCTGCTGCGCTTCAAGCGGGAATCCCTGGCGTGGAAGCTGACGCTGTGGACCATCATCGGCATCCAGACGTGCATGCTCATCGTCGGCACCACGATGCATCTCGTCCTGTGCCGGCCCATCTGGGGGAGGTGGATGAAAACCCCAGAAGTGGTTTGCATCCCTGACAAGTCCTTCATGGCCTACGGCTATGTCTACAGCGGTAAGCATGCCTAATGGAGGTCTTCCACCGATGCGGTGGCCGAGGGCCCATGTCTGACGTATGTTGCTCACCATCAGGCTTCACTGTCGCGTCCGACTTCATTATGTCGGTGCTACCCGTCACCTTCATCCGCTCTCTCCGCCGCCCCTTGCACGAGAAGGTGCTGATCGGCTGCCTCATGGCGGCCGGCATGGGGGCCACCGGCGTCGCCATCGCGCGCCTGCTGCTCATCATGGGCTACTTGAACAACACTGGCGTCCGGGCCAACATGGAGCAGGACATCCTCTGGGGCCTGGAGCTGACCATCGGCGTGCTGGCGGCGTCACTGCCGACGCTCAAGGCGCCCGTGCACCGGCTGCTGCAGTCGTGGGGCGTGCTGCGCACCGAGTCCGACCGCGACCAGACGCCCCAGAGCTTCGTCAACCGCTTCGGCCGCGGCTCCGGCTCGAGCCGCCCGCGCCGCCAGGCCCGCCCCTGGGACGCCGTCGTACGCGAGATCGCGCCCCAGATCCAAGGGGAGGCCGGGAACAGCCCGTACGAGAAGATTTATCTCTCCAATGACCACATAGCCAAGGTCGAGTCGGCTGCGGTACTGCCCCGGGATCACAAGGATGCATGATGGGAACGGACTGGGAAGGCAAAGGAAAGGATGGGAAAAGGGTCATGGCTGGAATGCATGGGATTAGGGAGGGACTGGATTGGGCTGGGATTGGCGTTTATCTTCGAGGCGTTACCAGCTTACCTACCATGTAAAGCGCGTCTGGGAACATTGCAAGTAATATTATTGTAATCATCTACGGAGTATGTCGGTTGAATAGAAGCATTGAATACCTAAAGGTCAGCTGGGGAGCTAGGGCATCCGGACAATCCGGGCTACTACAGTACTCCCTACTCCTCCTGTCCGCAAAGGTCGACTCAGCAGCCGTGTCCGTGTGCTCGGGCCCTCGTCACGTCCATGCCGTGCAGACTTGCCGAGCCTTGGCGTGCGGGGAGCATGCAGTGAGCCAGGTCGCCCGTCGACACGCCACGAAAAGCCACCTGCACACATATGTCAGAAAACGGATCTGGTAGTTCACAGTGAGGCAAGGCAAAGTTCGCCGGAAATGGGTGATCAATTGCCCGTTTACTAATACTAGTATTGCCGCGTGTAGATGTGCCAACAGGAAGCAGGACGATGGCAGTACTAGTACGTGTTTTCTCGACATGATCTGTTCCAAGGGTTGGCTAAATTCGAATGTCTCAGGACGGTCCGGCGCGCCCCGCGCCGCTTTTAACTAGCCCTGGCGCGCGATCTGTTGCAGAAATAAATCGACTTAATAAGTGGGGCATGTCTAGCTGGTTGGCGATGGTCTTCAGCCAAGATCTTGGGCGTTGGACTGATCACAATTGTGCAGGACGAGGAGCACGATCTCTTCTCAGTGAAGACTGGAGGTGTCGTGGAGTTCACTCTGCACTAGAGAAGTCTGTATTGTGCAGTCAGTCGTAACACAAGAACAAGCATGGAGCTGGTGCCACCCCTGCAAGTTGTCTGCAATTCGTTTGCCTGCACTGCCCACATGCGCCCCCTCAGACTAACGTGAGTTAGGTGTACGTAGGATCAGACGGCGCCTTGCCTACCAGACTGGACTTGGAGGCCACCGGCTGAGCCACGGGCAGCCACGCCAAGAATTCCTATCTGTTGTGCAGAAATTGAAGCAATCATAAGTGAGCCAGCTCGACGACATCGACAACATACATTGCTCCGAGTTCGTGTCAGAAGGCTTGACGTCCATGCCTCACCACTGATATATCCCATTGCATATGGCATGGATCCATTATCGTTAACTTTCGGCATCGCGGGCCTCCTGCCGCTAGTTGCCAAGGCCATCACCTCCGCCAAAGACTATGCTCACGGCGTGCGAACGGCCAAAGAAGCGATTGCAGCGCTCATCACCGAGCTAGAGGCACTGCAGTTTAGTTTGACCAACCTACAGAGGTTCCTCCAGTCGTTCGGTGACGCTCCGGACAACCTCCGCTTCGAGCACTCCTCGGTATTGGTGACCTGCACCGCCGCATGCAAGACGAAGCTTGTGTCGCTTTGTCAGAAATTGGGGGACACAGCAAGCCTCAGGGGTCGTCTCCTCTGGCCTTTCAGCGAGAAGGAGCATCAAAAGGCAGTCCAAGAACTCCGCAACTTCACTACATGGATGCACTTCGCCTTGACTATTGACGGGTGCCGGTTGCTTTCGCAGACCTCCGACGACGTCCTGAGGGTGCTCGCGCAGCAGCTCGACCACTTCAAAGCCACCCAGTCGGTTGCGGAGACTGTGACGCAGATCTCGTCTTCACTGAAAGAGCAGACCCTTTTGCTCGAGACCTCGCGCGAACAGCAGAAGAGAAAACAGATCTTGGACTGGATATCAACAACCAAATACTACCAGAAGCACCAAGCACTGCGAGCATCCAGGGCGCAGAATGCCGGCGACTGGATCTTGCGCAGCCCAGAGTTTGTCAAATGGCGAGACAGCGCGGAAGAGAAGGATGCTGTTTTGTGGTGCCAGGGAATTCAGGGATCTGGCAAAACCAACGTAATGTAGGGTGCCTGTTCTCCCCCTGTTCTCCCCCCTTTCCGTCCGTCCGATGCTCACGGCGCGTTCGCCTTGTAGGTCCCTCGTCGTGGACAGTCTCCAGGAGACAACTCAACAACCTCCACGCGCAGTGGCATATTTCTTCTTCGACCATCAGGACCAGTCCGCGCAGTCACCATCGACGGTACTCTCCTGCATCCTCCGCCAGCTGGTCGATAAGCTACCAAGCATACCGCAGGCCGTCTCCAAGGTGTACGAGACCACCGGACAGCAAGGTACGCTATCCGAGTTTGAGCGCGAGCAGTTGATGGCGGAAGTTGCCAAGGAACTCGAGCGTGTCTACGTCGTGATCGACGCATTGGACGAGTGTGCCGCAGAGCATCGGGCCACTCTGGTGCGGGCTTTGCGGCAGTTGATGGCAATTCCTGGGCTTCGTCTGCTCCTCGCCAGCCGGCCCCATGTCCGGGAGATGACCGTGGCTTTTCCGACACGACTTGATCTTGAGATTGCGGCCCGAGAGGAGGACATTACTTCCTATCTCCGGCATGAGCTCTCCAGGAACGGCTTTTATGACGTAGCGGACGAGGAGTTTGCCGACGACCTGATCCAGAAGCTCACGAAAGGGGCTGATGGCATGTGAGTGTCACCATATTATATTCTACACGTCTCTGCAGGATGTCTGACACTGCATCCCAGGTTTCTCCTCCCTGTACTTCAACTCCGCACCATTCTCAAGGAGCCAACCCTGGGCGAAATGGAAGACAGTCTCAACAACATCTCGCACAACTTGACGGAGGCATTTGAGGAGACCGTCAGCCGCATCCAAAATCTCCCAACAAGCCGAAGCCGCATGGGCATGGACATTCTGATGTATGTCTCTCATGCAACGCGAACACTCTCAGTTGACGAGCTGCGCGACCTCCTGGCCGTGGATCCAAAACGCAAGCACGTCAACGCCAAGTACCGCCCCACGGAGAAGGTGGTGCTCGAGTGCTGCCAGGGCCTCGTCACCGTCGACGCGCAGACGGGCGACGTCCGCACCTGCCACTACTCAGTCACCGAATATATCCATCAGAACGCGGGCCGGCTGTTCCCGCGGGCCCAAGCCATTCTCACCACTCGCTGCCTCCACTACCTGATGCTGGAAGACTTCAGCAGCGGTCCGTGGGCCAAGAAAGTCGACATCGTCTCGCACATCAAGGGGTTTCCCTTCCTCTCGTACGCGGCCCGGTTCTGGGGCCGGCACGCCAAACACTCGGAAGCCGACGGCGATGTGCAAGCCGCGCTTGCTCAATACTTTGCTCTGCGACAAGCCATGGCGACGGCCAACCAGGTGCGGCAGTACGACATGGGCTACGTGGCGCGATACTGGGCGGTCGAGGAGAGCCTGAGCTTCACGGCGCTGCACTACGCCGGCCGGTACGGGCTGACCCAGACGGTGACGGCGCTGCTGGACACCGGGGCGTATGACGTGAACGAGCTCACGCAGGACGGCGCGACGCCCATCATCCAGGCCGCGGCCGGCGGCCATGTGGAAACGGTCGGCCTGCTCATGCAGCGCGGCGCCGACCCCTATCTGAGCAACTGGTACGGCAACGCGCTGCACTGCGCCATCGAGGCTGGCCATGCGCGCGCCGTGCGGGAACTTGTCAGCCGCTGGGGCATGGGCGTGCAAGAGAAGGGGGAGGAGGGCTCGACCATGCGCTACCTCCTCTGCGCCATGGACAGGGACTCGGTGGACGCGTTTGAGACCCTCGTTGAGCTTGGGGTGGGGTTCCGTCCGGATGCCGGGGAGACGTCGTCTGCTAAGACATTGTTCAAGCTTTCTTGCGCCAGGGGCTGTCCCAAGATTGTCGATTTGATGACCAGACGCGGTTGGCTTGATATCGGCTGGCGGTATAGGAAGGGCCAGACGGCCCTGCATCTGGCTGCTCGAACTGGCAACCTCGCCGTCATCAGGAGGCTCCTCGATGCCGGCGCGGATATCTACTCAGTGGATGATCACGATGTGTCGGCATTGGAGCTCATCCAGCAGACGTTCCGCTCGCGAGCACTCGCCATTGCTTCGAACCCTGCACTTAGGGAAAAGCTGGGTCAGCACTGGGACGAAGGCAGCCTGGTTCAAGACACCAAACCCACAGGCGCGGACACGCGAACCGAGGGTCCGAGAATATGAAAGCCCGAGTTGTTGGTAGGCAACTAAGATATGCAATAAATAGCAGGAGGTCGTTCAAAATTGGGCCCTGGGTATAGTCGATGTCGATGCCACAAGGACAAAAGACGACTGCCCCTGCCCAAGGCTGTCGCGGTTCTGTGTATGTGGGCAGCCGTCACATCGTGTTTGACCGGGAATGAACCGCGGGAATGTCTGGTAGACGTCGGTGATTGTCATCAAGTACCTGGATGAAATAGCATGAAGAAACCAACACGTCGAATCAGGAACGGCCTACGGCCACTCCAGAATACATGCATTAGCTGCATGAAAGGGCGTGGCTTTTGCGCCGTGGTGCACGGTCTCGGCGCGCATGCATTGCATACATGATACCTGGTACTTGGCCCAGAGTTTGTTTGGCACGGGTCTACTTTGGCCCGCCAGTGACTCAACGAGTTGACTTGCCGAGAGTGACAGGTGACTCTCCTTCCTCAACGTTATATGAATCATGCCACCTGCCCCTCTCCCTACCTACCTGAGTTTGTAGGCATGCTTGTTTCTGCCAAGGTTTTTCCTTCTGTTCTGACATTGCTGCCAAAACTACCTAACATCTAGGTACAAACGACTGCACAACAACTCTTCTTCCGAGATATGGCACACCCTACCGGACCTTCAGCCATTGTGGCTAGCCCCCGGGTGCATGAGCTCTTGGCGCGTCTTCATACCGCTTCCGAGGCGCAAGAGAAAACTCTTTCGCAGAGCTGGTTTTACCTCAAACGTCTGATCGCATTCTACCTCTTCTCGACCCCCTGGGCTGCGAGCGCCGACGACCACATGCGGGACAAGTTCGTCGCCCTCGAGGAGGACAAGTGCCACTTTATGTACCTACTCGCCCGCAGCTCTGGTGCCTTGAACATCGTCGAAGCCGGCACCAGCTTCGGCGTGTCCACCATCTATCTGGCACTGGCTGTTGGTCAAAACGTCGCCGACCGGAAGGCGCAGGGGAGAACCGTGAGCGGCAGGGTCATCGCCACCGAGAAAGAGCCCACCAAGGCCGCACGGGCAAAGGAGCACTGGGCTGAAGCCGGCGACGAAGTGGCAGGCGTCATCGAGCTGCGCGAGGGCGACCTGCTCGAGACGCTCAACATGGACGGCATGCCGGAGCAGGTCGACTTTCTTCTGCTTGACAGTACGTATCTCCTTCGCGGATATGCAGTCGATGAGATGGAGGGGTGCTGACGTGCTGATGACGTACGTTAGTCTGGACGCCCATGGCGCTGCCCACCCTCAAGATCATCCAACCACGCCTGAAGAAGGGCGCAATTGTCCTCGCCGACAACACGAGCATGGCACGGCCCTTGTACAAGGAGTATCTGGACTATATCCAGGACCCCGCCAACGGCTTCAAGACCACCGAGATCCCTTATTCTGGCGGTCTGCAGATGTCTGTCTACCTTCCCGAGACTGGCAACTAGTTCAACAATTTGCCTGGTACAGATCAAGTTTCACTCGATTAACTAGTGTGAATAAGGTTTTGATAGCAGTATCAGATTCAGAATTACCTGCTGTGTGGGAAACATGTCTTGGAGTAGACTTTGACTAATTAAATTCGCGGCTGACCCTGCCTCACTGTCATTGACCCTGTGTCCAGTCCCGATAGCCCAACGACATTTTGCCTTTGCTGCTTGGACTTGCTCAGCAACCGTCCGTTTGAGTAGCAAAGTTGTATTCTATTTTTAGCTGCATGCACCTACGCGTGCTCTGCTTCTTCAAGCGCTCTGCGGAAGACTCTTACGAACCCCCAGACATCCTCAAACCTGCAGTACATGGGCACCGGCGCGACGCGGATGACGTCTGGCTTCCTCACGTCGACAACCACCCCGCTCTCAGCAAGTCTCCTGCTTACTGTCTCCAGCAGCCCGCTCCGCAGCAACAAGCTCAACTGCGACCCCCTCTCCAGCGGACTCCGGGGCGTGATGATCCTGAACGCCGGCTCACTCCGCGTCCCAGACGCTCCCTCAATCCCTTCCTGCAACAGCCCTTCCAGCAGCCACTCCATGTATCGCGTCAGGACCAGCGCCTTGCTCCTCAGCGCCGCCATGCTCGTCTTTCCAAACACGCTCAGCGCCGCGCCGACACACGCCAGATCCGCCGCGCTCGGGTTCGACACTTGCCACCCGCGCGCGCCGGCGGCGGGGACGAACTCCTTGCGCATCTCGAAGCGGACCTGCTTCTCGGCGCCGTACCACCCGGCCAACCGGTGTCTGTAGCCCAGTTCCTTGTCCACACCCGCACCCTCACCATTTTGATCTCCCGGTGTCTGTTGATGTTGATGATGCCGCTCGTGCACAAACACCCCGGCAATCGCCCCAGGCCCGGCATTCAGGTACTTGTACGTGCACCACACGGCAAAGTCCACGCCCCAGTCGTGCAGCGCCAGCTCGACGTTGCCGACGGCGTGCGCGAGGTCCCAGCCCACGGCGATGCCGTGCGCGCGGGCGTGCGCCGTGATGCGCGCCATGTCGAACAGCTGGCCCGTGTAGTACTGAATGCCCGGCAGCAGCAGCAGCGCGGCGGAGTCGGCGTGCTCGGTGATGAGGTCCAGGATGCGCTGCGTCGGGATGTAGAGGGTGTCCGGGTCCGGGTGGACTTCGATGAGGGAGGTGGCGGGGGAGAGGCCGTGCCATTGGAGCTGGGAGGCGATGGCGTACTGGTCAAGCTGGGGTGAGATACTGTTGTGAAATGCGGAACGGGGATTGATGAGCTTACCGAATCACTCGGAAAGGGCTTCCACTCGGCAATGATCTTGTGGCGCTGCGGCGTGGGGCGGTAGAAGCTCGCCATCATGAGGTGCAGGTTCACGGTCAGCGTGTTCATGTAGATGACCTCGCTGGGCAACTCGGCGCCGACGAGATCGAGCGACTGTTGCGCGCAGTCGGCGGCCATGTCCTGCCAGGCGGCCAGCGGCGAGTCGTCGAGCGAGGTGAAGTGGCCGTTGACGCCGATGGACGCCCACGTCTCGAGCTGCGCGTCGAGGTGCTGGCGGATGCATTTTGGCTGGGCGCCGAGCGAGTTGCCCACAAAGTAGATGGAAGGTGTGATCTCGTCGCTTTTTGGTTCGGCTGGATTCCCGCTATCTCCGTTGACGAGGAGGTCATGTGGTTTCGTCTCTCCTGAACCGTGCTCAGTCGCGCACTGCTCTTCGAATACAAACTTGGCATACTTACTCAGTAACCTCCCGTTCAGTGCCTTCTTTTTCAAGGAGCCTTTGGTCGGAATGGTGAAGTTTTGACGCAGAGATCCGAGCTCATCGTGTGCGTCAAGCTGCTGAGCAAACTCGACCGACTTGGCCTCAGGGGGGAACTCGGGCGTCTGTCCCGCACGGAGAGCCTTGACAAAGGAATGATATATCAATTCCATGTTGGCTGGCTGCAGAAAACTCGTACGTTTGTGCACCAAAAAAGTGGTTCAATGACTCTTCAGACTCTTTATAACATGACCGGCCTAGATGTTTACGAGCCCCTGAACACTCCGATGCTGCACCGAAGCCGGGCTCCGAGTGGGTCACGGCTAGCCCCGGGGCCCACTTCACTCCCCAGTCTCCGAGCTTCCGTCTTCCGTCTTCCGTCTTCCGCTTTCCGCGTCCGGTTCCGTCCTCAGACTCGGCTGCAAGTCGCTGGGCACTACGCAATCCCCGGTCTCGACCAGTGAAGCGCTGACGCAACTTAAAACCAGGATCATGCTCCAACAGTCATGCCCAGGATGGAACCCAACCTGCTTTTGAAGCCCCTGCTTCATGCTGATGGTGTCGAAGTGATCCACAAGCGGGTATGACATTCCAGTTAACGGCAGGTGATCTGGAGTCCAGGGCGACAATCACGATGGCTAGACGCGGAAGCATGAAGAAAGTCACACGGAATCGGAGCACGGCCGGCGCCAGGCTCCTGATACCTGTCGACTATTAGTATGACACAATGTCTCAATGCACCACACCATACGCGTCTTCCCGCTTCATGAGTCCCGAGTTCTCAACCTGCCCTCTTTGGTATTGGCAGAGTTTTCCCTATAATTACATTACTCCGACTCCCAATGTCACCACCAGAGACACTCGACTCTAATTACACCGGAGCCGGCCCTGCGCCGCTTCCGGTGTCATTGGAGCACTACGCAATCACCCCCAATGGATTCCTTCCCGAAGACCCGCCTTTGGACCGACTTCCGAGCTTTTATTACTCGCCATGGGAGTCCCTTATGGACTCGCTCTCAACGTCCCTCGCGCAACGAACTCTTCGAGCCCACGTCGATTGCCTGCCTATTCTCTCAGCCAACCACCTGGTCACAGAGCCAGAATGGAGACGAGCCTACGTCGTGCTGGGATTCCTCACACACGCCTACATCTGGGGCGGCGACACCGCGGCTGAGGTATGCCATCCTTTCTCTCTTCAGACCACCTCCAATGACGGCCACCTTACTCACTCCCTCGGCCTGTGGGCCCGCTCAGATCCTCCCGCCAGCAATAACCCTCCCCTTCCTCACCGTCTCCTCCCACCTCGGCCTGCCCCCCATCGCCACCTACGCAAGCCTCAACCTATGGAACTACCACATCACGCCCTCTTCCTCCCCACCCACCTGCCTCGACGCGCTGCACGCGCAGCACACCTTCACCGGCACGCCCGACGAGTCCTGGTTCTACGTCGTCTCCGTGGCCATGGAAGCCCGCGGCGGCGCCCTGCTGCCCTGCATACTCGACGCGCTGGAGTGCTGCTCCTCCTCCTCCTCCGACCGCGCCGCCGCCGTCGTGACGGCCGCGCTGGTCGAGCTGGCGGCGTGCGTGGGCGACCTGGGCGCGCTGCTGGAGCGCATGGACGAGCGGTGCGATCCGCAGGTTTTCTATCACCGCATCCGGCCGTTTTTGGCGGGCAGTAAGAATATGGCGACGGCGGGGCTGCCGAGCGGGGTGTTCTATGATGAGGGTGATGGGAAGGGGGAATGGAGGCAGCTGAGAGGGGGGAGTAACGGGCAGAGCTCGCTGATTCAGTTTCTGGATGTTGTGCTGGGGGTGGAGCATACTGCGGTAGGAGATGGGAGGTCTAAAGGGATAGGGAATGGGGTTCAGGAGGAAGGGGAGAGGGAGGTGGGTTTTCACGAGGAGGTGCGGGCGTACATGCCGGAGCCGCACCGGAGGTTTCTGGAGTTCGTCGCCGAGAGATACTCCGGAGGGATGAGAAAGGCGGTGGCGGATCTTTTGGCGGTGGGTGAGGAAGAGGACGGCGGGTTGAGTGCCGAGCAGAGGGCACTGCAAGACGCGTTCGAGGCAGCGACGCGGGCGCTGGCCGAGTTCAGGAACAAGCACCTGCAGATCGTGGCGCGCTACATCATCATTCCGTCGCGGCAACCGAATGCGAATCGGGGGTTGAACCTGGCGACAGCATCGTCGAGAGTGGCGGGTGCGCCGCAGGTCGAGGGCTGGAAGGGACGAGGAGGCGGCGATGGGGAGCTGACGGGCACTGGAGGGACAGCGCTGCTGCCCTTTCTGAAGCAGTCGCGCGATGAGACTTTCCAAGCTGGGCAGCTCGAGGTTCGATGACAGGTACAATAATCAGGAAAGTGTTACAGCCAATCAATAGGTGCTTTGTGGGAAGTAACGATGCATTGGCTCTTGATAACGTCGGCTGCTGCCTGTTGGCATCACGTCACACCGCCGGCTGGCATTTGTGTCCCGTTAAACACCAAGGTTTGACGAGCCGCCTTCTTAAGTTTTCCCGTCGCACTTCATATTCGACTTTCATTATCACAGATAAACAATGGCCAACCGTGACTCCGACCTTCCAGCGCCCAAAACAATCACCGCCGCCAAGCCGGGCGTGTCCTACAGCGAGCGGCTCGCCGTGCGCGTCGTGGCCTTCAACGGCAAGAGCGAGGTCGCCATCCTCTACGCCGCGCGCGAGGACTACTACAAGCTGCCCGGCGGCGGCATCGAGTCGGGCGAGGACCACGACGCGGCCGCCAAGCGCGAGTTCCAGGAGGAGACAGGCGGCCTGATCGAGCTGCGCGGCGGCTGCATCGCGGCCACGGAGGAGTTCCGCGGCGAGGTGCGGCAGGTCTCGTATTGCTACCGGGCGGATCTGGTGGAGGGCAGCGGCGGCGGGGAGCCGGCGCTCACGGAGGAGGAAGTCGAAGACGGCCTCGGCCACCTTTGGGTCCCCGTTGAGGAGGCGAGGAGGCTGATGGCGGCGGCGCAGCCAACGTCCGACTTCGGCCGGTCGGTCAAGGCGCGCGACATTTACCTGCTGGCCGTGGCGACGAAAGGGGATGCCTGATGAGTGATAGAGTGGGGATGCCAGCTCTGCAGTCGCGCGGAGCCAAACACAGGAGCGAGGGGTCATTTCAGAGCAGAGGCGTGGCTTCCAGTCAGTCATAGAGCTAGAACACAGCGATTAGAAACCAATGCCTGAGTAAAGCACGTCCACTGCGTTTGTTCGAGGCGCTTCGCGAGGCGTCGTGCTCGGCATTGCAGGAAATGTCCCGTCAACCAAAGCGCGTACAGTCGCTGGCGAAATCGGCTTCCGCCTTGGATATATTGCTAGTTTCTAAGAGCACGGACATCCAGGCCATTCTTGGCTTTTGCACAGTGTGTCAACCGACCTGACTCCGAAGTTATCGAGCTTTCTAAAGATATAGAAGTCGTGCATTTTGCTTAGTTTTATAAGTGTATATGCCTTAACTGAAATACTTCCTCCACCAGAAACGGCTCAGTAGGATAGCTTGGTAATGCTACATTGCATCCGTAACATACTTAGATACAAATCTGTCGGCCAGCGGCTTCTAATGCATCCTCTAGCGCCGATAGAGATGCTAGCCGGTCAGGGTGGTCTTCACGCAGCGTCCTCCCCTCCACTGCTACTACGTGCTCGAGTAGCGCTACCGCCTGTAGCAGTTGCCCATCGGCCTGGTATGCTATCCCAAGCGCGTGCTGCGACGCTAGTCGATTAGGGTGTTCCTCCGCGAGTGTCCTCTCTTGAACTGCCACCACCTGCTCGAGCAGTGCCACCGCCTTCTTGATCTGTCCGTCTGATTTATATGCTCCTGCAAGCTCGTGCTGCGACGCTAGTCGATTAGGGTGTTCCTCCGCAAATGTCCTCTTTTGAACTACCGCCACCTGCTCGAGCAGTGCCACCGCCTTCTTGATCTGTCCGTCGGCCTGGTATACTATCCCAAGCGCGTGCTGCGACGCTAGTCGATTAGGGTGTTCCTCCACGAGTGTCCTCTCTTGAACTGCCACCACCTGCTCGAGCAGTGCCACCGCCTTCTTGATCTGTCCGTCTAAGTTATATGCTCCTGCAAGCTCGTGCTGCGACGCTAGTCGATCAGGGTGTTCCTCCGCGAGCGTCCTCTCTCGAACTGCCACCACCTGCTCGAGCAGCGTCACCGCCTTCTTGATCTGTCCGTCGGCCTGGTATGCTCCCGCGAGCGCGTGCTGCGACGCTAGTCGATTAGGGTGTTCCTCCGCGAGTGTCCTCTCTTGAACTGCCACTACCTGCTCGAGCAGCGCTACTGCCTTTTTGATCTGTCCGTCGGCCTTGTATGCTCCCGCGAGCGCGTGCTGCGACGCCAGTCGATCAGGGTGTTCCTCCGCGAGGATCCTCTCTCGAATTGCTACTACCTGCTCGAGCAGTGCCACCGCCTTTTTGATCTGTCCGTCGGCCTGGTATGCTCCTGCGAGCGCGTGCTGCGACGCCAGTCGATCAGGGTGTTCCTCCGCGAGGATCCTCTCTCGAATTGCCACTACCTGCTTGAGCAGTGCTACCGCCTTTTTGATCTGTCCATCGGCCTGGTATGCTCCTGCGAGCGCGTGCTGCGACGCCAGTCGATCAGGGTGTTCCTCCGCGAGTGTCCTCTCTCTTATCGTTACCAACTGCTCGAGCAGCGCTACCGCCTGTGGTAGTTGCCCATCGGCCTGGTATACTATCCCGAGCGCGTGCTGCGACGCCAGCCGGTCAGGGTGGTCTTCACGCAGCATCCTCCCCTCCACTGCTACTACGTGCTCGAGCAGTGCCACCGCCTTTTTGATCTGTCCGTCGGCCTGGTATGCTCCTGCGAGCGCGTCCTGCGACGCCAGTCGATTAGGGTGTTCCTCTACGAGCGTCCTCGCTTCTACTGCCACTACCTGCTCGAGCAGCGCCACCGCCTTTTTGATCTGTCCGTCGGCCTGGTATGCTCCCGCGAGCTCGTGCTGCGATGCCAGTCTATCAGGGTGCTCCTCCGTGGATTGCTCACTCCACCACCGCCAGCACTCTTCGAAACAACGCACAGCCTCCTTAATCCGCCCCTCGACCCGCAAGCACCGTCCAACCCAGAAGGACAGTTCATATCTCTCCTCTATGTCACGCGCGCCGGCCCGTTGCAGTATGCGCAGTACGTGCGGCAGATACGTTCTCTTAAGGTGCCGGTTTTCGTAGTCGTCAGTCGGAAAACTCCCTGCCAAATGCCGCATTGCAGTCTCCGTCGCCTGCGGCTCAAGGCCTTCCCTGCTCAGCCATATTCGCGTGGCCAAATGTACCAGGCTATGCATGTCTAGCATCTCGCCCATCTTGGACACAAAGGCGTATCCGCATAGCGTGCCGATCGCGCTCACCGTCTGCACTTTCGAGTCCAGCTCAGGCAGGAGCGATTGTGGGATTGATTTCGGCTCAATCTGCGACATAAACGAGAGAAGATCGGCTGCGTTAGGATCCTGTTCGCGGATCTTGTCGAAGCTCACCATCCATGTCGTCGCCACCGCGTTCTTCGCCTCCTTATACCGGGTCCTGTCTGGAAGCTCCTCGCTGAGCAGATCAGCCATATCCTTCTCCGTATTGCGCAACAGCCTCAGATACTCGGCGATCGACACCTCGTTCCGCTCCAGATAAGCCGCTGCCTGCGTGATCGCCAGGGGGAGGTACGTCAGTTCGCGTAGCAATCCAGTTACCGAGGCGGCGTCGTTAGTCAAGACTTCCCGTGTTACCAACTTCTCCAAGAGCGTCTTTGCCTCAGACAAACTGAACTCATCCAGCTTAACCGTCTTCTCGGTAACCCTCATGGCTACATCTCGGGAGCGCGTCGTCAATACCGTCCTTCCGTTCTCGCTCTGCGGGAGATATCTGTCGAGGCCACCTGGCGCATCTTGACTCCCGCAGACGAGTTTGACGTCGTCCGCATTATCTACGACGAGAAGCCATCGCCCAGCCGCCTCCGAGCTTAGGTACTGCCGCACAGACTCCTTTATGTCTTGGTCATCGTTGCGGAGAATCTTCAGCTCCCTTGCGATGTCCGTATAGGCCTGCTCAAAGGTGGCCTCGCTCAGCGCCGGCACCCAAAAGACAGACCACTCGGCTTTGTTCTCCTTCGTCCAAAATGCGAGCTGCAGAGCCACCTGCGTCTTGCCTACACCGCCGAGTCCGACGAGTGCGACCCTCTGGCTCTCCTGGACGAATAGCATGTCCCTGAGCATGAGGAGTGTGTCGTCTCGCCCGACAAAGCGTTTATTTCTTGGAAATGGAACGTGATACCACGGCTTAGCGACGCCACCTACATCCGTGTCAGCAACCGTCACAGCATACAGTCCGTCTTTCATACACTAACTGTTCCGCGCGCCGCTGAGCTCAGCGACGGGCGCCGCTGTTTGCGGGGTCTCTCTACTGTCCCCTTCAAAGCCTGCTTTGGTGAAGTGATCGGCGAAGTCCTTAATCGCCCTTTGCTTGTCGCTCAGGTAGTTGCTCGTATGTGCCGAGATCGTGCTGGCCTTCTCCCAATCAGACAGTGTGATATCCTGTAGGCCCTGGTCGACGTTGAATCGGTAGTACTGGCCACTTTCGCCATATCGGTCAGCGAGGCTCGCTGCCACTTTCTTCGAAGATGTGGCCATCTTCTTCAGTGCAGTGATGATCGACCTCCGCGTGTTGCCGATCGCAACGACGTCTCCAAGCCCGGTTCCGATGCTGAGGACCCGCGTTGCTCGACCCTCCGGGAACTGCCGCTGGGCCTCTTCGATCAGAACTTCGCATGGATTGTTGTATCCGAACCCGGCGTCAACAAACTCAACGCCGTCTCGACCGACCCTAATGGGCTTGAAGAAGGTTGTCGCCGCCGACGTCGCCCGTGCTACCTCCCAGATCGTGCAGCCATGTAGAGCGGCAGACGTGTCGTACGTCGTGAACAGGGTCGGTCGCGCGTCGACGTTGTCCTTCGTGATCGCCAGGACGACACTAAAAAGATATTAGTCGAGTGGTCCAGCATCATTGCTGCTTCATCCAGACGCACGTCTTGGTGCACGACCCATCGCGGAATGCCATCTCCCCATGTGGGCACGTCTCGGCCGTTGTAGTGCCGCGCATGCGTCGGGCAATGCACTCTGGTTGGCTACAAGAGTCTCTGACCGTCTGTTTGATCGCGCGCTCGAGGGCTTTCGCGGAGAAGGCGCCGGAAGGCGATGCGGGGAAGACTGTCGTTCTCTTTGGCGTGAAGGCCTGCTGTGCGACCTTCCTATACGCTCGGATACACTCGTCGACACTCATGCGCAACCGTCCGAGCATGATCGCGATGATTCTGTAAGGCATGTTAGTGCGCGTCCCAGCCGAACAGACGTCATTCTTACCCTCCCGTGCTGGTGCCGCCGATGAAGTCAAAGCATTCGCAGGGTCGCGGGACACGATCTAGTCCCTCCGCATCGCGGATCTTCTCCATGATGTTCTCCAAGATGAGCAGGCTCGATAGGCCGCGGATGCCCCCTCCATCTGAATAGTGTCAGCGCGGCTGGCGAGGCTGCGAGCGCACAGCTTACCGAGCGAGAGGATCCTCAGCGGCATGTTCGTGGTCGCCATCGCGCATACGCTGCCTGCGTACTACCCGGAGTCCGCGTGAGCAGGAACCGCGAGAGAGTTGAGGAGGTCATGGTCGAGAGAGGAGGGCAACGGCGACACGACCGTTGGGCGGTTGCTATGTGCGTAGTGGCTGTATTGGATGCCTCAGCTGGACTCGCAGCCAATCCCCTCCGCCGATGCAGATCACCGAAGGCGGGGGTTGTTTTCCCACTTGCTGACTGTACACTTATCACCCGAAACAGGAAAGGTGTGCCATGCGGGAGCCAGCCTTAGCCACGATGGTCGTCTTGTACTCCGCCGGATACTTTAGCGGTCTGCTACCTGCGGCGAAGGCATAACCATTTACCATCGCCAACGGCGCTGTACCTGTAGTACAGTACTCACGAAATGCGTGAGTTTTCCTCTCGAATGACGGAACTTTGCTGATCTCCATTTACGTCTCAGTTTCCGAAGACTCTTGGCCAGAACTTGACGAGATAGACTGGCCGGACGATGATGCTTCCGAGACGCAAAGCGACAGGTGTTCCCAGGAGCCATCTTAGCCACTCAGTGTTAAAGAACGACTGAGTGCAGCACGAAGATATGAAATGCGACAGCCAGATGTGAGCCTTCCGCTCCTCCAGCTGGCCGACTGGAGCGAAGAGCTCTCCTACGACGAAGAGCCGCCTACCTACATCCATTACTCTATCGAGTGGAAGTTGACTATCAATTGTAAAGGCGTGTCCAAAGACACAGAAAAAGATCTGGTCCTTGCGCCCGCTGCTTTTTGGCTCACTGCTCTGCGCCCGAAACTGGAGAGGGTTCTGCACAAAAAGACAGCGCGGGATAAAGTCGTTCAAGGCGGACGACACGAACATCACGGTGTCGGTGACAAACCGCTCTCAGCGGGACCTCGTCGCGTGCTTCAACGAACTTGCTATAGACTGGGCCGTCGTAGAGAAATAGCTGCGCGCCTGGAGCCACCTGTTTGCCATCGGAAAGAAGCCCAGGATCGGCATATCGTTTAATTATGTAGAAACGGCCAGGCGTGCGCCTCGATGGTCCGTGGAGCCAAACGAGGGTACACGCTGGTGTCGCAGCAGATGCAATCGGAGCGAGCTATGCTGCTCGATGTTGAGGAGACTTCCTCGGGCCAGCCGTCGATTTGGCGGAGTGTGTATAACCTAATGCGGTGTCCGGGACCGCCCTGCCATCCAGGACCGTACTGCTGGCGGGACGACGTCGGCAAGAGACACTACAGGCTGAAGGCGCACCATCCAAGGAAACTGATCCACTTCGTGGAGCGGGGTGGCCAACTGGAGCGTCACGACGGCGTCCCTGAAAACATCCGCGATTAGCTGTACGCTGAAGAGCAGCAGGACGTAGAACGGCGACGGAAACGTAGAGCTACTTCGCCGGCTGGCTGCCAGTCGATCCATATTCCTAACGTTCTCCCGCATTAGGGACCAGCTGCCAGTCCGCCGGAATCGACACCAGCGCCTGCGGAAGCAGGCCTATCGGTATCACCCGCCCGTCTAGAGATTGCCGGACTGCGAGACATGGCAGTCAGAACCTATAGCGCCTAGCAAAGCTCGTAGGTCAGTGACAGGGTGCCAAAGATAGAGTACCAGAAGGCTTGTGCTATAACCTTAGACGGAGGGCTCAATCTCGAGCTAGTGTACAAGGATAAAAATACAGATCTCTACATCATGTTAAGGGTTTGAAGACCAGCGTGGCGCGACGATTCTTCTGCAATATCGAGACTTGGGCAAAGCATCACACCGTATAGACGGTGGTGTAGGACATCAAGATTTTACTTTTAGAATTTACTAGTTAGGGATAATTAATGTATTGGCTTTACGGCTCTTCAATGTGTATGCCGGCATGCCGAAAGTGACCTTCTACACTCGACTTCCGTCCGCCTACGACGTCGACCCACCATTCTAGAAATGCGCCGAAATCCTAGCCGCGAAGGCCAGCATAGAGCTGCTAGTTTCGCTTTATAAACCTCTTCAGCTCGGCAAAGAATTCCTTAATAGGATTGAAGTCTGGCAAGGTGGCTAGTACAAAAGGTTTACTCCAGCGTCAGCACACAGCTGCTCGACCTGTTCGTGTGGTGGAACGACGCATTGTATATCACTAGCACCGACTTTAGCTCCGGCCACCACCCGCAGTGGTGCAGCAGCTGTTCAATGTAGTTCTCAAACACGGCAGCGTCAGTTGATCCCTAGAATGCGCGCACAAACACTACGCCATCTTATGCATACGCCGGTAGGATCTGGTATCTACGGTCACGGTGCAATGTAGCAATCTGGACAGGCGTTACTCCTACGGGCAACCACCCGGTCCGCCGGAACCCAACTCGCT
The DNA here is from genome assembly GCA_023628555.1 of Chaetomiaceae sp. R4402. NCBI lineage: Eukaryota > Fungi > Ascomycota > Sordariomycetes > Sordariales > Chaetomiaceae > Chaetomiaceae sp. R4402. The sequence continues at coordinate 91,783 of JAMAKO010000045.1, read as the reverse complement.
TGTCACATCCAGACTCGTCGATGTATACAAGGTGATACGAACGGAAGGCCGAGAGGTTATGGAGGAAGAGGTCCCGCAGGTCTGCATTCCCCTCCTGCGCGATACGGCGCACGGCCTTCATGGACCAACCTATCGACGCCAGTACCCTGCTGACGCTGAACGTCGTTACGAGGGTCCCAAATTCGTCCCAGAGGAATACCAACATCTCGTCCTGATACATGTCGGGCTTCTCGAGGAGGCGGTCACAGAGTGCGCTCGCATGGGAGGCATGATCGTTCTCGGCCGGCCGGGCGTGTTCGGGGGCGCCCTGGCGGTGCCAAAGCACCGTAGGGTCGGCTTGATCGTTGGGGTCGAGCGCGTACTGCATCCGACAACCTCTGCTATGTCACTACTGCCGTTTCCGGTGCAGGAAGTCTTTTAGTTAAGGCATATGCACTTATGAAACCAAGCAAAATGCACGACTTCCACATATTTAGTAGAGCTCGATACCTTCGGAGTGAGTCCGTTTGACACACTGTGCAAGGGCCCAGATGTCCGTGCGTTTAGAAACCAGCAATATGTCCAAGGCGGAAGCCGATTTCGCCAATGACTGTAGTAATCCCAGTGGGATAGCCAGTCATCGTCAAGTAGAGAGGTAAGACAGCAGCCGGGCTGCAGCGGACAAACCGGAAGGTGCTGTTGTGCTGACTCTTCCGACATCTCGGGTCTGAGCTGCTGTGGAACGGCGCCACCATCCCGAGCTTCCGCCGTTGTGCCGCAAAATCCGGGGTTGAGCGCGTCCCACTCTTCACGAATCGTTCGTCAAACCAGCGAGCGGTGGAGCCCGATGGTGGATATCCGTGAATGAAGGTTCGCAAGGTCCTGACTGCGCACGCTTGTCTCGGGACTTCATTGCCGCTGGGGGTGAGAGCAGTGTCCATTTTCGTGGTGTAGTGTAGAGGCATGCGCGGCAGGTCATAAGAGCACGCAACTCCACAGCCAGCAGGCGTCAGATCGGCGGGAGCGGGAAGGAGGTAGGTGTCCCGGGTGTGTAGCGCCTTCCCGCCCCGATCTCGTCAGCCACGTCAGTTAGCCAAGTCCTGTTCGCTCTGCTGAATCTGGACTGGCGTCTGAGTGGGTGGGTCCTTCCCCAGAAAATCGAGATCGTGCGTGCCTGCCGTGCTTCCAGAAGCCCATTCCTGACGCTTCAACCTTCCTTCCCTCTGCACGAAGCCCATCTGCAAAGTCTGTCAAGTTCGCGTCCGAAGAAGCAGAACTTCGTCTTGATTCGACAGGCTCCGCGGAAATATCCTGGCCCCAGCGGTCCCAATTCCAGGGGTGTTCCGAGCGCGATGTGCCTGGCTTCAAGCACCTTCCCGGCGCTATGCCGCATTGGGAGTTTCTGTTAGCAAATCTGACGTAAATGCAGGCCCGCCGTTGGCTCGCCCGAGCAAACCCTTTGTCATGAGTTTCGGCTTTCGCTCCTCTCCTGCTTTCTCTGTCGCTTTTGTGTTGCCTTCGTGCCGCACCGTGCCGGCGTCCCACCGCTAAACGTGATGGCACCATCCAGGCGCCCGGGGCATGGCGCATCGCGCTCGGGATTCAAAGGAAATCCCGGCAGGCGGACGGGCTGAAGGCGATGGCGGGCCCTGGTATTTCTGTGATCCAGCCCCCCGGGTCGCTTTCTGGGAAAGAAAAAGGAGATTTCACCAACTCGAACACTCGCTTTCCGTTTGCGGACCAGAACGGCCTCGAAGCTTGGACGAACCGTGCGACTGTGGTGGGCCCCATCCGTCATTGCCGAGCAAGAAACGCCTTCGTTCTCAGACGGGGGCGCCTTCGACAGTTCGATCTCATCCGATTCGCATCATCCAACAACCTCTCGTTGCGCTTCGTGTCGCTGAGCGTCGTCTCTTCCTGCTCCCCTGCCGCATAACCGTATCCTGGATGAGGTGACACCCACCTTCCCACCCCTCGGCGATGGTCTTCCCAGCACCGCCGCCGCGCCGCGGGCTGTCCCGCTGGCACTTCGACATCGACAAGTACCTCAACCCAATCTTCCCGCCCTCCGTCCTCCCCCGCCTACCCTCGCCCGTCGCTCACTTCCTGGGCCACCGCACCCACGCGCCGGGCCAGCCGCTCGGCAACCTGGCCATGATCTCCTGGGCCGTCGTCGGCGTGTTCAGCAGCCTGGCCATCATCGGTGCTGTCGCCCAGCAGGTGCCGGCTCTTGAGAGCCGCACGACGCCCATCATCATTGGGAGTTTCGTATGTGTTTTTTCCCTCCCTTTTTTCTTATCTCTTATGCTCCGAACTGACGTGGTCATGCAGGGCGCCGCCGCCGTGCTGGATTTCTACGCCATCGAGTCGCCCCTCGCGCAGCCGCGCAACGCCATCCTCGGCCAGATGGTCTCGGCGCTCGTCGGCGTCTCCGTGTGCAAGCTGTTCGCGCTGTCGCCGCACTTCGCCGCCGTCCGCTGGCTCGGCGCCTCGCTGGCCTGCGCCTGCGCCACCGCGCTCATGGCCCTCACGGGCACCGTGCATCCGCCCGCCGGCGCTACCGCCCTCATGGCCGTGCTCGATCCCAACGTCGCCGCCCTCGGCTGGTTCCTGTTCCTGCCTCTGCTGCTCGGATGCGCTCTGATGCTGGCTGTCGCGCTGCTGGTGAACAACATCCAGCGCCGGTTTCCGTTTTATTGGTGGAGCCCCGGCGAGACGGGGCAGTTCTGGCGCCGGGGGGAGAAGGGTGCGGGCGATGCTGGCGCAGCAGAGGAGGAGGAGAAGCACGTCGGGCAGCGGCGCACGAGCTACGAGCGCAAGGTCGACGAGGACGAGTCGTCGGGCAGCAGCTCGGGCGACCTCGAGTCGACCGGCGACCTGGCGAGGACGGTGTCGGTTATGAACGGGCGAGGCAATGAGATTGTGATTCGGCGCGGCCGGGTAATTCTTCCGGAGGGGCTGAGCCTCAGACCGGAAGAGGTCCTGTCGCTGGAGATGCTCAGCGAGCGGTTGTGAGCTAGGATAATGGTTAATGATTATGATTCGTTACGACGTGTCCCGACTGGAAGGTCGTGCAACGAGAGTGTGTTGAGTGCGGGTTTGCAGGACGCGGCTGAACTAAGTGGGAGGTACAATACGCCAGTGCCACTGTACACCGAGAGTCTGGGTTGGGTCTCTTTATCGCCCGTTGTGTGCTGTTCGCTGCCACCACGTCGACCCCCAGAGCCGCGTGACACCCCCTCCGCACCATTTCAGATATTGACATGCTGTACAACGTCGCATAGCATACCCCTCCTCCTCCTTTTCCCACCGCTGCATACAGAATGAAGCACAAATAAGATACGCCGGTGCTTAGCCTGAGTTTGCCACACCACTGACGGCGTTCCTCTTTGTTTATGAATACTACCAGGGGCACGTGGTGTGCCCTCTGAGCAGGAGAAGCACTGTAAGTTGAGCGGATACGGCAACCGTATACACCAGAAGCACCGGCCAACATAATTATGGGTACAGAGAGTCGAGTCGGAGCCCAGCCGGCAGGTGTGAAGGATGGACCAGGAAAATTGCCATCTCAGTGTTTGAGAAAAACAACCCTGCAACTTCATCTGTTGCTAATTAGGAGCGTTGGGAGGAGGTGGGCGGTGGACGGACGGACACAAGAGGTGGGGGGCTGTAGCTGTGGCTCTTTGCTGAGACAGGGGGCACGGAGGACTGGAGATGCCGAACGCCCGAACTCCGAGGAGATTCCGCAGATCGCGCAGCTAGTCAAGAACCTGAACTTTGGGGAAGCTAGGTATTAGATGTGACAGTCCACCAGGGTTTCACAAGCTGGTGGATAGAAGGTCTCATGATATCTGAGGCACACACCCAGGTCGGATGACATGCGATGGAAGACGTGGTAACTCATCCCAACTACAATCCTCTACTTCAAGGTTGTAAGTTGTTAGTGGGTACCTTTCCCCCCCCCGTCCTCAAATCCGGCAATGCCATGCTCAGCTTGAAGAAGCCGGCTACCGCCACCGGCTTTTGGCGCGGTAAAGACTAAACTTATGATGTTTGATTGCAACTGGAATCATTCGCGAACGTAGGTAGCTACCGTAAGGTAGGAAACCTTGTCTTCTCCCGGAGGACGGCGCAACAGGATACATGTACCTTACTCAAGTTGCCAGTCGCCCGTGTTGCTGCTCCAAATTAGTCCTTTCATATCCACTGATCCGCATCGTCCCCTATGTACAAACGCAGACCCCAAACCTGTTTAGGGAAACATGGTGGTCAACACGACAGCCCCTTCTTCTCGATGTCGCGGTCGCTCCAGTAGCCGCCCCCGGGCATAGGAATGGTGCGGTTGTTCCACACAGCCAAGCGCGCCTGTGCCTGCGCCGGCGTGTAACCCTGCTTCGGGTTCGCATCGTTGGTGACCCACAACACGGGCACCACCCTGGTGAAGTTCAGCAGGACCTGTCAGTCGGTGGGATCCTGGCGGAAGACGAGGCCGTAGCACTGCAGGTAGATGCGATCGGGAAACGAGACTGCGCCAGCTGGGCGGCCGGTATTTGCCTCCCTCACAACCACTGACCAGGAAATTGCGTCGGAAGCGGAGGCCGCCATGGTGAACTTGTACCCGATCTGGTCGACCATCTGGGCGAAGGTCACGGTGGCGATGGCGCAGCGGTCGATCAGTGCCACGGACTCATCATTATTAAAGGCCAGGCCCAGGTTGTAGCTCAGGGCGTCGAGGTCCCACGCCGCCTTGAGCGCGGCAAAGTTACGAAACAACGGCGTGTCGGCCCCAGGCCCAGGCTGGGTCATCAGTGCGGGCACGTCGGACCCGGCCGTGGCAAGCTCAACATGCGTGACGTGGGTGAGCGGGCCCTGCTTGAACGAGCGGAACACGGCGGTGAGCGCGTCGCCGCCGACATAGCTGCCGTCGGACGCCACGAGGGTGCCGTTGCTGCCGTGGGAGTAGTACTTGATGTCTCCATTGGCAAGGCAATGGACAATTCTAAGAAATTCGACGACGTCGGGTTCGACTGCCGATTCTCTCTAACTGTCCAAAACCATGAACATACCTCCCTGTTGGTTGGGGGTAATATATAGCCATGAGTTGCACGTAAATGTCTTATGCTTGGGCCCAAGTCCTAGGACTCCGACAGTGTGTCACAGGACAACAAGATGGAGTCAAACGTTCCGTTACGCATCAAGGTGGCTAAAAGCATGCATATGGACCTACGAGACGAGCGAGTGGCGTCTTCTGCTCGCAAGTGCCTCATTTGCTGCTCAATTACAGCTTGTTGTACGAATCAAAGGAAAAAAAAAAAGGGATCCTGGTGTCATCTTATGCCTAGATGCAGGCTCACACCACATACAATACAGCCATGTTGCCGTCCCCAGCCGTCCGCTCATCTATCTAGGTACTGTGTGTAAGCCATCCCATTTACCCCGCCCTCAACTTCTCTTCACCATGAGCAGAACGCCGGCCACGCCGCCGCTGATCAGTCCCGGCTTGCCGTCGGAACCAAGCCCTTCCACCAGGGCGTCCATCTCGTTACGCATGACCCGCAGCGGATCGCTGTCAGTGCCCACCTCCTCGGGGTTGGCCTCCTGCCACCGCACGTACGGGCTGGTAGTCGCCAGGACAGCCGTGAGCATGCTCACCGGCGCAGCCTGCGCCGGGCCCGCGTAGAACTGGTCGATGGGCTCCGCCCCGGGCTTGTTGTCCCAGACCTTGCGCACGAAGCTGGTCTTGTCAAATCCCGGCACGGGCGTCTCCAGTGTCCAGGGCAGCGGCAGGTCGGCGTAGAGGCTGCGTGCCATGCGGTTGCCGGGCACCATGTAGTCGTCCAGGGCCACCTCGAACTTGTCAAGGGCGGCCTGCAGCGCGGCGCCGTTGGGAATGGTCGGGTCGACCATCATGTGGCCGCTGCACCACAGCGCGACGGTGCCGCCGGGCCGTAGCAGACGCGCGGCCTGCGGCCAGAAGACGTTCATGTCGAACCAGTGCGCCGCCGTCGCCGCGATGATCATGTCGACGCTGCCGTCCGCGATGGGCGGGTCGAGCCGCGTGCTGACCTCCTCGATGGTCGAGACCTCGAAGCGGATGGGCTCCTGGGAGCCCGAGGTGCCGCCGAGCGAGCGCGCCACCTCCAGCATGCCCTCGGATGGGTCGACGGCGACGGCGCGGGCGAACCGTGGCGCCAGCGTGCGCACGACGGTGCCCGGCCCGCAGCCCACGTCGAGCAGCAAGTCCAGCCGGCCGCCGGTGGACTGGTGGTAGTCAAAGAGGATCTGGTACAGCCGTGGGTGGTAGTCGCGACGGTGCTGCGCGTAGTTGGCCCCTTGCTCGCGGTTGAAAGACCTGAACGTCTTCTCGCTCGGGCCCGTATTCGGGGCGTCGGCCTTGTCCGCCATGTTGACGACGATCAGGGCGTCGAAGGGGATGGATAAAGGACTTCGAACGTTGACTAAGTGATCTCGAGAGATGTTGTCCACCGAGATGAATCTAAAGCAACGAAGCGAGAGCACACGGCATGTGGTTTATACCAAGTGACTCCCTTCCTGCCGGCCGGGCGAGCGGGCAGTTTCCGAACCCGGAGTCGTCCTTGCTTACGCAGTACGGACAGATGCTGGCACGGCTGGGTCCCTGCTCGCTTACCCCGCCCTTGAAACCCAACGAACCGGCTTGAATTCGGCGATACAACCGATACCCCGGGTCGGCTAGACACGGGGCGACAATCACATACATGTACATGGGTCAGCCACGTTGCTCTCGCCGGACAGATGAGATATCCATGAAGGAAATTCTGTCTATTCAAGTCCGTTTCTGATCGCCGACTGCATTGCGCTCCGCGCCTTGTCCCACCATTCGCGCACACGGTCAAGTGTGGGCCTGGGTTGCGGACTGTCCAAGTGAGCCCCGTTGTCCTTGAAGCTGGGAAAGGAAGAGAGATCCTCGGGAAGGCAAGATGTGTCTCGAATGAAGCTGGAGGGTGGAAAGATCAGGATACGCGGTGAAAGGAGTGTGTGTGGGCCACAAAACGCGATTACATTCAGTCAAACAAACAAAGAATAATCACTGTTAACGCTCAGGCCCTTGTCTCCTGGTTCTGATGCGGCCCACTCTGCTCCCTGCTCAACCTTCCGGGTGAGTCCGTGTCTAGCATCAAATGAGGGAGAGTCACAACCTCGTTACCTCAAACATCAGCTTCCTCGCCTGCGGGTCGTCCCAGTGGTTCTTCTCCATGCTTCCGTGGTACAGCCAGGCATCTACCTTCCACCTTGTCCCCGTACGCCGGCTGACCTCGTCCCACATGGCTGCGAAGCTGTCCGGGTTCTGTTTGAACATGACCTTGCCCAGGGGGTTCGGCCACTCGGCGGCCTCGACGCGGCCCGCGCTGTGGCCAAAGACCAGCGTCCCGGGCTCGGGGCGCGCGTACTGCTGCACCAAAGCCTCGCAGAAGCGCGTCTGCGTCTCCAGGTCCCACAGGTGCAGCACCATGCCGACGTGCAACATGTCGACGGTGCCCCTGAGCGCTGCCAGCTCGGCGCCGGTCTCGCCGTCGTCGGGCCGGGTGACGTCGCCGGCCAGGAAGCGCGTCTGCAGCGTGTCGCGGTCGCCAAAGAAGTCGTAGGCCAGGTCGACGAAGCCGCGCTGCAGGTCGACGCCGTACATGTTGGCCGAGGGCGCGCCGTCCAGCACCATGCGGCGCAGCTCCTGCGCGTAGCAGCAGCCTACGTCAAGCAGGCGCTGGCCCTGCTGCAGCCGCACGAGGATCGAGCTGTACGACTTCTGGCGGTGCGCGTTCAGCTCAACGAAGCGGAACTGGCCGACGCAGGGGTAAGGGAAGACGGCCCAAGTGCGGTCGCGCTGGATCCGATGTCAGTGAGCTGGACTTGCCCTATTACGCTTTAAACTTATGTAGGGTAACGCACGTATTCCTTCAGACGGCGCTCGACGTCGTCGTGCGGAATCTTGGCATAATCCTCGAGCAGCTCTCTCGTCTTCGGGTCCAGTTCGGGCACCTCTTCGTCGAACCACGCAGCATCGCGGTCTCGAGACCCCTGCAGCGTGCCTGTAGCGGAATGGGCCACGGCGGTAGCCATTATCTGGATGGGTCGACCTGAAAAGGCTGTCACAGTTACAAATTGGAGTACGCCGGACGGAAGTCATGCAGGGTTCACCAAAGCCATGAAAAGCATGGTTAACGTTACCTGTTTGTGGTGTGGGAACCAGTTTTCCATGTCCTGGCCCCTCTTGTCTGTCTCCCGTGGCCTCCACGACTGCTATCAACCCAATAGCAACTGACGAAATAGCGCTTCGTATCCAATAGTCCCGAAGCACCCGCCTGAGGTGGGATTGGAGGTCAGCGCATATGTAGTGTACGCACAGGGGCCTTACATTTCCCGTTCCGTCCTTGACAGTACCACAGCGGCCGGGGGGAGGGCACTGCTCGGGCTCGCTTGGGGGTCGCGCCGCACGGGTGCATCCCCCTGTGCAACGGCACTTTTCCTCAGCAAGGGTCACGGCCTTCCTCAACGCGCGACACGATAGCGCGGACCGCGCCCTGCGTGCTGAAGATCGATTTCTAGCTGGTTGTCAGCCAACTCCACTCCGCTCTTGCGGCAACAGCGACGACAATGACGGCTATGGGAACGCCTTCAGGGGCCGCAGGGCCCGGCGACGTCGTCCCATCAGCCGATAAGCAACAGCCCTTGACCGAGAAAAGTGCAGTACAAACCGGCGATGCCGGATCTGCGTCGTCCTCGCACGGCGGGGGCGCTGGGGATGTCGACGACTTCGACCAGGCGCTGTGTCTCAAGATCGACCTGTGGCTGCTGGCGCCCCTGCTGTTCCTCAACTTCTTCTCGCTCATGGGCCGCGCCAATATCGGCGCCGCCCTGATCCAGAAGCTGCCGGCGGACCTACATCTCGACGCCACGGCCGTGTTTCTGGCCACCTCGATCCCTGCAGTGGGCATCATGGTCTTTGAGATTCCGAGCAACCTGCTCATGCGTTGGCTGGAGCGTCGGGCCGGGCTCGGGTTCGTCCGCTACCTGAGTCTCCTCAATCTTGGGCTGGGTATGTAAAAGCTTTCTCTGCGCCTCTGCCTTGATTCTACCAGCTGGCTGACTGTCGGTAATTGTCTGCAGGCCTGGTGACACTTGGGCAAGCGTTCGACCAGTCGTACGGCGCGCTGCTGGCGACGCGTTTCCTCATTGGTATCTTCGACGCGGGCCTGATCCCCGGTTCCGTTTTCGTTTGCTCGCTGTACTACCCCTTTCGACACCTGCAGTGGCGCCTGAGCATGCTCATGGTGGCCAACATCTGCTCCAACATCGTGTCCAACATCCTGGCGTACGGCATCGCCAAGATCAACAACAACGGCTGGCACGGCTGGCGCTGGATCTTCCTCGTCGAGGGCTGCCTGACCATCGCCATCGCCCTGTTGTGCGCTCTTTCACCCGCCGCCCGCCCGGAGACAGCCCGTTTCTTGACCCCACGCGAGCGTACCACCGTTGTCGCCGTGCAGGCCGCGCAGCAGGCCAAGAACCCGCGCGCCGGAGTGGCTGCCGAGTGGATGACCTTCCTGCGCAACCCGCTCAGCTACGCGTGGGCGACGCTGTATGTGCTGCTGTGCAGCACCATGTACAGTGTGGCCATCTTTGCGCCGTCGTTTGTGCAAGCGTTCAACCCAACCTTCACGATCCCACAGGTCCAGGGACAGGTCGTGCCCATCTTCGTCGTCAGCGCCGCGGCTTGCCTGCTGGCTGCCTTCGCGGCCGACCGTCTGGGTCACCGCACGGGCTTCGCACTCTTTGGCTGCACGCTGACCATCATCGGCTATTCGATCCTGCGGCTGCCCAACATCATCAGCCACGCGGTTACCATGCTGGCACTGTACTTGGTGGCCATCGGCGTGTACACGGCACTGCCCATGGTTTGGACGCTGACACTGCTCAACCTGCCCAACCTGTTCCAGCGGGCCATCGGGGTCGGCTTCGTCGTCGGCATCGGTAATATCTCGAGCTTCGTGTCGGCCTGGATCTTCCGCACAAGTGAGGCCCCGCGATACCGCGCAGGGATGACGGACGGACTGATCATGACCTGCGTGTCGGCGGCTGTGCTGGCTGTGACGTATGTCTACATCCGGATGAGGAATCGAAGAGTGAGAGAAAAGAACGTTACCACAAACGCAAGTCTCGACGAGGAAAAGTCTTGGAGATGGCATGCTTAGGTAGGTAAAGGCAAGGTAAGGCACCTACATGTACATGTAGGCTAGCGTCGAATCTCGCATGGTTATGCCACCTTATGCCTTACGGAGTATGTCTGGCGGTTTGTCCAGTTCGTCTATCGATCGGCTGAGGATCTCAGCCTCCGTCTCAGTCAGGCTCGCACTTCCCCGCCCACACATGCAGCTCATGTCCTTCTTGGCCGCGCCCTTCATCCACTTGCGCGGCACCTCATACGGTCCTCATCATTCACAAATCTTGTTCTTCAGCAAACCACCGTTGCACCACAGCAAGCTGGCCCCGTCATCCACTGTAAGCTGCGACAGACAGACCCCCGTCACCACGAAATATCGGGTTTGCCTGGGTGCCTGGTTCCAGGCCGACACGTGCGATGCCAAGGAGTAAAACCCCCTTTTCATCTACCGTGCTATTCCTCACTGCCTTCCCCCGATCGTGTCTCAGGGATTTTGCAACAATGGTTGCTACGAGGATGGCGTATGTGTATCAAGACAAATGCCACTGAGGGCGCATTGCTGTGATCCCTATACTAAAGTCGTCGGGTTCGTCTAAAGTTCTAGGCTAGGATTGAGGTCAGATTGTAACTTGACGGGAAACCCCGACTGTGGAACTATGGGAATAGTCCAAGGTTACATGTAGGGTTCAATGCGTTTCTTTTCGTATTTAGAGGCTTTGATACTTTCTGTCTGCAAAAGTCTACCCAGTCTTGCCAACCTAGACTAAAGGGAGCCGGGCGCACTTCTTGCGCAGCGCGTGCAGCTTGCCATTCCTTCCCTTTCTGCGGCACGCATCCCTACTGGATACGGAGTAACGAGGTGCCTTTTTGGGAGGCCGAAGGATTCGGATTGGGGCTTGGCCACAGTGGGACCAGGGCTTGTTCACTGCAGTCGTCGGGCATCCGAAGACTGGCACTGGACCTCTTGATATGTCCTTCACCAATAACGCCAGGAGTACTTCCCTACCTACCTACCTACCCTGCCCTCGACCCATACCTCCGCTCGTGCTCACACCGAAATCGAACTGCAAGCGCCCGTAGCATGCCTGGTGAACCACCCATCGCTGTCTGCCGTACTGCAGACGTCCCACCCGATGTGCGCTCGTCCTTCCAACACCCTAAGATCCCCCAGTACAGGCTTTCGGTACCCTAACATTGACCAAACAGGTAGTCGACCGCTTCCTCACCGTCGCTCTCGCCAGAAGCGAGGACATGTCGCCCGGCATCGGGCCGTGTCTCGTCGTCCTCCCCGGCTACAACAGCAACGGTGACACCACCACCACCGACGGCACACGGCTGTTGCCGACGGCGGAAACGGAGCCGACGACCCCGGGCACCGCCAGCAATCTGGCACCCTCCCCCTTCATCGGCATGACCCCTGCCGAGGTGGCGCAGCGGCTGGGCAGTCCCGAATTCACCTTCTTCGTCGTGCTGGACGCGCGGTCAGCCGGAGACGACACGGCGCTCCTCGTTTCGACAAACCTTGAGCTCGAATATCACGAGGACGTCATTGACCGCGCCAACCGCGTGAATTCTTTGCCCGACGACGACGACGACGACCAGGGGCGCCGCGTTGCCATCAACGACGGGGTGCTCACGCTGCGCGCCGTGTTTAGCGAGGCCCAGAGCGTCCCCGTCGCGCTGCAGATTGGGTGCCTGGGGTTCCGAGAGCTGCTGGACATTGCGGCCAACTGCCCTGGCGGTGTGTTGAACTCGGAGTTTGAGAACTTGAAGCGGTCGTCCAATGTGACGGAGGCGGAGGGCGACCAGCCTGATGCAGAGTCGGCGCGGCGGGAAGATCCTGGGAGATTACGGCTTTGACTGTGCTGTCGCTGAACAACCTTGAGTAGGTACAGGTACCTTAACCTACCTTGGTGCATAAGGGTTTGGGTACTGCGCTGGCGTTCTACTACACCAACCACTGTCTATGAATGCCCCTCCCGTGAACATGAACCGTCCCTAGGGAACTGGGGACGCGAGAGTTTTGCTTCATGTTCATTTCATGCCGTTTTCTCAGGATTGAATGAGGCTGTGCTCTCTCATGAGTAGGTAAGTTAGGTAAGGTACCTAAATATGTCAGGAGCTTCCACAGTTGTGCCGGTAGGGTGGGCTTTCAGCATCCACTGCGTAAATCAGGCCCCGAATTGGCGGTCCTCAGCAAGCTTTATTAGCCGCCAGACTCCCTGCCACGACCCACAACATCCTAGTCCTGTCCGTCTCACGCCAGCTAGAAACTTGATCAAGTCACCAAAAATCTGCCGCCTCCAATTGCACGCACACAACACAGTGCACGGCCATGAATGCCGACACAGATATCAGCGCCAGACAGGCCCTTTCAAGTGCCTGTGACATTGGGACCCAACCTGTCGAGACAGACCCCCTGCTTGAGCGGCTGGATGGTCGTGCTCGTAGCTTGCAGGTGGTCGGCGAGCCAGACGCGCCCGACGATGCCGAACAGCATCGCACGCGCATGAGCAAGCGCCTGCTTCTCGCTGCCGGGCCGAGCATTCTCGTCTGGTACGAATACCTCCCACGGCGTGCCTGGCTCTTCATTGGTGTCTTAAGAGGCACTGCATGGCCCCACTGACTGATCACGATCAGTCTCTTTACAATCGACTTTGACATGCTCTTCCTGTCGACCAACTTCAGCAAGCGCATCGGTGAGCTGCGGAAATGCCAATATCCAGTAGAAGGGCTACCATGCTGACTGTACGACTTTTCATCCCGCAGCTTCCGATCTGCACGAGCTGGACAATGCCGTCTGGGTCATCCTGCTCGGCTCCATCATGGAGACTGCGAGCAATCCCTTTGTATGTGAATCCTGTGCCCATGAAACCATCAATAGATTGCTAACTTGGTACCATGCAGTATTCACGCCTCGGCGAGGTTCTCGGCCGGAGACGTGCCGCCCTGGTGGCGGCGTCTCTGACAACCGTCGGTTTCCTGCTCTGGTAAGCTGCCCGCATACAGCCCGTGAGTCCACTTCCATGATGTGTCCAGTGCTGAACCAGTATTTTTGTATAGCTCTCTGAGTGGACAGCTCTGGCACCTAACCCTGTCGCGCCTCGTCGTGGGGTCTGGCTCTTCCGGCTTCCCCCTACTGGTGGCCATCATCCTTACCGGTACACCTCTGTCTTCCTCTCACTCGTTTTCACTTCCTACCTGCGCCGGCTCGGGGACTGACTAGGCGTCGTAGATGCCGTCCCACTGCGAGAATTTGCCCTCTGGCGCAGCCTGATGGTGTGTGTTCAAGCGGTCGGCGATGTGACAGGCGGCCCCGTTGGCTCTGCTCTTGCCGACAGGCTCGGGTGGCATGCGTACGACACCCCTTGACTCCATGGACGAGCACCGTGCCTCGGACGAACGAAAGAGCTGACTAGTCGATGCCGCGGCTCACTAGTGTTTTTCGGGTTGAGTTCCTCGTCATGGCCCTTGGCCTCGGCCTCGTTTTCCTCTCCCTTCGCCCGCCCGCCAGCGCAGCGCAGCAGACAAAGGACTCAGACGGGGGCGAAAGCAGCTTCGACCCTTTGGGAACCGTTCTAATCTTCACAACCATAGCCCTGCCGCTCTTCGCGCTGAATACGGGCGGCAGCATCCTGCCCTGGAGCCACCCGATTGTCATCGCGCTGCTGGCCTGCACCCCGCTCGCCGCCGCCGCCTGCTACTGGTCACAGACCCGCCGCGGTGTATCGCCCCTCATACGGGGCGACGTCTTCAAAGACCGGGCGGTGATTGCCTTGATGGCGTGTGTGTTCTGTCTCGTTTACTCCTTCAACTCGGTAAGAGGCTCTGTTGACCATTCTCATGTTTGAAACTCTATGACTAACTGTAGATGACACTCTTACAGCTGCTCTACAACCTGGCGCTCTACATCGAAGCGCGCTCCTTCCACCATCCATCCTCGTTCGGCGACTGGGCCCTCTCGTGTATCGTCTTTGCCAGACCTCTGGGGGCTGTGCTCTCAGGCTTGGCAATACACCGCTACCAGTCGCCCTGGCGGATGCTGCAAGTCACCGTTGTGCTGTATTTAGTCTTCTACATGCCCATCGCTGCGGGCCTGGTCCGTAAGTCACATGCACAACATCGAGGTTTCCGCCTCTCATAAGCCGAGCCCATGTCGCTAACGATTTCTGCTTAGCACTCGAGCGTTCTCAGTGCGCGCCCTACCTGTTTCTGTTTGGTCTCGTCATCGGATTGATCGAAAATTGTCTTGTCGTCTCGCTGCTGTCAGCGACGGGAAAGAAAGGTGTGAAGCATCCCCGTCTTATGAAATGACAAAGCCTTGATTGTCTGGGGAGCACGGTCACTAACAGAGACCGCATCACCGCCACAGACAGGCCGTCGTTCCTGGCCATATTCAACGTCGTAACCGCACTGGCGGGCGATGTCGGCGTGGGCCTCACGCTTGCCCTCACGCAAGCCTTCATCCGCTCCGGCCTGCGGAGCCGGCTCGGTGATGGCCCAGACACAGCCAAGGTAAGGCCAGGACCCCTCCATCGCCACTCCTGGATTGCGGCGCGATTGACATTTGTGTCAGGTTATTCAAGATGCCGTGAAAAGCCTGGAAAGCATCCGGGCCCTGGCCCCCGGTGTGCAGGCCAAAGTCATTGACGCCTTTGTGCAGTCCATAGAGAAGGTTCTTGGTGAGTAACGGGCGGACCTGGCAGTCCCATGCACTGACTTCTGTTGATGCTAACCATGGCTACGGCACAGCAATCTCGTGCGCTGCGTTTTTCATCGGCGTCGTTGCAGTGCTATGCACAAGGGTTGATTACCATGACGACACGAGCCAAGGCGAGGATGAGAACGTAGATGGGAGCTAGCAACGTATCGACCGAGGGGATGTAGTAAGCACGACCATTATCAGGTTTACGCCACCTCCGCTCTGAAGGGAACCGGACGGGGACGTTGGGCACAGTGCCAGTGCGAAGCAGACCCCAGGCACGTCGGCTGGGCAAAGCGGCGTGTATTGCGAGGCGACTGGACGCGGTGTCGAAACGAAACAGTCCGAGTCGGCCGCCCAGGGACAGTTGAATGACCACTTACAGGTAGCGAGCATAACCTGGAGACGGGAGGCAAGTTCAATTGAGAACGTTGTGGTGGCCATTGTAGAAGCAGTTACGGCCAGGCCTGAAGCTCATCACGGGCCATGGCTCCCTGCGTTTAGCTTGACGAACAGCCAGAAACATAAAGGCATTGAAAGTGGGCGCCATGCTTGATATTTCGGCCATGCTACAATTCCGGAGTTCACTCGACCAGGTAGTCTTAGCTAGATACCCTCAAGCTCATCCACTAGAGGAAGCCGAGTGACAAAACACAGTAAATCAAAGTTCCACACAAGATTCTCCACCCCCAGCCTGCAAGCCTGTGCGGCCTAATGCTGACTTGATTGACGGCACTCACATCGCCAACCGTGCATGAATATCCGCCCTCTCCCATACCGTCTCCTCGTCCTATGTCCCCCCGTCCTGCCTAATCAGATCCTTCCATCCCAAACCCTATCGTTACCAGTCGCGGTCTCGGCTACGTGCAGCTGCAAACACACGCACTGCCCCTCGCACGGCCACCCGCACCTTCAGCCTGAGCCCACAGCGCCGGATATAATCACCGACTTGGCACGTAGGGATGAGAGGAGCGGGAAGGGACCAGCCTCCTCGACGTGCTTCTCAACCAACGCGACGTAAGCGAGGAGCAGGCAACGCAGCGGCCAGGTAGGCGCAGCGATGCGATAGAAACACCTGCGCCGGTTCCCATACACCACCCCGTACCTGGTTCGCCACCCCCACCCCCTTTTGAAATGCCGAACGAACCTCGTGGCGCACGGCGCTCGGTAATCGACGCACATTTTGGTCTTGATCCCGCGTTGGGGCATGGCATCAGAAACGGGTGTTGCAAGGCTCGTCCAAGCAATTGGCAATGTCTCACCGCCTCTCCGTGTGGCTCTCACAAAGTGAGGAGTGCCGGTCCTATCGGCGACCCGTGCGCCGCCATGCTCTGATGGAGCAAGGTGTTCGTAGCGCTGTGCGCTAAGCATTGACGTCTAGAAGAATGGCGTGGTCCCCCTGTCGACGGCAGGCGGGAAGAAAGCTGAGCCCAAACTATCATATCCGCCAAGGTACACGCCGGAGGCGGGTTCAGCAGTCGATCCGGCGGCTGAGATAGGGACGCAGCTCATTGCTGCGGGCAAGGGTGAAGCGCCGCGCTTCCGGACACTCTTGTCAACCCCAGGGCGCAGTTGGCAGTGACTATGGCGCGACGGCGGAGATGAACTGCTAGCGGCTACGCCAGGGAAGGAACGGTCTCGGCTAGTACTCGGGATTTCCGCGCAATTCGTTGCGGCGACGGCGGCACTGTGTTCCCGTCCACAACCACGCAGCATGCATCTCCGTCATCCTCACATGTCATGGTTCTGCCAAAACATCCAGACCGGGGTAAGCCAGCCCTGGTTCATGTCCGCAAAGTCCATTACCGGGCCCGCGGGCGGCATTGTCGGATGACCGGCAGGGCCTGGCGGCGCAAAGGCTGGCCCCATATCCATGGCAGCAGCAGAGGCATCGATATCGAGGGGCATGGAAAGGGAAGGCTCGTTCATCTTCACATCACCCGCGCCGTGGCCGCTGCTTGGCAACGACGCCACGAACAGCTGCCTCTTGTGCTCGATGCTGGCCACGATCCGCGGAGGCTCCAGCGGCAGGTTGTTTGCCTGGAGCATCGACCGGCGCGACTCCCAGGCCTGCAGGACCCCTCGCGAGAACAGCAGAAAGAAAGGATCATGAAAGTTCCACTCTGGGCCCAAGCCACCGCGGGCCTCATAGTTGTCGCTCATAATCTCCCACGCCTGAACGGCTCGGTCCTCGGCAGGCCGCGTACGCAGACGCTGCAGAACGTACGTGTAGGCGAGGAAGGGGAAGTACGCGCCGACGTACCAGCTGAAGCCTTGGGTTAGGGGCGAAGTCATCATTGCGGTGTCGCACGCGAGCATATCAAACGCGTAGCCCATGGCCGCCCTGCTTAACGCCTCGGCTTGTTGGCTCGAGGACGGCAGAGACCCGCGCCTCCAGCAAGATTCCTGGAAAGATATTCTGGCGAGATATGCCCGCCCGAAACATACTGTCATGTATTGCAGCGGGTTCTGAAGATCGCAGAGACTGAATTTGTGCTCGGCGGCCTTCTGGAATTCGACCAGATCACGGGTGTGCGGCAAATAGCCGCCGGGCCTCGGGTTCCGTGCCCGGGCGAGGGACATCAGCATTGGGTCGATAAAGTCAAGATGAAAGGCGCTGTGGCGGATAAAGTCGCTCCCCTCGCTGCGCAGCACGGTAAACACAGCTTCGGTGGGCTTCTCAGAGACGGGTGGGAGATTCTTTGCTTCCGCACGGAACTCCAAGTCGTTCAGGTTCAGCGGGGGCCTGCAGTCCCAGGTTGGAGTTAGAGTCGCCGTCTTGTATTGAAAAGACTCGCAGACGCGGTTGTCAAACACAACGAGCGCCCACCAAAGTCTCCGGCGCATCTCGGCCTCGAACACGCTGCACTTCGTATTTTCCGCCTCGCTGTGATAGCCCGAGCGCCGCGCAATGCGGATAGCGGCGGCCAGCAACGACGACAGAGACCGAGGGTCTGTTGTGGGTGCGAGCGAGACCTGGACAGCGTCAGACGCCGCCACGAGGGAATACGGGCGGATGCCAAGGTACAGCTCGGGCGGCTTACCAGGTAGAGAAAGAAGGCCGTCAGGCAGTCGTGATCGTCAGACTGGAGAAAGCAGCAGTTGGCTAGCGCCTGACGGCAGGCGGCCTGGTAGGAGGCCATGAGATCGGCTTTCGGCAACCCGGACATGGTTCGGCAGTCATCGTCGCGAATAGTCCGGATAGCGACGCAGTAAATGCTGAAGAGTAGCGCCTCTAAGGGCGCGTCGACGTTGGCTAGGTCGTCGGCGGCATTGGCAACCCGCTTTGACAAGGAA
Source organism: Chaetomiaceae sp. R4402 (assembly GCA_023628555.1). Taxonomy (NCBI): domain Eukaryota; kingdom Fungi; phylum Ascomycota; class Sordariomycetes; order Sordariales; family Chaetomiaceae; species Chaetomiaceae sp. R4402. Next base: position 73,607 of record JAMAKO010000045.1, on the reverse strand, counting down.
GGTGTGTGGGTGACCTTGAGCAGCGGGTCTACGTTGTCCAAATAAATATTCCAGAGGCGAAAGATCTTGGTCTGTTGGGGATGCGAGGCGGTCAAATTGATGCCGCTCGCGCTATCGGGCATGCCAAGGAGGAGCTGTTGGTTGCTCCCGGTAGCGCTGCGGTGCGTCAGGTCCCAGGCCCTGCCAACCTCGTGGTCTCGCAGGTCACCACGCAAAAGGCCGGTGTCGGGATGGACATGGTCGTCCTTGTCGTCGTCGTGACCCTTGTCGGGGTCGTTTTCCTGAGCAACAAGTCAGCGCACTGGCGGCGCGGAGGCTGCCTTGCAACATTGATATGCGGCAGGTTCACGAGAAGATGAATGCCCACGGTGGAACTCAACGTGGACCAGAAGTCCCTCGGGCGGCTAGTTAGACGGTCAGCCTTGCATGCAATGCGACGTTGCCGTCCGTGTGGGCCCGGGAGCGGGAGCCGGCCGCGTACGCTCTGGGAGCCTCGCTTAGGCTTGGGCTAGTCACGACAGACCTGGCGATATCGGGGCTGCTGGTGCCAGTGCCGGCCGAGGACAAGATCGGCGAGGCGGACGGAGCATTGGGCGGCGGCGGGTGGAGGGGCTCGAAGCTGACGCTGTGCTGGCGCAGCAGGGCCTCGTAGTGGCGAACGCGGTCCAGCAGCTCGCGCTCGGGGAAGCGGCGGCGGCGCTGGCGTGGGACGAGACCGGCGGGGACGCAGTGGGCGCCGGTGCGGGTGCAATTGGAGCACGGAAACTGGCGGTTGCACTTGATCTTGCGCTGTTGGCAGAGCAGGCATGCGAGCACGCGCTGCGGCGGCTTGGGGGAGGAGCTTGCGGCAACCGAGTCGGAGTCTGGTCCCAGCCCCAGCGCGTCTGCGTCTGCACCTGCGTCTGCGCTTAATGCAACGCCTGCATCGCCTGCGAAGTCGTCGGTCGACATGGTCGTGTGTAACAATGCCGGGTCCCGCGCCCCCTTGGACTGGTTCAGATGCGCGGCGTGGGAGAGACTCCTCGGGCTTTTTGAAGGTCCGTGGATCTGCTTCGGCCCGTGGGCCTGGAGTGGATGGGACGGCGGAGAGGGAACAGGCACCGAGGCACCCTGCCGCTTGCGCTTTCCGAATCAGTCCGGGTGCTTGCTGTGCCCGCCAAGGGGACTTGGCAGCCTTCGGACGTTACTAATGCCCGATCAGTGTTATCCATTTCGGGCAACGACCAGAACGGTTATGGCTTCCCGCCGCAGCGCAACCTGAAACATCAGAATCTCTGAACAGTGTGCCTGTAGGCTTTGCGAGAGATAGAGAAACTGTTAACAAATCTATAAAATGACCACAGACATTGGCTGCAATCAATGTAGGCTCCTCCACTCTCCTTTGTTTCCATACTGCCTGTGCCTGCTTGCTTCACGATCAACAACTCCACAACTTCCACCTCAAACTTGCGTCCTCTACGACTCGAGTCAACCACCTTTCGGCCTTCGCTTTTTGGCTGCCCACCTTGAATTCTCAGTGTCGCCGCCAAATCTCGTCTCGTCGCCCCAATGGCAACCGTCCGTTCGGAAACGCCTCATGGCGTTGCTGCGCTCGACTCGAAGGAATCAAGCGAACCCAAGCCGACTAGCGACGTCGAGGCAACGAGAGAAATCGAGGCTGCAGCGCAACAGCCGCCCAGCAATGCCGCCAAGCAAGATGAGCCACAGTCAAGCAAAGCAACCACAGCGCTGGTGCTGGTGTCAGTCCTGTTGAGCATGTTCCTGGTCGGCTTGGACCGAACCATCATCTCCACGGTGCGCACACTCCCTCGCTTTTATCCCATCTTCCTGTCATCATCACATTCAATGTGGTTGCTGACCTGGGTATTCGCGCGACTCTAGGCCATCCCAGCCATCTCCAACGAGTTCAACTCCCTCGACGACGTGGGCTGGTACGGCAGCGCCTATCTGTTGACATGCTGCGCCTTCCAGCTCCTGTTCGGCCGGGTCTTCACATTTTTTCCAGTCAAGACAGCCCTACTTGCCAGCATTCTCCTGTTCGAAATGGCCTCTGCCGTCTGCGGCGCTGCACCCAACTCGTTGGCCTTCATCCTGGGCAGGGCCATTTGCGGAGTCGGCGCCGCAGGCATTTTTGCTGGAACCGTAGGTTTCACTGTCATGCCAGTTCGCTCGTCAGCCGCTTCAGCTTAACATTCAATCATCTTTTACAGATTGTCTGCATCGTCCACGTGGTCCCGTTGAACCAGCGACCCAAGATTCAGGGCATGTTCGGCGCCCTATTCGGCCTCGCCTCCATCGTCGGCCCCATGATCGGGGGCGCGTTCACATCCCATGTGACGTGGCGGTGGTGTTTCTACATCAACCTTCCCATTGGCGGTGTCGCCATGGCTGTCATCGCACTGTTTCTCAAGATTCCTGACTCTGAGGGGACTAGGCAGCCTCTCACCACGAAATTGGTGCGCCTCGACCTGCTCGGGACAGCGGTTCTGGTGCCCGGTGTGGTGTCGCTGCTGCTCGCGCTCCAGTGGGGCGGCATCACATTTGCTGTTGGTTGATTCTCTGCTATCTTGACACATCTGGATAGAACTTGCTGACGGCCCAAATAGTGGGGCAACGGCCGTGTCATTGCATTGCTGGTTGTGATGGGAGTTTTGCTGGTCGCCTACGGCCTGATCCAGGCCTTCAGCAAGACAGCGACCCTCCCCCCGCGTTTAATCAAACAGCGGAGCATTATCTCGGCTCTCTGGGCAACTCTCTGCATCAGTGCCGGCAACTACATTATCAGTAAGTCAATACGACGACTCGGACAGCGCGGGTCCAGCTGTATGTGTATATGTATTAAACCATTTACTAACAATGTCTCACACAGTCTACTATCTCCCTATCTGGTTCCAAGCCATCAAGGGCGTATCCGCCGTTGACTCCGGCATCCGATTACTCCCAACGATGCTCTCCACCGTCCTCGGCTCCATTCTCGGCGGGTTCATCAACACCAAGGTCGGATACTACACGCCGCTCGCCATTATCGGGTCCTGCATTATGTCGGTCGGCGCCGGCCTGCTCACGACGCTCCAGGTTGGCACGGGCGCGGGCAAGTGGATCGGCTTTCAGATTCTGTACGGCTTCGGGCTAGGGTCGTGCTTCCAAATCCCGAACCTCGCAGCTCAGACGGCGCTGCCCCAGAAGGAAGTGCCCGTCGGCTTGGCGCTAATGCTGTTTGGTTCGCTGATGGGGTCCACGGTCTTTGTCTCCGTCGGTCAGAACGTGCTCACCAGCCAGCTTGTGCAACGACTCTCTGGGCTTCCGGGGTTCAATGTCGACCTGGTGACGTCCGGGGGCGCTACGGCACTGGTGGACGCCATCGCGCCGCAGCAGCGTGGTGAGGCGCTGGCGGCTTACAACGATGCACTCCGCAAGGTATTCCAAGTGGGTTTGATTGTCTCGTGCTTGACCGTTCTCGGGACATTTACGCTTGAGTGGTTGAGCGTCAGGAAGGATAAGATGAACGGTCAGGCCCCATCAAACTCGGAGCCACTGGCGCATCCCCAAGCGTCAACTGTTCAGAATTCAGTGAGGAAAGAGTAGACGGTGGGAAAGAAGACGGAAACTTGAATTGAGACACATTTTGGACGTATTTCGGGCATTTATTTGTGTCGGTGAATCACCATTGCGGGTCAGGGATGAAATTGGAGGAAAAGAAAGGAAAGAGACGTTGGTGCGCTCGAGCACCATTCGGAGCGGGTACAAATCGTGGGCAAAGCCATGCATGGAATATCATCAAGATAGGCTTTCGTAATTAGGCTAGTTACCTTACTCAACACTTCTAGAGATCTGGCTTTTGTTCTTACCCAGTAGCGTGGCGAAGTGTTACCTGACCCCTTAACAGCTGCCCACATTCGTCACAGCAGACATGGCGGCTTCGGGCATCGGAAGAATGCTAATGTTAACAATGCATGCGCGTTTCGATGCTTGCTGGACACTAGCAGAGTGGCTGGGGACTTTTGGGCTCCTGACGGTTGGGCCTCCGCCTCCAGTCCTTCTCTCCCTCCATTTCGTGGTCGCTGTCGCTCTCTACATTGTCACGTCTCCCCCAAGCTTCTCCCAATCACCACACCTCGAACCATCCCATAACTTGTGGAACATGCTGTTGGAGCAATTGTCACAGCCCACCGCCAGCGTACGAATGTGCCGAGGCTCATGGGACGTCGCCACTGGGGCGCTAACCATGTTCCCGCCCAGTGTCTGCCAGGGACTCCATCTGAATCCATCCCTAGACCTCTGCTGCAGCTCGTTCTTTGCGTCAAGCACAAAAACGTCGAGACGATTGGGGCCCCGCGCGACTGAGGAGGGGTGCGCTGTACGACTCGCCTTCCAGGTTTCTCCAGTCTTCCCATCGAGAGCCGCTCCAAGCGCGGTGCCAAATCGCACGATCTAAGGCCTCAAAGAAAATGTCGAGGGGATTGGGTCCCCAGGAGCACACAGACACCGTGCCATCACAGGAGTCACGGAGGGAGTCCCAGCCAGGAGCAGGGTGCCAGGCCGAGTTGTCCCAGTACTTGTGGTACGGGTGCCGTACTTGTGGTACAGGTGCCTGTCGGTCCCGACAGAAAAGATGTCGAGCCGACCGGGCCCCCAGGAGACGGCGGCGGGCGGGGCGCCGAAGCTGCCATCTAGGCAGTCCCAGTTGGTCTGGGATGGCAGCCAGGACGAGCCGTTCCAGGTCTTGTATCGCATCTGGCCATCGCTCCCCACCGCAAAGACGTCCACACGGCCCTTGGCCCAGGAAACGGCGGCTGGCTGGCTGGAAGCGGAAAAGGTACCGCCGACGGCTTTCCATGCGGTCTTGGAAGGTCCGCAGCTCCCAAGGGAACCCTCGAACCAGTGGTGGTACATCTGCTTGTCCGGCCCGACGCCAACGACGTCGAGGCGGGCGTGGTCCCGGTCCACGGTTATAGCCACGTGTGAGAAGAGGTCGCCGCCATGGCCCTCCGTGCTGCTGCCAGGAGGCCACCAGCCCGAGTCGGTGCTGGCCTTGTAGGCAGCCTGCGCGTCGCTCCGAATGGTGAACAGAACCATGCCTCGGTCGCCCCAGGCCCTCGCGGCGACCGGAGAATGGTAAGAAGAGAAACGGACATTCTGAGGACGAAGGACGTTAGCATGATACAAAATCCAGTCCCCAAATCATCTCCCACGCCACTCACTTGTGTACCTTACACCTTCTAGCTAGTGCTGGCTAGGCCACGGTTGGTGTTCACGTCGTAGTAAGACGAGAGTTTAGGACGGTGACTTCAGGTTTGAGTTGATGATGCTAACAGACGCTTGTTTCCTGTAGAACGAATTGAGAGCCAAACGAGGGAAAGAATGAAATACAGAGAGCACCACCTAGAATTAGACCGAAGTTCTGAGCTTGCTGGTGACGGAGAGTCGTAGGCTCTCTCGAACGTCATACGACCATCTCGGAGCGTCATAAAGCCCTCCGCATCATAGATCGTAGACGGCACCACTGCTCACCTGCATCGTCTAAAAGAGGCAACCACTGCACTCACCCAAAAGTACGCCTACCTTAAGGTACTTGGCTGATCTCCGCGCAAAGGAGCAGTCAATCTTGGTACCGCACGCATTGTAGTCTGGCAATTGTGCTGGAACCTTGAACCGCTTTGGGAACAGGGGATGTGGAATAGCTGTTGCGGGTTGCTTGGTATGCTTCATCATGATCTCAACAGACCACGAGTGATGAACAAGTCAGACCATTGCCCTTGTATCAAGGCGACAATCAAGCTGGACCTCCGGCCAATGTATCCATTCATCATCAGGCAGAGACCTGCTGCCTTGCGCCGCCCGAGCGCTCAAATATGGTACCTTACTTACATACTACCTACCTGTCTCGGTCACGGGGCAGGATCCGCGGCGGATTACCGGCAACAACTAGTAGTGCCACGAGAAAATCCTCCGGGGAACTACATGTACAAAGGGGGGCAGACATCGTGATCATGCGGCCTTCATTTGCCTGGGATTCCTGGAAGGCAGAGGGCAGAAAACAGCACAGCATTGCCTAGGTCAACATCAATGCGGACAGGAGCTTGTCAGTCTCCACTTTCTGCCAAACGGAGCAATCGAAGCGATGCTATTTTCAGTCCTGCTCAGCCGGTCATGGACTGCAACGAACAACCATTGCACGGAATATACAAGCGGTATATGGGTCGCACTGCATACCAGGTAAATGGCAGACCGCAGATACTTTTGTGGAGCCGTTCCATCCAAGTTTCCAACTCGTAACGCACTGCACAGTTCAATAAGCATACCGGAACCTCTTGTTCTCTCTGTCCGTCATGTTGGTCCACGCCTCGGGCGACATGAAGGCGTCCTCCGTTTCGCGCTCCGACGTGCGCTTCTTGTTCTGCCAGACGTAGTAGAGAAACAAGAGGAATGTGGTCAAGGCGCAACCGGCCTGCGTCCCCAGCACGGCAATCTTGGCCGGGCGGTAGTCGGGCGCGTCGCGAGCCTGGAACGTCTGGGGCCCAATGATGTTGCCAATTGAGAATGAGCCGCTGATGACTGCGGCAGCGAATGCTCGCTTCGTCGCGCCGCCCACGTTGGCCATGGTCCACTGTGGGAGGGAATGAGTCAACGCGTTGGCCGCCAGCTTGAGCGAGTAGGGGAACTTACGTTGTAGAAGATGGCAAGAGGGGCGACGACGGCATTGACGAGATAAATGCCAGCCAGACAGCCGGCTCTGTTATCGGTAGGGAGGAACGACATCAGAGCACCGCCAATGATTCTGACGTCCGATGTCAGTCTCCAAAACGCCTTGTTTTCGCAGTCAAGGGATAGAACACCTACGCTGGGATGATGCAGGCAATGGTGAAAGCCCAGCGGTGAGACTGCAGGCGGATGCCAAATCCGGCGAAGAGGGTGAAGAAGATGCTAACGGCGCCAGAGGGCGTGTTCATCAAAGCCGCCTGTTTGGCATCGTACTTGAGGTTGCGGATAAGTGTGGCTGAGTACGTGGTGACAACACCACTGGAAACTGACATCTGAAGGATACAAATTCAAGTCAGCCCACTGCGACCGGGCTACTGAGTCTCAAGACAAGGGATAGACACCTACCAGTACGACGGACAGCAGCAGCAGGTAGATCTGAGGGTCCACCAGGGCCTCGAGGATCTCCTTCCCGCGGAACTTGCGGTTCTCGATGCCTGTCTGGTTGACGCTGACGTGCTTCAGCAGCGCCACCTTCTCGTCGTCGGACAGCCATCGCGCCTTCATGGGGGTGTCAGGCAGGAAGAGAGCCACGCTGGAGCCGACAATCACGGTCACGACGCCGAGGACGACGAACATGGTCCGCCACCCCGCAAGGCTGGCATTGGGGCCCATGTGCTGGAAGCCATATGAGACCAGGCCACCGACAATTTGGCCAATGCCTAGGCCCGTGTACCAGAAGCAGAACCGGGGAGCCTGTTCAGACTTGGTGTACCATTGGCTGCTGATCAGCATCAGCGACGGCGCGATGGTGGCCTCGAAGATGCCGAGGAAGACACGGGAGACGAGCAGCGTCTGGTAGCTGGTGGCGGCAGCACCACAGGCAGTGGCAACGCCCCAAAGAGTGACGTTAAGGCCCAGCCATTTTGCGGGGGGGAAAGCCTGCAGAGCGTAGACTGACGCCGGGGCTGAATGTTAGTGCCAAATGATTGCCCGTGTGACATGGAGTAATGCATCGCTTACTGTTGGGCACCTCGAAGCACAGCAGGCCAACAAACAAGAAGGTCGCGATATTGGAGAAGTCATTGCCCTGCAGGTTTAGGTCCTTCGTGAGGCCCATCACATTCGCGTACTGTGGCGCAAGCAGTGCTACGTCAGCCGCGCGGTCGAGGCCCAGGTTGGGTGTATAAGATGTGCCGTGTCATGTCATGCAGGCAGACGAAGGGGGATTGGCCGCTCACGTTGAGGATGACTTTGTCGAGAAACTGCAGCGTGTAACACAGGAACATCAGCGGCACGATGTGCCAATCGATCTTGCGGCGCAAAGCCGCCATGTCGATTGGCGCACTACCACCGCCGGCGGCGGCATTCCGGTGCTGGTCGAGAAACTTCCAGGCCGAGTCCAGCCCGCGCTCGGAAGCATTGTCGTCGGGCGGCTCGGCAATGTCGGTCCGGTCTTTGGTGCTGTTCTTGTCCGACGTCGACATGCTGCCAGCTGAGCCAGGGACACAGTGACTCCACGAAAACTAGAGAACAGAAAAAGAATACAGTCAAACGCGACAATCGCTATCACACAAGGGCGAAGCTGCAGACCGGAACCAAGCTTGGATCTCGGCCAGCAAGACACGGAACAAACGGACCCGAGGTGCTGGTGATCGGCAGAGGCAAGGGCGTGTGCCACGGGGGTGCAGTGCCGACGGTCAGGTCGGCAATCTGAGCTTGGATGGAACACGGGAGAAGCGGGAGAAACACGGAGAAAATTCAGAAGGGCAGGAGAGAGACAGGATCAACCAACATTAAAGCGACGAAACGTGGGCCCGATGCAGGAGGACAACAGGGGGAGTTTAATAAACCGAAGCAGGAAGGCGAGATGCCGCGCAGAGGTGCATTCTGGGCAGTCAGGGAACGCCGTTAGCTCTTTCCCCGGCTGCTCGTAACCAGGCAGCCAGGCTCGCTTCGGGGGCAGAAGAAGAAACGGCAAACGCAGGGATATACGGTCTACACTGTACACCAAAGGGATGAGATAAATGCAATGCAAGGACTCGATAAATTGTCTGAATCGGGACGCGGCTTGCAATCGTGAAGCAACACCCAACCTCCAGCTCAGCGACCCAAACGTCGTGCTTGGCCTGTCGAAGCTGCACACTCTGAGCACAGACTTCGAGCAGCAGCAGGGGCTCAACGGCGAGCAGGGGTGGATCGCGATGCAACCCCGCCAGGACGAACCCTTGCTTTTGACCTGGTCCGGCATCCGGGTGGGGGTTCATCCACCTGCTCAGGCGAGGGTGGAATTGTCACTCACTCACGTTACGCCCCAAGGCACCTGAATCACTCCTCCCTTGTTTGGAACCGAGAGGCAGCTAGGTGCCTGCACCTTCCCAGGTTATGTGCCGACGCGGCACAGAAGCCGCGGAAGGCACAGGTCCAGCCGACACGACTGCCAATCGCGATCGAGATGGAAGGTTCCATCTTTCCACCCTGGCAATTTTATCACCGTCTCCCAGTCCTGTCCCAATCCCAGCTGAACTCTGAACTGGCGTGACTGCCCTGCCGGCCGACGACACAGTACCACCGTCCGTACCACGGCACGGAGTACTACCCGAATGTCGGGAGGGCGAGCATCCGGGCAGGACAGGCTCGATGCATGCCACGCAGTTTTCAACCCAGCCCCCCGCCGTGTGCCCCCTCCCCCTCCAAGAGTCCAGGACCAGGACTCGGGACTCGGAATCGAGCAACTCCAGACGGGCTGTGTTTCTAGTTCCGCGATTGGCTTCCCTCGCCTCGGCACGCACTCAACATGCAGCAAGGGGTGGCTTGGGGCCGGCTTAGTGTAGTGGAACGACGACGACACGGGTTGCAGTCTTGTTTCTTTTCCTTTCCCGCTTCTAACCTCGATGGTGTCGCCAAGGGCCCCAATGAGTCGGCGTTCACTGTGCATGTCTCATCACACACACTCCCCCCCGACGGGACACCCCGTCACGTCACACCCCGTGGGCAGTGTGGTTGGACGGGTCGATGGGCGCTGAACCACGGCATTCTTCTTTTTTGGGGGTCCCCTCGGATGGCTGCCCTCTTGATATTTACGCTAGCGTGCGTCAGCCGTTGGGCACCCGGGTGCCACCGCTCGGTCTTGGGAACATGGAGGATCGGCGACGGATCAGGTTCAAGTCGATGACCACACAGTGTTGATCTCCCGCTCAGTTATCCAGTTCTCATCGCTCCTTTACCGCACCGCATTCCAGCAGCTGTGCTCGCTGATCGCCTCTTGCTTTCCTTCTTCTCGAGCTTTTTTCTTTTGTCTGTATCAGGTTTTAGTCGCCTAAACCCGCGTTGTCGTGCTTCCATTCGGTTTCCCGCCAGACTTGCATCGAGTGCCGCTCACCCACTCCTTCACCCTCACGATGGTCTGGGTCGACAACGCAACGGCCGAGGTCGATGCCCAGTCCGACTGGAGGACCATCGTCGCCATCTGCAGCGTCATCTCGGCCTTCTCCATTGCCGTCGTCTCGGCCAGGCTCTGGATCAGGCACAAGAACCATGGGTTGGCAGCCGACGACTGGATGGCCACCCTGTCCATGGTGTTTGCGCTGATGTACTCCATCATGTGCATCGTCCGTACGTGCATACGGCTACATCAACCGAGACCGTCCAGCTCTAACGTGCTTTTTGCGCTTTGCAGAAACGAAGTACGGGTTGGGGCTTCCACTCAAACTACGCCCGGCAGCAAATCTCATTCCGTACACGCAGACCAACTACGCGGGACGGCCAATATACCAGCTAGGCATCAGCTTTTTCAAAATCGCGCTGTTGATCAGCTACCTGCGACTTTTCAAGGGGACGAACCACAACGTCTACCGGAGGGTGGTCTGGATCGCCATCGTCGCCATCTTTGCCGGGCATCTCGGGTGCGCCCTGACGCTGATTCTGGCTTGCAATCCGGTGAGTCGCAGCGGAGTCCGAGGGGTTGCCTCTGTGTCACCAACCTTGTGCTGGCTGCTGACACGCCCGTGCAACGTCGCAGGTCAACAAGTCGTGGGAGCCGTTGGTACCCGGGACGTGTCTGGCGCCGGGCCCCTCGTTCACCGCCTACGCCATCGTCACGATTGTCTCCGACGTGGTGGTCGCCATCATTCCCGTCCCGGTGCTGCTCCAGCTAAAGGTGAATACGGGTAAGAAGGTCGGCTTGATCGTCATCTTCCTGCTCGGCCTCTTCACGACGCTGTGCTCCATCTTCCGGTACCTGCAGATCAACCGGATCCAGTACGGCGACGGCAACTCGACTATGCTCATCGTCTGGGGCGTCATTGAGTTCAACGTTGGCGTATGGCTCCCATTCCGCTCTCATTCAAGAACTCTGCTCAGTTGCTGACCTCACCCTTCACCCGTGCAGAACGTCGTCTCATCGCTGCCCTTCCTGGCGCCCATCTTTCTGCGCAAGGCCAAGGAATACACGAGCAAGTACTCGGGCAGCGCCAACAAGTACGGCAGCGGGGCGCGCAACAAGCTCGGCGGCAAGTCAGCCGACGCGTACAAGCTCAGCAGCACCGCCAGCAGCCAGAAGCACAAGGGCGGCAGCGGGGGCACCTTTGCCACCGCGCAGGCCCAGAGCACCGGCTCCGAGGAGAACATACTCCGGACGCCGAGCACGGACGACCACGCCATCGTCAAGTCGGTCACGTACAGCGTGCGTGTCGACTGAGGGGTGTGTCCGTCTCAGCACATTTCTTTTCATCCTCCCATAATGGCCATAACTGCGGGGGCGGGGCCTGGCGCGTGGCGCTCGGCGCTAGGGATGCGATTTTGGGACTTGCAGGGTGTGATTCGTTTGGATCGACGTTTGTCCTTGATCTGTTCCCAACACTGTGTGTACATTCAAAGACTCGTATATTGTGCGGATATGACCGATGAAAGTTATGACATTCTAAGACGAATACAGATTCGTGCCATCGCCCGATGCATGTGCCCCGCGGCGCCAGCTGAAGTTGGTCAAAGGTGGACGGACCACACCTTGGACAATAGCCGGAGATCTGCGATCCTTCCCGCCTTCCGATTTCGAGATAAGTTTACGCTTGTCCACGCGCTAAATTAGGGCGCGGACTCAGCCCTGTCTGCGATCACCGCCCACTTCCCGGAAGTCCGAAACAAGCGACGAATTGGGTGAGTGCTTGGTGGGGTTCCCTGGCTGGACGGGAGAGCGGGTAGTTCTCGACTGACACAACTCGAGCAGTGACACAACCACACCACCACGGAACTGCACGAAGCGACCGAGTACACTTTGATCTCATCGAGCTCATCTACATAAGCCTGATCCGTGTTTTCTCCACACATTATATGCATTATGTACCTGAGATAGGTAGGCAGGTAGGTACAAATTGGTGAAGGTCATGCAGATCACGGCTCAACAAAGATCTGCCTCGTCGAAATCGAGGTGCATCGCGCGCCGCGTCAGCAGCGGGCTGGCGTCGGAGATGCGGGCCCAGCGGTGCGCGTCAAGGCAGGCCTGCCGCGAGGCCAGCACGGCCGGGCGTGCGCGCGCCACGGCCTTGTCCTCGTACCGGTCCAGTGCCGCGCGGAGGCCGCCGTTTTGTGAAGCGTCTGCTTCAAGGCTGGAGGTGTTGGTGGTGGAGAGGAAGTGCGGTGCGATGACGAGCTCGGCAAGGTCGAGCACGTCGATGATGGCGTGGTTGGCGCCCTCGCCGCGGTCTGTGTTCGAGCAAATTCCCACGTGGCGGTGTCAGAATTGCTTCTATATTCGTGGTGATGGCGATCATCATCACCGCCCCCAGACACAAACGGAAGGGAAGAAGAAAACTTACACATGGCCATCGGGTGCAACGCATCCCCGACCAGCGCCACGCGTCCCGTCGTGCGCAAGTCCCGCGGCGGCGGCCAGTCGTACAGGTCGAGGCACTTGACCTCGGTGTCGGCGGGGATGCGGTGCGCCAGCCTGCGGAAGGGCTCGGCCCAGGTGTCGGCCAGCCGCCGGAGCAGCGTGAGCCCGTCCGCGTCCGTGTCCGGGAAGGGCAGCGGCGTGTCGTGGCCGAAAAAGCCCGCGCGGACGGGCCACGAGACGACGATTTGGCAGGCGTACTTGCCGCCGTTGGCGTTCCCGTCAGGGGCGTTGCGTGGAGCGTCGAGGACTTCATCGTCTAGTCAGCACCCCGCACTCGAGTATTCTCAGGAGGCGCGGAGCGGACAGACTCACTGCTGAAGTAGACGAATGAGTCGTTCTGGGACGCGGCGCCCTGCAGGAAGAAGGGATCGAGCAGCCGCAGCGGCTCGATCTCGTCCGGCGTGAAGTCCACCCGCACGCCCATCAGCCGCACGGGGATGTGGTGCTTGGGGTGGTCAGGGAGCAGGGCCGACCGGATGCGCGAGCTGCTGCCGTCGCAGGCCACGACCAGACTGCCCTCGCACGAGGTGCCGTCGTCAAACTGCAGCGTCACCGTGCCATCCTGGGCCGTGTGTATGCTGTGTACTGCTTTGCCCCACTGACAACCGAGCGAGGTCAGCACTGCGTGGATGTGGCCACTCGAGCTGCGTGAGGCAGAAACAGGGATAAGGCCACACATGCCTCGATGTCCAGCGCTGTCGCCAGCAGCCGCCTCAACCGATCGCGGCTGACACGGATGCGCTGCGACTCGGGCGCGGGCGGGGTCTTGGCCTTGAGCTCGCCGCTGCTGAGGTCGAAGAAAGGGAAGGTCGAGGGGCGGCCCTCGTCGACGGCGGCACGGTCGACGTAGGCCTCGGGCAGGCGGCGCACCAGGTTGTCCGGCAGCAGCACGCGCAGGGCGGGGAGCGACCAGTGCAGCGTCAGGCCCCAGCCCAGCCCGCGCGTGGCCAGGTCGGCATCGCGCTCGAAGATGCGGAAGGGCACGCGGCTGTTGTTACTGTCCGCTGTCTTGCGGAGGTACTGCGCCAGCAGCAGGCCGCTGACGCCTGCGCCGACGATGAGGATCGGTTTCGTCGTCGGCGGGGAGGGGAATGCTGCCGGTCCTCCCATGTTCAGCTCAGTGTGTCGCCACCGAACGGCTGTCTCGTAACCCGGGTGTTGGCGTCCTTCGGCGATATTGAGATTCACGGCTGTGTAACCATCGCCTTGCAAGTACTTGATCCTGCAGACTTGATCCTGCAGTGCGCTTGCGCTTGTGTGGGTTGTCACTTGTCAGTGGATAACGATTGCTCAGGCGATGGAGGGGTCATGCAAGCCAAGACGGTCCGTCGCGAACCGATGTCACCCTCCCAAAACGACCACACTTTTTCACACCCCGAATCCCAGGGCTTATGTATCCCAGAAGAGAAAGAAGAAAACAAAAAAGAAAAAAAGAGCGAGGCCCGGTTTATCCCTATCACGATGTCGATTAAATTTATTTCTTGCGCTATCGCGTATGTTAAAGTACCCCGCACGAATATGGAGGTACTAGACGAAAGTCGCGAATTTCAAATTCTTCGAGCTGTGTTGGTGATTTAGATGCATGCTGTCCCACAAATGACCAAGAAGAGATTGATATCGGTGTCGAATCCATGGATCTACAGAGTACGAATACAGTAATTGGGTTCAACTCCAGCCGCTCTGTGCCATCAGCTGTGACCCACCACCACCACCACCACACCACACCAAGTAGTGTACGCAGTACACTTTTCCCGCCGTCGTGGCTTTCATGGCGTGGACGCCTCTCGCCGATCGATCCTAGAGGGGCATCCAATAAATCCGTTTACATAGCCGCCACCCAGTAGTTACGGAAAACGCAACAGGCCATCGCGGCGGAATGCCATTCATCCAATTCACAACGGGTTATGGTGGGACGAGACAGGCCGGTTCTCTTGTTTCTATATGTCGAAAGACGTCCCGGCAATCGCAGAGAGGGAGTAAGAGGAGATGGAACCGTGTACCAGACGCCACGTTCTGGATTTTCCATGGGCATTCAGTGCATGGGACATGGAGTTGAGGTGAGCGGCCGTCTCCTGCAGCTTGTTATGCTATTCCCCTGCGTGGGTGGTTTTTTCCGATCAGTTGCATGCGAAGCGTCACGAGGCACCCTCGATCGCGCCAGTGCCTGCAAGGGGGTTGCTTCCATCCCTACCCGGTAGTACACAGCATGTAGTGTAACGTTCATATGCCGGGCTCCCTTGCGGTGGCTTGATCTCGCGACAGCTGCCCTGGCAGACGGGAAGGATTCAGGGTTCAATTGATGCAGCTCACCTCAGTGCCCTGCTAAAAGAAGGCGCCAGGTCAGCACGCCGCCGGGCCAATCCGCCCCAGGCTCCGACTTGGCACAGCAACGACCGGCAAGCACTTGAAGCTGCTGTCATCATCAGCCCATCACGTCGCAATGAAAGCACCCTCGCCTGCGGAAAGGTCTGGGGCCGTCACAGCCACCCGGGCGAGCCAGGTACACTACCAAGCTCGGTGGCGTCGGAGTTGATACAGTTCACGGGTGGCCTTAAAACCGGTACTTTTTTTTCCACTCCGGTGCTAGGAGTTAAAGAAAAAAGCAATGCCTGAGTCCGGGCCTGGAATCAGATGGCAGAACCAGAACCGTGACAGTTGGGTAGCTCGAAATCAGGTTGCCATGAAGTCCCTTTGGTCTGCCTGTCTGGCGTCCCACGATAAGGTACCTCTACACGGTCGGCTCAACTTCTGGCCTCCCTATACGGAGTAGTAGATACCAGAACGTGCTCCTTCCAAAATCTACGCATCTGCTCAAGTACACTTTGTACGTGCACGGCGTCCCTGTCTAGGTTGCTCTCTGCCGTGTTCATTCTCCCCTGCTTCCGCTTCCCGCTTCGATCTCATGTAGGTTGCGTGCCTATTGCCGTTGATGTCCTCGTGTGTCGAGCACCACCAGCCCGAGGAAATGTGGGCCTTCCCTAGATTCGGCGGGACGTACCAGGGCGTCCCCAACGTCACTGTCACCGCTGCCGAACCAAGAATACTATATCGCCGCTCAGTCCAAAGTCGATGAGCACGGCGCCACGGGTAGGGCCAAAGAGGGCAATGCCGGGTTTGACGTTGTTGTGCGTGGCGTCGCGCTTGTGGACGCGATGGTCCGCCTTGCAATTCCTTCCTCCAGCCGTCGCAAACAAGCCCTCAAAAAATGGCAAGGCGCCCGGGACGCAGACCCGCGTAGGCCGTAGACTTGCAGGACGCCCGCCAGACTTTGTTGGGGCTTAAGGAAAAGCCGTGAGCTAAGTGGTGTTGCTCACAGTTGTATCTCCCATCTCAATGCGAAGAGAGTCACTGGAATTGAGTCGCTGTCAAACTGATCAGACTACTTAGTCCAGGTGGTGGAAAAGAGGCGGTGTTAGGCAGAAGCAGTGCATCACTTCCCTTGTGTGGAGGCAGGAGTGGGCACTGAGACCGACCTCACAGTACGGATCCGTAAACGGTTGAACATGTGATTGCGCGTTAAGCTCGTGAGCCAGGGTTAGGGGCTGTCATCACCCCACCCGACATCTGGAATCGCTTGTGCCTGCTGCCCCACCAAACGCGTCCACTTCGCCAACTCGCATCGCATACTCACGCTCTCCTCTTCTTTCCCGTCGCTCACATCCCACCTTGCGACGCCGCATTCCACCAATTCACGCGGCCACTGCTTGGGACAATGAGACCATGGCGCCCTCCCGACAACACACCTTCACGGTGGTGCCCAACCCGCTAGGCATGCAGGGCCTCATGTCGCGCCCAGCCAACGGCCCCGACAGCAAGCCGGCCATGACCTCCAAGCAGGCCCAGAAGCTGTACAAGCAGGCAAATCGCACGCCCCGACTCTCCAAGGTTGAGCAGCGCCGCATTGAGCGCGAGGAGCAGGAGCGCATCCGTCGCGAGCTCGACAAGGAAAAGACAGCCGCCAAGGCCCGCTCCCTGCGCGAGAAGAAGAAGACCAAGGAGCAGCAGGTGCTTGAAGAGAAGCGCCGCCGCGGCCTGCCGCTTGTCAATGTCCGCCCCAGCCAGGATACTATCGCGAGATTTGTAAGGGGCAATGGGGCAGGGAAGAAGCGAGACTCAGCCGGAGTTGCAATCGGGCTGCCTACAGTACCAGAGGAGGCGGCCAAGGACGACCAACCGCATGCCGAAAACGAGTTGCATGAGACGACACATCACAAGAAGCAACGCTTGGAGCTGTCTGCCTCACAGGATATTGTCGTTAAACCGGAGAGCGTACGACCACATCAGAGAGCGGAGGAAGGAGCCAATCAATCGCGCCCAGATCCGAGTCGCGGAAGTCCCACTGCGCCCACACGGACGGTGCAGGATGAATCAGAACAGTTATCAACAACGCCAACCTCAATCGCCACAGCGACTACATCTGCAACCCGAGACAAAGAGAATATCAAGGCCCTCTGGGGGATGAGACCCGAGGAGGCCGCACAGATGGGCGTGGCAACGGAGCCCCTGGGCATGATAAACTCGGAGCTGGACACCAAGTCAAGGACAGCTGCTGAGAACCCAGAGGTGTTATTTGACGCCCGCACGGATACTGCTCGAGCTATCCAAGTGACAACGACAAATGTCTTGGGGATCCAAGCTCAGAAACAGAGCACAACGGCACAAAGCGTCAGGCTGCCACTCGCAATCACAGCGGGACTGCCAGCACGTGGGCATCCGAGCCTCCAGCACCCTAGAAAAATGAAGACACCGCCACCGCAGCCACCACAAGCCCATCCTCATCCACTGTGCCCGACTTCACGGCGCTCGTCACTACATGTTGCGCTGGCGTGTCCGCCAGCTCGGGCCCCGCTGCAAGAGACGACCAAATTGGTGAACCGGGCGGCGATAGGAAGCGCAGCCAAGATCGCGTCGCCACACCAACCTGCTTTTGCAACGCCGAACCGGCACAGGGCCCCAACGACCGGCCCCGCGTTCAGGCAGCCCAGACCGGCCACGCCAGTTGTCAAGATGCAGAAACCGAAGTATCTCCCACGGCAGGTTCGCCAATGTGCGCAGGAGGCGCAAGCTGTCCACACCAGCGCGGTCCCGACAAGCACACAACTCTTTGTTATGTCACATATTGACCTGTTCCCGACTCTGTCCCAAGAGGCCCGAGAAGTGCAAGGAGAAGCACCCAAGCTGGTGACTGCGCCCACGAATCCTTTCTCAGCCAGAGCATTCATCACCACAGCTGCAACCACTCCCAGACCCGCAGCGGCCCCGTACTCAAAGCAGTTTGCCCGGCCAGCCGGTCGTGTCAATGGGCCGATGGCACCTCCTCCCCGCCAGCTTACGAAAGCTGAAGAGCTGACGTCTGTACCGTTTATTTCGACCCAAGACCTCGTGCTTTCGTCTCAGGATATCCGGGACTTGGAGAGACCGGCCACGCCACCAAGTAGAACCCACCTGAGCCGCGATGGAAGCGAACCTCCTCCTTTCAGGAAGGACCATTTCACAAGCCGGTATCGTCCATCACCCTTGGCGAATCCATCTTCCAACCGCACAACCCCACAAGCCCGGACCACACAGTCTTTGTGCCTGGATGGGGAGACCCGTCCTGCTGCCGTAAGCTCGACAAAGTCGACTCAACGACAATGTGACGGCAACAAGGTTGCTTCAAACCACCATGGCGCCCCTCCGAATCAACTGATGCTCTCAATCAACGAGCTGCATGCGAATGAGGTCCCAAAGAACTCACGCGTTGCACCACGTGAGAAACCTCGCTTCTTCGGCTCAAGCGGCGAGGGAGAAGTCCTACTGGCCATAGAACACAGCCGCAAGATGCACGAAGCAGAGGAGAGGAAGCGTCGGGCTGAATGTGAAGCCCGCGGGGTTGATCAGAAGCAACTTTCTCAGTCCGCAAACGAGCATCAAACAAACAGCCAGCGCCATGCGATTGCCCTGGCGTCGCAGGAAACAGACTACGGTGACTTCGAACTGGAAGCGGCCGATATTGAGGACCTTGTGCTGGGCTGTTCAGATGCCTTGAAAGCCTCCAAAATGTGAGGTGAACGAGCACAAGGACACAGCTTATAGTTAAGGGGTTGGAGGCCGCACCCCAGAGCGCGACCCCGCCTTTCTCAACCCGGCTGCCTCCTTGACACGAAGAGCAATCAAGTGCTCCTGTACGACATGACTGAAGACTGCACTGCGTAATGCAGTTGAATACGGAAACATGCAGCGATGTACGGATACCAGAACAGCTCCAACGATTTATCAACACCCCTGAGGCCGGGCGTGGCCTCCAAGTCTGCCTCGCATCCCAACCGACCCCCCTTGCCCAGCTGACGCACGGTTGTGGTGCCAAGACGCCGCGATTGGGCAGGAATGGTTCCCAAAACGGGGCTCCTGGGCGCAGATGCGCACGCCAGCGGCAATGCGGCCGCCCGTGGCATGGAACGCGGTGGCCCGAAAGACCCCTGTCGTGCTGGCCTGAATGCACAAACTCAGGCGGGAATCCAGGGCGACGAAATGAGCTGTCAAATGCGGTCCTCGTCTTGTGCTTCCCGGTCGCCGCACGAGTCACCACGGCAGCCCCAGACTTTTGGAGGTCTAGTGTAACACCGCACCTTCAGTCATCGAGCAGACTGGCTTGCATGTCTCTGCGCAAGAGAGAGCTCTGGTCCCATACAAGGGTGCAGCCCCCACATCTCAGCCCAGCCCCTGTCGGCTTACCGACAACCCCCGACCTTCAATCTGTTCAAAGCAGCGACACCTGCAGGTTTTGAGCGGAGTCAACAGTTGTGAAACCGAGAACTCAGAACATCGGGATGAACCGCTTCGACCATCACTGGCCGTCTTATGACCATGGATACTCTGGGGCCGCCAGTGCTTGGGACACCAGGACCTTCATCGGTGCAGACTACGACAACCACCACAACCACGGCGACGACCACGACGATGAGAACAATCACTATTCGCGCTCTGCCATGAGCCACAGACGCCGGCCGTCGGCCAGCGTGAGCGTGATCGGCTACGGTGACCTGGAAAATCACCGGTCGCGGACTCGCCCTCCCCGGGACAGAGACAGAGACCAAGATCAAACCCAGGACAGGAATTGCGATGGGCTTCGAGTCCGCCAACACCGCGACGGCCACCGTCCCAACCTCAAGCCGAGTCTCTCAGACGGCCTTACCGACCTCACTAGTCACCATAACACCCATATCTCCTCCCTCAAGCAGCGCCTCCGTTCAGACCGAGCCCCTTCCACCCCGACAATGGTCGGCACCAACGGCAATGCAGGCTACTTCTATTACTACCCTCCACAACCGCCTCCACCAGCACCACCACTACCACCGCGCGCGCGATCCCTTTCCCTGTCACGCTCAGTGGGCCACCCCTCACCCGACGATGACGAAGGCGACGCTGACGATGACTCGGCTGCCACCGTTGTTGAGCCCGGGTTTGGGTCGGGTGAGTACCACCGCCACGGACGACTGAGCCTGTCAAGTCCGCGTGCGGCACTGGCTGGGGTGCATTGGCAGAGAATGAGAGAGGGATCACCTGAACGGGAAAAGGGATGGGGGAGGGAGACGAAGAGTGAGCTTGGGCGTAAGGACTACGGGGTGTATCTTCGTGGGCAGGCGGAGGAGGATATGAGGTTGAGGTTGGGCGGCGGGGTATCGGATTCGCGCGTGCTGCCAGTGCGGAAGGCTAGGAGCGCAGACTACGAGCGGTTCGCGCGGAAGGGGACGAGTACCAAGGCAAGACCGAGGGCTGCATCGTGAGTGTGGTTCAACCCAGGTGCTTGTGGTTGTCAGCTGAGGGGAAGGGGAAATCTGACCGGAGCAGCAGCACATACCGCGCCGACAAACCACAGTACAACCAAGTGCACGCATTGATTCTGACGTGGTCGTTC
The DNA here is from genome assembly GCA_023628555.1 of Chaetomiaceae sp. R4402. NCBI lineage: Eukaryota > Fungi > Ascomycota > Sordariomycetes > Sordariales > Chaetomiaceae > Chaetomiaceae sp. R4402. The sequence continues at coordinate 53,118 of JAMAKO010000045.1, read as the reverse complement.
CACGATCTCCGGACCGAGAACTACACGGCACCGCCCGCGGCCGACTACGTGTCGCTTGAGGACGAGACAGCCCGGCTGCGCCGCACGCTTGAGGGCTACGGCTACGCGGTGCACGAGTTCCTGATCCCGATGCATCTGTCCGTCGAGTGCCTCAAGGCCGAGCTGAAGCACTTCTGCCGCCTTGCCGCCGACGACACCCTACTGATCATCTACTACCACGGCCACGGTGCACTGGATGACGACAACGAACTTGTCTTCAGCAGGTGTGCAATGTCAACATGCATAAGATGAGGCTTCTTATCCGCTTACACAACCCTAGTCACGATCATCCGGAAAATGCGGAGTGGTCCAAAGCAGCCGCCGCCGATCTCTATGCAGCCTTGCTCAGTGGCGACGCCTGCGCAACCCACGGCCGCCGCGACAAGTACCAAGAACTTCTCAAAAAATAGTCAGTCCCCTCCTATTCCTTCCTTGCTTTCGTCAGCCAACCACAGGGCGATGACTCACACTCCCCCCACAGCGAGCGCTACCGCCCCGTAGCCACAGTCCCGTGGGACGCGGTCCGCGGCACTGTCCTCTCAGCTGCAAGCGACGTGCTGCTGGTGCTGGACTGCTGCGCGGCCGGCGGCGCCACGCTGCGCCACGTCAACTGGCGCCCGCCGCCCGCCGCCGCGCGCTACACCAAACACCTGTTCGCCGCCTGCGGTTTTGAATCGAGCACGAGCGACGACATGACGGCTGCGCTGTGCGAGGTGCTGGATCAGTGGAGGGGTGTGGCGCCGCCGCCTGCGCCGGCTGCGCCGGGGTCGGTGGTTACGCTCGGTGGGGATGGGGATGAGGATGATGATGGGGATGTGGATGCGGGTGGACGGAGCGATCGTGGTGAGGGAGGAGGAGGAATAGGAGCGGAAGCTGTCCTCACCACGAAACGGGTGCATCAGCTGATGGAGGACAGGCTGCAGAAGCGGGTGGTTGGGTCGCAACCTATTTTCAAGCAGCTGCTGCCGCTGGATCCGGAGCAGTACATCACGCTGCCGAACCTGCGGGAGCGGGCGGCGGGTGGCAGGAACGGGCGAAGGGGTTATGTTGTTGCGTGATGTTGGTCTGTATCATGTATGGAGGCTGGGAAGGCATGGTTTTGGAAAGTGGGCGCTTGTGGGTTACATGTATTACCTGGGTTTTTGTATCCTGGACAATGGGAGGATGGATGAAATGAGGTTTGGGTTGACCAACAGCTTGTCCGAGCCAGTTTGACGACGAGGTGGCCTCCATGTTCCATTTTTAACTGCGGTGCTGACTGAAGCAACTGGTTCACGTCTGCCGCCTCAAGAACCTGATACTCGACCATCCGATTTTCGCCTTGCGGGCGGCCGGAGAGTAGACACCCCTTTACGCACATACTTGCTAGTCGCTGGGGTGATCATTGGCTTAGTCTAGTCTTCATCTGAGAAAGGTAAGTTGTGTGATGGCGAAGAGCAAAGCGTGCTTGGCGGGCTGTTCAAGGTGATACTTGGCCTATTCACGGAGACTGAGCTTTGTCGTGGCCGTCCTCGCAGTCGGCGATCATGGAGAAGGCAGGATAGTTCATGATGCATCGGAAGAAGCGGCACAGGTAAGCTTCCCAGGAATACTCAGGAATACTGGCCATCGTTAGCAATACGAGTTCCATCACACCAGGAAACACAGTTGGGGGGGGGGGGGAGAGGAGATTAAGGACATGACAAAGATTACAATGTCGAAGCGAGCTATCGACAAGGCATCGCACTCCAAGGGAGGAAGTGTACGCGTAAGGTAGGGTTCTGCGCTCGTTAGGTCGCCCAGACCAAGACAGCGTCCCGTTATTGTGCGACGGAGCAACCAAACCAGCTGTTATTTGTGCAGCCCAAAGAACGCTATCAACACCATAGCACCATTCCTGACCACATATCGGTTTCGCTGATGCCACCATCTGGACCTATCCACCTGGCCATGTTTGGCCTTGAGCTTCACGATGGCGTCCTACAATGGACTCACCCAAACAGAGTCTCGAACCGTGGGAGTAAAGGTGAGGGAATATGTGCCAGAAGGGAAGGGTACACTACACAACACAAGAGAGCAAGGAGAGAGCACAAAGCCGACCAGATGATGCTAGAAAAAAGCGAGAGAAACGCCTCTTAACCGTGTCGCTATCCCACCCATGCCCATGCTCCATCGTAACCTCTCTGCCATGCCATCAATATCGTAATCCCTGTGCCCGTCATATGCCGTCCCAAACCTGACGCCGCCCATATGCACAAACACCATGACATGCTCACCCCCTACGGCTCAGACTACGGTGCCCCCATACGTACAGGGGAATGTGTATATGTACCACGACGCCACGCCAACGGCCCGCGCCGGACGAAGCAAACGGCGAGAGAGGGAAGAAAAGATAAGAAAAGAAAAGCCCCGCCCCCCAGACGACGAGCCCCAACGTTGATCACCAGGACAGTGACCAGTAGCCTCACTAAATACGAGCCAGGTATCGGGTCATGAAACGAGGAAGGCGAAAAGAGGTGAGGCCAAGGGGCCAAGTCGGACGTCCTGAACACCGGCAGAGGGCTCAAACAAACAAGCCGACCCAATGCCCCTTGGGGTTCACATGGGTCTTACAGCCCTCGACGGCACAGAGAGCTTTGCGCTTGCTGGCGGGGTCCTCGCGGAAGCCCGTCTTGGAGGTGTGATTGCGGTTCTCGTAACACTTCTTGCAGTAGACCTGCAGAACGGAAAGTAAAGAAATGCCAAGTCAGTAAACCGAGACTTCAAAGAGAAAACATAGCCAGCTGTGTGGCGGCCACACTCACATGACCGCATTCTTTGAGCGCCCAAAAGTGGTGCTCCTCCTGGTCCTTCCTGGTCCGGGCCTTCTTCGCGGGGCGCGGGGCAGCAGCCGCATCGCCGGCGTCCGCGTCCGGGTCGTACTTGAGCTCCTCCTCGCAGCTGGGACAGATGGCGACGTCGTCGGCGACGCCCGTGTTGCGGGTGAAGCCCTCGCGGGCGGGCGGAGGCGGCACGTGGTCGGGTTTGGGCGCGGGGGCGGCGCCGCCGCCGTGGTGGCCGCCGTTGCCGCCGTAGTTGAAGTCGGGCGCGTTGTGGGCAATTGGATTGTTCATGTTGAGACCGAGGAGCTGGACTTCGGCCTCGGCTTGGAAGGGAACGAAGCGGCGGAGGATGCCACCAATGCCACCGAAGCCGATGTTGGCCTGCCTCACAACTTCGGCCAAGCTGGCGCGGAAATTGTCGGGCGCGTCGAGGTCGATGGGCTGGGCGCGGAACGAGGCAGGATGCGGGCGGCGGAGATGCTGGCGGTGGTGACGATCGTTCTGGTGACGGTTGCGCGCATGGAATGGATTGTGGGGGAGTTGCTGGGGAAGCGGTGGAGGGGAGGTGGGCGAATCGTCTGCAGTGAGGTCGATAAAGTTCGGATTGTTATTGTTGTTTCCGAGCAGACTGCTATCAGTGCGGGAAAGAGAAGGAGTGCGCCGATTGAGGGACGCCTGCCGGCGCGGGTTTCTTCCGTGGTTCTGCGACGCGTTCGACCCGTGAGGCTGGGGAATCACTGGCGCGCGGGACAGCTCAGGCGAATCTGGCTCGCCAGTCAAATCGATAACTTCTGGCTGCGCCTGGGGCGACTGGCGACGGCGCATCGCAGCACGGGCCGGCTGGACCTCGACTGCCACCAGCTCATCCAGCAATCGGCTGCCATGGCGCCGATTCCGCTGTCCGGCCGCTCCGCCGCGCTCCCGGCTTGCATCTTGTGGCATATTGAACAGAGGCTGCCGAAGGTCTTGGCTCCTCCTCACACCTCTCGCCGCATTTTCGGGTGCGTGGTCCTGCAAGAAACGGCGCAACTGGCGCGGGCGCGGTTCCATCCCCGCCATGAAGTCAGGCTCTTCACCCGGAAGGATCGATCCGAAGGGAGGAAGAAAGTCTGGAGGACGGTTCACAAAGTGCGGATTCGCTGGGACAAGAAAGCGATGGGCGGCGTCGTGTCCCCGTAATTCAGCGACAAAGTCGGCAACACTGCCCCGACTCAGCGGTAAATGTTGATGGAGGTCCTCAAGAATGTCAAAGCCGTTGTCCAGGTCCCACAAGTGCTCGCCTCCGAGTTCTCCGTCTTCCTGTTCGTCTTCGCCCTCGAGAACAAACTCGAAAGCGTCCTCGTCTTCGTGCCCGGCCCAGTACTGGTTGAAATCGTCGTCCAACAGTTCGTCACCTGGCTCCACCTCGTCGCCGTCGTCCTCCTCGCCCTCCTCGTCGTCTTCGTCAACCTCTTCGTCTTCCTCTTCTTCTTCTTCTTCTTCTTCTTCTTCGTCGTCGTCGTTGAGGGGGCCGGGCGATGACTCGGCGGGCCAACTCGAGTAGTCGCTCACCGATTGAGGCTGCAGAGTGTCGTCGGTGAAAGCATCGGAAGGAATGTCCTCCACATTGATGAGATCGTGAAGATCCATCTAGCACTCGCAGCAGTCGCTCAGCACCGGCGAGATCGGCCGCACACTTGGCGACACACGCCACAAGCCACGTCGGAGTGGCGCAGAAAGATATTTGCTCGTTGTTGATGTTGCTGTTGTTCGTCGATAATCGGGGTCGGCAGCCGAAGCTGCGAGGCGTGAATTCCGCTGTCCGCAATCGAAGCAATGGGGTGCCGCTGCCTACGAAGGCAAACGCGCCTAATCTCTCGGCGAGCTCTTTGTTGCAAAGAGCGACGCGTGGGATTGGCGCAAAGCAAGGTGCGGCAGGTCGAGGGTGAGGCAGCAGCAGGCAGCAACAGTGCAACGAAGTTGAAGTGAATTGAAGTGAAGATCGACCCTCGGACGTTTGGTGGATTGCGGGACTCGCCGCTCTCGCCCTGGCCTGGCCCCTGGCCGAAGAGCCAAAAGTCGCCCCCAAATGCACGCCCAAAACAACCGCAAACGCCGAAGAGAGCCCCACCATTGCCAGTGATGGCCCGCGCACACTGGCGGCTGCCCGCAGTTGAGTTGCAGATTACTCAGCCGACATGAACCGCCAATGTCCGCGTTTGCTGCCTCTGCCTGTTCACAGAGCAAGGACGACAGCCTAATTCTCACTCACACAAGCCGAGCACGCAACGCAGGGCAATGTTTGGTATCTTCACATGTTCTTCCTGTCCTGGCCACACACAACAAGAAAAAAACTCACACATAACCGTGTCAGCATGTCCACCCACCAAGCCAAGTACTGTCTTTTGTGAAATGATACTGATACACGCCTATCTCTCCCTAATCCCTCGCGTTCCCTTCCGACACTATCACTCCTGGTCCTCCTTGAGCCCCAGCACCGACACGACGCCCTCCCCGCTGACGGTCACGAGTGACTTGGCGTCGGCACCCCACCGCAGCGCCGTGGCGGCCGCGCTCGTGCGCAGCGGCTCGGACCAGGCCTTGGCGCTCTTGAGGTACATCTGCACGGTGACCCCCGACGCGCCGGCCGTGGCCAAGAACTGGCCTGAGTAGTCCCAGGCGAGGGCGCGCGCGTCGCCCGTCTGGAGCTCGCGCACGCGGGCGGCGGACCCGGACTTGCGCAGGTCGAAGATGGTGGTCGCGGCCTGGCCCTTGCCGGCCGCCGCGAACCAGAAGCCGTTTTCAGAGAAGGCGACCGCCTGCACGGGCGAGCCCAACTCGTAGCTCTCGGCCTGCTCGCCCGTGTCCGTCTTGAAGATCTTGATGTCGCCTGTCTGGGTGCCCGCGCCAAAGAGGTTGCCGTCGGGGTGGAATGCACATGCCGTGAGGGCTGTCGGAAAAGATGGTTAGCAGAAGGTATAGGAGGCGGAACAGGCGGCTTGCAGAAAGGCAGAAACAAAAAAAAATTTACCAGCATCTGTGTATCCCCGCGAGACCTGCTCCAACGCCTCCAGGTCGTAGAAGACAAAGCTCTTATCCACGCCCACCGACGCGAGGATGCGCCCGCCGGGGTGCACCGCCAGGCCGGTCACAGCGCCGGCATGCGCCTGGAACGAGGCCGTCTCGCTGCCGCTGTCGTACACCTTGACGGACCCCTTGGACGTAGCCAGGACGACCTTGCTCCCCGTCCACGCCGTGGCCGTGACGGGCTCGCCGACGTCCAGCGTCCGCTCCACCTTGTTCGCCGGCACCGAGTAAATGTCCGCCTTGCCGTCCAGCCCGCCGATCGCCGCGTAGTCGGACTCGAGGCCGAGCGACGAAGCCTGCGTCACGCTGAGGTCGGTGTAGGCCACCTGCTGCAGCGCGGCCACCTCGTCGGGGGTGGCCCAGGTCGGCGGGATCGGGCGCTTCTTGCGGCCTTTCATTAATCTGCGATGATGTCAGCGGGCGGCTCGTCGTCAAGCAGCATACAGTGTCAGGCAATGCCACGTACTGCTGTTGCAGCTCCTGCACGTGCTCGACCAGGTTCGCGGGTAGGCTCTCGTTGTCGACAGCCATGGCATCGCCGTTGGCCGCGGCCGGCGCAGCACGCGGCGCTACGGTGACTCTGGACAGGGCATCGCGCGCCTCGTCCCGCTCCCTGGTCAGGCGGGCGATGACGCGGACCGCGGCGTCATGCTGGTAGAGCGCCGTCGCGAGCTCCTCCCGTGTCCGCGCCAGCTGCTCCCGCGTGTTGTATGTCTCGAGCACCAGCGCGTCCCACTCGTCCTGGAAAGCCTTGAGCAGTGACGGCAGCGAGGTGAAGTTTGGCGGGCGCGGGCGCACGACGCGGCTGGTGTTGACGGGCAGCAGGTCCTCGGGGTCGAGTTCTTCGTCGGTGCCGGGTTCTTTGCCGTTCTCCTCGATGTACTTGAGGATCAATCGCTTCTCAAACACGGTGCCTGGCAGGATAAAGGGTCAGTTGCGATGGGCGCTCCTCGTCAATGGGCGACTCGAGGGTTCTGTTTGCGACGCACCGGTCTTCTTGGACACCACAGGTTCCTCGGGAACCTCGCCCGATACTAGCATCATCAACAGGTCAGTGCCTCGTGTATTTTCCATAGCTAGCGATTGCATCCACATACGTGCGCACAGCATCTTTAGATGTCGTGTGCCGGCCTCTCTGTAGCGTGCTGGATGGGGTGGCTTGTTTGGGAATCCATGCGCCTTGCAAAGCTCCCCCAACTTTTTGGAGCGCCGTCAGCCTGCCGCGCCGCTGCTGCCCGTGCACTCCGACCCAGTTCAGGCAGGGTTAGGGTGGTGCAGCAGCCAGCTTTGAGCTTTAACTAGTACGCAAGCAAAATGACCCATGAACCACTGCCATTCCACCAACTAGAATCTAAATGACTTGAGGTTTTGCTGTTTAAGATCTGGCCGCTGCTCTCACCCCACGGCGCCTTCAGTGATGTGAACAACGTTGTCGTATGTATGTAAATGTGTAGAACGGGGGAATGGAATAAACGGTGCGATATGGTTCATGCAGACTCCGTCGGACAATCTCTGTAGCGGGGGCAGCGAGATTCCAGCGCATGCCCAGTCCGCCTCAGCAGTATCGACACTATCTAAATTTACCAACTGCGAGTCAATCTCTCACAGGGAGATGCTCCCGCTCATGACCACCACAGCCGTCCCTCCCAAATGCACCTCTTGAATCTCTACCTCTCCTGAGCCTGATCCTGGCGTGTTGGTTTGTGAAACCGTATCAACGGCAATGTCGCTCTGCCGTCCAATCTCAACGCCCTGCGTGACTGCGAAGCTCATCCCCTTCCTCCTTCCCTCGTCCTTCTCCGTAAGCGTCAGATAGCTCGCCAGTGTGCACGCCGCGCTGCCGGTGGCCGGATCTTCAAATCCCAACTCGACCATCCGAGTCCGGACGGCAACCTCTCTCTCCTCATCTGTCAGAACGTAGTAATACCGCGACACAAACCCTCCCCGCCAGGGTCCCTCATCCAGCAGCTCCGCCGAGATCCGCGCAAAATCCATCCGATTTGCCGTCACGCGCGCAAGATGGTCCAGGCTCGGCAGGCGCACAAGCAAGAAAGTCATGCCCTTGACGATGCTGACGGCCGGCGCAGCCAGCTCGGCAGCGCGCAGGTCTGCGTCCGCCGACAGACCCGTCCCGATGGCCGCCTTTGCCTCTGCCACGGAGGACGGTGACCCGAGGACGTCGCCCAGTGTCCGCGCGTGGATGTGCACCGCGTGCGGGACGGTGGCACGCACGCCCGGGTTGCCATTGCGGTTGCCCTGTGGGAGGACGGGCGTGATGCCGATGGGCCCGGCCTTGGTCAGCAGCGTGTCGACATGGTTCCAGCGCAAATGATGCAGCACTAGGTAGGCCGTGCCGATGGTCGGGTGGCCGGCGAAGGGGAGCTCTTCTTCAATGGTGAAGATGTCGACCTCGCGTGTGGCAGCGGCGTCATCGGCGGGGACGTGCAGAAAGACCGTCTCGGAGAGATTGAACTCGCGCGCGATGCGCTGCTTGACCTCCTGCGTGAGGCGCGCGCGGGCGGCGGCCGGTACTACGACTACTGCGAGCGGGTTGCCCAGGAAGCGTGTGGAGGTGAAAACATCGAGCGTGACGAAGTCGAGGGTGAGGGCGGCGTCGCTGGCCATCATTGGTTGCAGTCGCGCGTCGAGTCGAAGTCAAGAACAGACAGATTCCAGTATCGCACCCAAAACTGAACGCGCCATGAGCGGTTGTGCAGATAGAGGACGCTTTATCATAAGCCAGCCTCTCATCGTCAGCTTGACTCACTTGGGAGCGGGGACTCGACGAAGTGGGGTTGCCGTTGCAGCAAAAGGGCGCAAGTGACATGTGCATGCGCCAGGTGGGCGACAGACCGGGCTGACTCTCTCAATCAAGAAGATTCTACTGTACGTATACGCAGTACTACCTCAGCTTCTTTTGTCGTGGACACAGCTTACGATGAAGCTGCCGCAGACAGCCTTGCGCACTACCAGATTCAATATCACAGGCAAGGATGGCGGAGACACGGCACTGAAGGACAGGGCACAGCACAGAATCTGTCGGTCGTGTCCATGCACTCGCCCCGTTTCGCGGTGCAGAGAACACCCAAGTGGTCGGCGGTAAAGAGCCGGCCAGGAAAGTGAGGAGAGGAGCGTTGAACTTGTATGGTGGTCAAAGTCGTGAGGGGACGTTGCCACTGCATTCTTCATGTCGTGCTATGGCCCTTGGTGCCAGTCAAGAAGAAGGTGGCCTGACAAGTCCCACATCTCAGAGTGTACGTGTGACGGGCTATGTCCCTCAAACTCGCAAAAACTTGAGAGCGCTACTCAAGAAGGGTTGGCGTCACTGTTACGTTAACTTTGTATCACGCCGCCCTTCCGGCAATTCCGAGTCCCCAAAGAGAGCTAGGTGTCTCTGTTGGGAGTCCAAGACAAAGGCTTCGGTGCCGGCTATCGAGTTCACGCTTTGCAATAGTCTGCAGATTTTTGTGTCTTCGGTTCGTGGTCCAAACCTATCCGAGTCGGTAGCCACGGCTTTTCTTTCACTCGAAACTGCTCCATTCGGAAAATCCTGCTCCCAGACACATGAGAAACACACTCAAGGTTGTAACTGCGTCATCTCCAAGCAGACAGCCTTGGTTCAGCCACTGCGCAGGCTATCCACCACATGTGTTCGCAGTCTCACGATTGAAATCGTCGTCGTTTGAAGAGACGCCGAGTTTCGCCAAATATCATGTCAAGATAGCCAAACGTTCAGATGCAGAAGCAGGCTCTCGACCATTTCCTTCATCCTTTTACACGTTCTGGGTCACGAAGTCTAGAATGGTTTTGAAAGCAAGAGGATGCGTATACTCCTGGGCGGCAATCAGCTCACATGTCTTTGTAAGTCTCCATGTCCAGGAACCAAATGCTCACCGCGTTCAACACGTGGCCCGCGCCAGGCACGACAACGCTCTGGAACGGGCTGGCGTTGGGGATCATGGTGTTGGTCATGTCGAGGAGGGAGGTGGAACAGGAGCCGAGACAGAAGCCCAGATCGCGCTCTGTATCCTCTGTCAGCCTTCGCCTCCACACTCGTAGTAGACAAACTCACCTCCAGTAATGACCAACACAGGCCCGGCAAACCCGCTCGTCACCGCCAAGTCCGGCCCCAGCGTCAAGATCTCGCCCACCGCCGCCGCCGAGAGCGTATCAAACGTATACTCCAACATGCCTGGATCAAAATTTCCCTTGCCGAAGAACACCGCCTGCAAGCCCTCCACCGCCCCATTGGCAAAGAACCCGGCCGGATAGTCCGCCAACGCGAGAAGCTGTCTCGCGGGCACGAACCCACCGCCCAGCAGGAACGGCACAAACCCGACGCTGCTGTGGCTGAACCCCGTCAGGACGAGCCCGTCCGACGCGTTGGGGTACCGCACGCCGAGCGTGTACACGTGCATCGACCCGTACGAGTGGCCCACGTGCACGATCTTGCGGAACGCGGGCACGCCCCGGATCCCGCTGCCGCTGCCGCCGCCCGTGCGGAGCTGGACGGTGAGTGCGTGCAGTGCTGCGTTCTGCAGGTTGTACTGCAGCTCGCTGACGGGGTCGCCGCGCTGGGAGTTGCCGACGCCGAGAAGGTCCCAGGCAAGGGTGGAGTAGTTGTACTCTGGCCCGGATCAGTCAGTCATTCTGTGTTTGATTTAATAGAGACGACGTACGGTCGACAGCGGCGGCGACGTAGCTGTAGTTGTGGTTGTGGAAAGGGATGTCCCAGTAGCTGCGGTCGAGGGTGATGCCGTGGGTGAGGATCTGGAGGGTGGTTCCTGCTGGGCCGTAGTCGGGCGTGCAGAAGGTTGCTGCCACGGTGTAAGTCCTTGAGATGGTGGTGTACTACGTAAAGGGGGGCGCTCTCGGTTATCTGCTTGTTCGAACTGTTTGGTTGGTCAAGGGGCGGACATACGCCTGTGAGGAGCTCGTTGGAATAGTTGTGACCGTTCCGAGTGTAGTCCAGGAAGAAGTTGGTCATGTCAACCGTCGATGCCGGGGCCGCAAGGTTGAACACGGCGTTGCGGAAGCTGAGGTTGAGTGAGAAAGAGACGTCCTGGCACTTTCGCGCGGCGGCGCCAGCGATGCCGAGTGCTAGACGAAGGCCACTGTACCACCTCATGACGTCGCAAAGGGATGAGATATGTGTTCAGATGAGAGTGTGTGCAGTGTTGCGATCAATGAACAGCATTATGAGCAGAACAGGGCAGACTGAACAGACCTGGAGACTTAAATAAGGTATTGGCTTCTTCGGCAGAGGCCGTGTCGTTGTCACTCGACTCTCTTTCATGTTCACAATCCCCGGCATGTTCTTTTATGGCCCGGGATTGGCATCGGCCCGAGTCAAAAACAGCACATTGGCCAAACCGGTGCCGTGGCCTCGTCGTATGATGGAAGGACCAGGTCGCATTCAATGACCCTGTCGCCGCCACTAGGTCACATTATTGATTGGGCTGCATCTTATTGCAGCAGCCTGCCTCCCGCAATCGTTTCGAATCCATGGCGTGCAGCCGGGCAGTCAGCCCAGAGGTGCACATTGGTTTTATTGCCGCGGCCCGACGGAAATAAGGAGCTGGAGGCACGGCCACTGATACTCATGACAGCCTGCGCTTCAAGAAGAATGATCAGGCTGGGGCGAAAACCCAATGCCACTTCCAGATACCCAGACAGTCTTTCATGTTGGAAAATGATGATCTCGCGTTCATTCAGCGAGTAAATAGAGAGACTACCTGCCGGGTTGTCAGACAACCGTGGGTACCGACGACAGAAACAACACCCTCCTAACAGGCCACAATACGAGGCTGCTTCTCAAACGGACCACATACCTATGCAGTTGGACGTTGTGGCGCCTTGCTATTGCATGCAGATGTGCCAGTTAACGTCCCTCGAAGTTCTAGCTTGAAGCCACATCAGGTACAAGTCAAGTGCCCGGCTGATCGCTCTTGATGACTGACCATGACGAAGCAAGATTGATCATTGGAGTTGGCCCAGCAGTCTCTGGGAGATCCGGTTTAAAACACATTTTGGCCTCTCCGACTCACACAGCCGGTGACACAGACGGCACTTGTAGACTCGGTCCGAGTTCCCTTCACTCCCAACCATTGCAACCTCCTCACGAGCTTGAATTCCTGGGGTCATCACAATCGCCAGCCAAGCACTGAACCTCGACCAGCCTCGGCAGCGCCAGCACGGGCGATTTTCCCTCGGCGAGCCCCCAGCTGCACTGGCCGCTGCCGCCGCACGCGCCCGACATGTTGTCGACGCCCGGCTCCTGGTAGCCGGTCTGGAAGTGGGCCTGGCCCTCCCAGCGCAGGTTGAGGTTGGCGCCAGACTCCAGGATGACGGCCTCTTCGCGGGTGATGCGAAGCGTAAAGTTGGTCTCGAAGCTCGGGCTGTCCTTGGTGATCTCGAACCACCAGAGGTCGCCGTACGACGTCGACTCGGCGCAGGCAATCGTCTTGCCCTGCGGGGTGTCATTGTAGTTGGTGAAGTAGACAGAGCAGTTGGTTGCCGACGGCCAGAACTCGGCCGGGCCGAAATGGGTCTGGCCAACGACGATATGGTTGGGGTTGTTGACGGAAAAGCCTATGGACCAGTACGGGTGGTTGTTTGGAAATCCCGAAGGGTTGTGCGTCCAAAGGTCCGTGATCTCCCACGGCTGGAGTCCCGTCGTGTTGACCGTGAAGGCGGTCGTGACGGGGAGGATTGAAGCGATGAGGCACAGCGCTCTGAGCATGGTGGGCAACGTCGTGGATAGTTATTCACGTCGGGGAATCGTAGCTAGGTTGGTATCATAGAATTTGGGGCTCGGTCTGCCGAACGAAGTCTTAGACCGCCCATTCTCCCAGTATACGCGTCTATTTAACTGCTCTGGAGAACGTGTTCCGCTGTATCGTAGAGCTACTTTGGATACCTACAATAGGAAGTTTCCTGACGGTCGTGGACAGACTCCGGCGGCTAAAACAGTATATATTACACCAGTACCACCTCGCATCTGTCACGCAACGCAACGTTGCCGCCGTATGGTCAACGCTACGCAAATACACAGCGAAGTACACAGAAGACAACAGCAACTGCCAGTGAGGCTTACGCGGCCCGCGCCGATGGTGTGAAGCTGAAAGCAAGGCGTCGGAGAGCGCCCACATGTTGCAATCCAGGTCACAGTACTACGTTTCTTGCCGTCTGCATGTGGCTCCCCACTATCCAGCACAGAGAACTGCCATTGGACGTGTAACACACTGCTAGTACGAGGATTGTGAGGCCGCAGGAGCCGGACGGGCAACCACGAGCAAGCGAGATGGACACTGGCATACTGGGTACACAACGGATGCACCAGCCACCGGCGCATCGCTCCAGTCTCTTGCAGTGTGGATTGTGGCTCGAGGCTGTCTCGCCAGGGCGCCATCGTCATGCAATCCTGGGAGACAGTGGATCACACACCCTCGGGCTGAGACAGCCAGCATTGACTGCCCGATTCGGAGTCTATACGACCATAAGCCGCAGGGCCCGTCCCCACGCACGCGCCTGTGCCACCGTGGTTGCATGCAGAACGACGAAAGCGACTGACCGCCGGGGCAGCCCACTTCGCTGGTGCAACCGCGCGTGTTCCTGTGCCTCGGCGAAGCATGCTGTGTACTGCCCGTCAGCCTCTTTCGTGTGCGGCGACGGGTTTTAGCGGGCCAGACGCGCCAATTGCTGGTCTGTTGGGCGGAAGCTTGGGAAGAGAGTGGACGCCGAGACCTGATGCCCCAGCGTGGTGTCGACTGGTCGCCGAACCGAGATCCCTGAAGGATGCTGCCCCCTGCGCAGGACCCCCTGGCCTGCGAGCCGCCATTGGCGCTTCCAACAGTGTAGGTGTCGCTTAGTTCCCTGCCCACCACGCTACCGGAGAACGGCGGGCCCTGCGGATACACAGTCTCACAGTACAGATTACAGGGCTGGCCGTTTGCCGTTTATCAAAACTGAAGACGCCCGCGCCTGCGAAGCTGTGTCCACATGTGCCACCAACTCCCAACTTTTGACCGCCAATTGCATGCAGTGACGCGCGGCTCCATGTCCTCTCGGCGACTGTCGCCAACGTGAAGACGTTGGTACAGAGCAGGACAGTCGGGATGCACGGCGCCAGCGAGCTCATGCAGCCGGGCCTCGAGGTGGCCCCCCAACCGGGCCTCGAGGTAGCGCCCGCGCAGGAGCATGGCCACTCGTTCCCCGAAGTCCGCACGAACGAATTCGCGCTTGACGGCAAGGAGCCCATCATCACCAAGTACCCATACACCTCTGTACCAACGTACCCGGAACCCTACTACCACTCGCCCGAGGAGCATCATGCAGTTGCCGAACCAGCACCGTCGGAGCAAAAACCGCGGAGGAGGCCGCTGTGGTTGGTGGTCGGGATTGTCGCCGCCGTCGTAGTGATTTTGGCCGCCGTGTTGGGGGGTGTCTTGGGCAGCCGGGCCGCGAAGTCGTCGTCGTCGTCAGCAGGACCATCCGCCTCGTCGGACAACGGCAACAACAGCTCTCCCGGGCCCGCACCTAGCAACTCGACGGGTAGCTCCAACACAACCACGACGACACCGCCGTTGCCAGTCCGCAAAGGCTCGTCTCTGGCCATCACGGGCTGGCGCAAGTCAGACGGCAGTGTCGCGAGCTACCTGTTCTACCAGGACCCGCAGGACGGCCTCCGGTACTCCAAGTGCGACACCAGCCACCGCACGCCGGGCAACGACTCGTCGTGCTGGGAATCGCCCGTCAGCTTCAACTCGTTTCCCGACGCCGACACCCCGCTCGCCGCGTCGACCATCATCTGGGGAGATCAGTACGAGGTTTGTCTCTCCATGCTCGCCAGGAACCATCTGGTAAACCTACTCTGCATCCCTTCGCTAACATCTGGCCAGCCCCAGATCGAGCTTTTCTACGCGGGCTTCAAGACGCGCCTGTTGGGCGTCAACTTCAACGACCAATCGACGCCCCCGGTCGGGGACGACAGCGTCAACAAGGCGCTCATCTCGCCCGGCGCCAACAGCAGCCTGGCCGCCTACTGGCCGTGGACGCTGTACCAGGACGGCAGCGGCGTGCTCTTCCACGTGCGCAACCTGCTGGGCGGCAACTTCGGGCCGTCGGGCACGACCTGGGACAACAACAAGCTCAACGTCACGGCGCTCGCCTCCTCGCGCCTCGCCGTCGTGCCCATGTCGGCCAACTTCAGCCGCGTCGCCGTCAAGGGCGGCTACGCCGTCTTCTACCAGCTGCCCGACGGCCACCTGGCCGTGTCGGTGACTGACCTCACCTCGCCCGAGCTCGACCAGGCCTACCCCTTATCCTGGCCGGCCACACTCCCGTCCATCGCCCTGCCCAAGCGAGCGCCGTTCGCTGGCTTCTCGGTCGCGCGCGGCGGCGACGCCCTGCAGCGTGTTGACTCGTACATTTTGTACCTCGACGCGGCCGCCAACATCAACGTGCTGTACACCGACTCGTCGGCTGCGCCCTCGTCGTCCGGCTCGTCGTCGCAGGCGCCCGGGGTGGTGTGGAAGACAGCGCAGCCGGCGGCGCTGAAGGGGGTCGATGCCGACACGGACATCGCCTGCCTGACCATGCCGACCTCGTTCCGGAACGCGGCCGACGTGGGCGTGCTGCTCGAGCAGGCGTCCGACGACGCGACGCGCTGCTACTTCCAGAAGGGCGGGGCCGTCGTCGAGGCGAAGCTGAGCCAGGGTAACTGGGTGGTCGTCGGGACGGTGCCTATGGCGTGAATACGACAACCGGTCCGGCTGGTATCTCCAGAAGTTGGTTCTGGCATTCTACCGTGTACTTAATGTAATTCTCTCCTGATTCACTGGACTGCCCAGGCGTAGACAATGAACACTCAGGCAGAGAGTGCGACAGTCAGTCACCACGAACAAAGAAATGACTTGACTGATGTGGACATCATTGGCCAGAACAAGGCTATTGTTACCAGGACTGGACAGAAAGGGACACAGTCTGGGTAAGCAAGCGCCTTATAAGACAGTCTTTCTTGAATCGCAAACCCTACAAATATGGGCATGCCCCTGGACACCGACAACGTGCCCGATACACCCACCGATTCAGGTCCTCTGCACATATTCCATCGAGACACTCTTGGTCTTATTGGCACAATACACTAAAGTGCCTACACAGTTGCGCTGCATTCACCACTCAAAGTAGGGTCCCGACACCTGCTGATCAAGGAAAATGCTGCCCGAAGCAGCCGAAGCGGCCATCCTCATCCTAGCCTTCCTGTCGGCGCCCATGGCAGCCGGCGTCATCACGGCCTGCGAGTACGGACTCTGGGCCGTCGAGACCCCCGGCATGGACTGGGTGCTCGCCGCCACACTCGCCTCCTTCGCCCTTTTGGCTGGTGCAACTAATTCCAACGGCATGGGCCCTCCACAGACGCCCTACACTCTGCTCGGCGTCACGACGACTTCTTCCAGGAACGAGATCACTATGGCCTACCTCCAGTATCGACAAACCGCCCAAAGAAGCGTCCAGCTCGGGGTGTACGCCGGAGACCCGCAGCTTGCCGCGTACCAGGAGGCGCACGAGACGTTGGTTGATCCGCTCCGGCGGTGCGTCTATCACAGGGACAGCGAAGTCCCGGACTGGTACGGCATTCCACGGCTCTGCTGGGGCGAGCGTGCCATTGACAGCGTGCAAGGAGCGAAGCGAGCGGTTGAAAGGTGGACCGGGTTGGACCGCTCCATGAGCAGGTTGTACGGCCTGGTTCGCAAGTTGAAGGGCCTTCCCGGCGGGCCTGATTCGAAGGATGTGACCGAGATCCAACAGCAACTTGAAGGCGGCGAGCCACCAACGCGCCACGACACGGTGCCTCGAGCCGGTTCGGCCTGGCCGAAACTACTCGCCGGCGCCATTGCGCTCTCACTCTCTGCCGCGGCTCTCAGGTCCATCATGAGGTGCTGTGACTTCGACGGGCTCTATTTTTTTCTCGTGCTTCTCCTCCGGCCGCTCTGTCTCCCCCTCATCCTCGTCGACTTGCTCGGCATCCCGCTGGGGCGCGTCTTCCGGATGCGAAGAACCTACTACCGTAGGTGAGCAAGGCCCGAGATGGATATGAGACTTGGACAATAGAATGGTCTCACTTCGCCCAGGTGAGTGCACGTGTATGTTCATGCAAAATAGTGTCTACTTATTTTGAACGGGTTCCCTATTCAGCAAGATTTTTGTGCTTGTTAGTAAATGCAGTAGTTACGTGTTACTAACTTGTTGTATGTATCCTTGAGTACCTACCCAACTCGAAGGGTTGGAGCCTCCGTGTTACGTACCTAGGTACTTGAGGGTGTCCATCATGTACATGAAACCTAGCGGCAGTTGAGAGTGCAATGAAAAATTCAACAAAAGAAACAAGCGATAATTCGACGTGGGCCTGATTCGAACAGACGCTCCCGAAGGAACAAGATTTCTAGTCTTGCGCATTAGACCACTCTGCCACCACGCCTTTGATGCTTGGCAGCCAGAATGCTTTTTTTCATGGATGCCTGTGCGGCAGATGGACGGGACGAGACAAAACCCAGCTGTGTTCGGTGGCAAAGGGGGTGGGGGCAATGTTGACATATCCTTGAGAAAAGGGGCTGATTGTGGGGATATCATGTCGCGAAAAAGAAGCAGAACACCATGTTGCGATGCAGACGGAATGAGGAACCAGCGACCTGGCGAACACCGCAAGGCCAGACGCCGAAATACACAGTACACAGTAGAATCTCCGGCACCTGCCGAATTGCGATGCGAAACTTTGGCAGGATGCAAAACGCGACAGGGGCTTGCAGTGGGGGCCAACTTACAAAGTACATGTACCGGATACACATCAGTTACCGCTGTAGAAGCCTTCCGCGTCCGCGCTGTGCAAGGTACTAAGTACAGAGCACTGCCTTAGAGCCCCACTCTTCTTCTTTCCTCCTTCCCGTCACCCACTGCATTTGGCAGTGTTGCAGCGTCGAACGAACGAACACACTCTCCCCCATTTTGCCAACCACTGCATCCTGTTGACCATTTCGTCAACCGTCCATTCCAGCGCGGCTTTTGGCCGCGATCCGCCATCATGGACCTCCCGCGTCGAGCCGCCCAGCGGCTCGTCCGACGGCCGCTGGGCGTCGTCTTCCCGTGCATTGTCGTCATGCTCATCCTCGTGCTGTTCTTCCGCCATCCCGGCTCCCACGGGAGGTCACCCTTCACGTCCGCGCCCGCGCAACCCGCGATAAGGTATGTTTGTCCTTTATTTGTTTTCCGCGGTTCACCACTGCAGCGCTAGCTCTCTCTTCCTCCAGCATCCCAGCTCCTCCCGAAGGCTGACACTTACCGCGCCCGCTCTGCAGGAGGATCAGTGAAAAGCACGACAAGGTGTTCGTTACGGGCTGCGCCGAGCCCGACACCAGCAAGCCGCGCGCCAATGCCGCCTTCGTCGTGCTCGCCCGCAACTCTGAGCTCGACGGCGTCATCCAATCGCTCAAGTCGATCGAGCGCCACTTCAACCACTGGTACCACTACCCCTATGTCTTCCTCAACGATGGCGACTTCGACCAGCACTTTCGCGATACCGTCCGCAACTACACGTCGAGCAAGGTCGAGTTTGGCAAGGTTGGCCCGGACATGTGGGGATACCCGGACTGGGTCGACACCAAGGTCGCCCAGGAAGGTATCCGGAAGCAGGGCGACAATGCCATCATGTACGGCGGCATGGAGAGCTACCACTTCATGTGTCGCTTTTACTCGGGGTGCGCGAGTCTCCTCTACCGTTTCTCGTTCCTAGCATCACCAGACACAGACGTGCTGACCGACGCCCAGCTTCTTCTACAACCACCCGCTCCTGGCGCAATACGAGTGGTACTGGCGCTTGGAGCCCGAGATCAAGTATTTTTGCGACATCACCTAGTACGTCCTCTTCTCGTGGCTTTTCCAGTTCCAGGTTCCGCCGTGTGTGCGATCGCTGACTTGATTCCCTCCCCCCTTCTTCAGCGACCCCTTCCTCAAGATGATCGAGTCCAACAAGACGTACGGCTTCACCATCGCCGTCAAGGAGCTGCGCGAGACCGTGCCCAACATCTTTCGCTACGCCTCGGCCTACAAGCGCCTTAACAACCTGACTTCGCAGGGACTCTGGGAGATGTTCGTCGAGCCGCAGCCCGAGAAGGGGCCGTGGGCCCCGGACGACTGGGAGGCCATGGAGGGCGAGAAGTACAACATGTGCCACTTCTGGTCCAACTTCGAGATTGCCCGCCTTGACTTCTTCCGGAGCAAGGAATACGAGGATTTCTTCCAGATGATGGATCGCTCCGGCGGCTTCTGGATGGAGCGGGTGCGTTCTGATCCCCTTTCATCAACACCGCCCCCCCCCATCTCGCCAGGCTCCCCTATCAGCACATGCTAATAGAACGTAATCACAGTGGGGTGACGCGCCCATCCACTCCCTCGCGGCCGGCGCCCTGCTCGCCCCCCGCGACATCCACTACTTCCGCGACTTTGGCTACCGCCACACGACGATCCAGCACTGCCCCGTCAACGCCCCCGGCCTGCAGCTCCCGCGCCAGCCGTGGCTAGAGAAGACGACAACCGACGAGCGCAAGCGCCGCGAGGAGGACGAGTACTGGGACAAGTACGATGAGCCGGCCGAGAACGGCGTCGGCTGCCGCTGCCGCTGCGACACGGACATTGTCGATGTGGAGGGCAAGGAGGGCAGCTGCCTGGCTGAGTGGGTCGATGTTGCTGGTGGCTGGGCCAGTCCGTGAAGAGTTATGACAAAACAGATTGGGAATGGATATATTTGGCGTTTTTCTTGGTCGCTGTAGCATATGCCTTAAACCTCATCCTTGTTCAGATTAATCGAGAGATACAAAACTGCCCGATCGTGGTGTCTTATCGGCTTGAAGTGTCTCGCTTTGTTAGGCCAGGGAGGGCTCATTTTCGCGGCGCAAATACCGTGGCCCGCGGGATGGAACACAAAGACGCATACATGTGGCATCATTCTTGACTCGAGGAGGGGAGATAGCAAGAAAGCACACCCAACTATCAATTGTGATTGTATTGCAGTGTGTTCCGTTTGTTACTCAAAGCCAAAGCAATGAGCTGAAACTGCGAGACACCGAAGCGTGAGAGTTCCTCAACCCCCGGCTCACCCTTCCCGTATTTATCATGTGCGATTATGTCAGGGGGCGCGCTCGGATCTGGATCGCGCGGGACCGAGTTTTACGGCGGCCATACCGGAGGGAGAATGATGACAACGTCGGAGCTTTTAGGGCTGGCTTTCGGTCTGAGTAGGCAAGCCAGGAGACGCTGAAACGGTTTCTTGGCCATGGCTTGCCATCTGGCTGCCTCATCTCTGGGAACCCCTTACACGAACACGGAGCTCACCTCGCCTGCAGAGGCTCGGTCAGTGCATGCTCAGGCTCGCTGGTGGTCCTGTAACCAAACAGGCAAGATCAAAGCTGTCCAGGCAATGTTGATCGGTATTAATTCATCGCACCCTGCCGCCGGTTGCTCCATTGTTTGCGACGCTCTTCCTGGTTGTGTGAATTCTTCCAACTGTCGGTGCTAGCGAGGTCGAAAGGGGAGTAGGCTTCTCCGCCCAGATACGAGGAGGGAAAGACGTCACTGCGACGGAAGGAAACGGAGAGAGTAGCAGCAGGAAAGGCAAAGGGTACAAGGACCATGAAGGACGGCGTGAAAAAGCGGCAACCGGACGTTAGCTACACAAAACCCGACAGCATCTACCACGCCGAACCCCCCACGTCTGTCACGGCGCCGTGGCTCGCGTCGCCGACCAGCCGCGCATACTTGGCTAGCACGCCGCGCACTGGCCTCATCCTCGGCGGCGTCCACTCGGCCTTGCGGCGTGCCAGCTCGGCCTCCACCGCGGCGGCGCCGCCCACGCCGGGTATCTCCACCACATCGATGCGGTTCGTGACGGCGTCAATGGTGATGACGTCGCCGTCGTGCACTAGCGCGATTGGCCCGCCGACGGCCGCCTCGGGCACCACGTGGCCGACGATAAACCCATGGCTGGCGCCGCTGTAGCGGCCGTCCGTCACGAGCGCGACGTTGGTCAGCCCCGCGCCCATAATGGCCGCACTGGCGCGCAGCTGCTCCGGCATGCCCGGTCCACCCTTGGGGCCCTCGTACCGCACAATCAACACGAGGTTGCCCTCGTCCGGACCGATCGCGCCGCGCGCTAGCGCGTCGTTGAGCTCGTGCTCCTTGTTGAAGACGCGCGCCGCGCCCGTGAAGGACAGACCCTCCTTGCCAGTAATCTTGGCGACGGAGCCGCCGGGCGAGAGGTTGCCGCGCAGCACGCGAATGTGACCCGTCTGCTTGATGGGATCCGACAGCGGGCGGAGGATCTTCTGGTCCGACGGGAGAGACGGCCAGTCGTGCACGTTCTCGGCAAGCGTCTTTCCAGTGACGGTCATGAGGGAGCCGTCGATCAGGCCGTGGCCGATGAGCATCTTGAGAACGGCAGGGGTGCCTCCGATGGAGTAGAGATCTTCCATGTAGTAACGGCCCGACGGCGCAAGATCGGCAAGAAAAGGGGTGCGGTTGGAGGCCCGGTCGATGTCGTCGAGGGTGAGCGGGACATCAGCCGAATTGGCCATGGCCAGAAAGTGCAGCACCGCGTTTGTGCTCCCGCCAAGCACTATTGTGACCACAAGCGCGTTCTCGAACGCGGCGCGCGTCATCAGATCACGCGGCCGAATATCCTTCTCCATGCAGGTACGGATCGCCTCGGCAGCACGCTCGCATTCCCGCCTCTTCTCGGGAGAGGTTGCCGGGAACGAGGAGGATCCGGGCAAAGACAGGCCCATGGCTTCGATGGCCGTCGCCATTGTGTTTGCCGTGTACATGCCACCGCAAGCGCCGGCACCAGGGCACGCATGCTGCTCAATATCCTCCATGACATCGCTAGGGGTAGCCTCGGCGCCAGAGGCCTTGGCGCACTTGGCCTGTAGGCGGCCGTAAGTGTAGGCACCGGAAGCCTCGTAACACGTGGAGATGTTGATCTCCTTGTCCAACAACGTGGAATGACCCTTACGGATGGTGCCGCCGTATATCATGAGAAAGGGGCGGTTGTGGCGGGCGGCGGCCATGACGACGCCCGGCATGTTCTTGTCGCATCCTGGAATGCTGATGTTTGCATCATGGCGTTGGGCGCACGTCACTGTCTCGATGCTGTCGGCGATGATCTCTCTTGACTGGAGGGAAAACCTCATGCCTGCTCAGCAATCAGCGGCTCATCCCCAGCGCAGGGGTCAGGAGTTTGTGGACGTCAGCGGAGCAACTTGCCTTCCCCACCCATTGTGATGCCATCCGAGACGCCAATGGTGTTGTACTGCCACGCCAGCATATTCTGCTGTTCAACGGACTTTTTGACAATTGTTCCGAGTTCGAGCACTGGTCTGCCTTAGCAGACCGATATCTGGGGCGTGTGGAGGAAAACAACACTCACGATGCGTACTGGACTCTTCAGTTAGAATCACAGCTCTTCCGCGGATTACGAGGACGAAACGGCCACTCACTTGCACGGATTCCCCTCCCACCAGACGGTCGCAATGCCCACATGGGGTGCATTCTTCATCATGTCCCTATTGGGGACGCCGGCTGCGTAAAGCATGGCCTACCGACACCGTCGCAACACAGGTCAGTATGGCTCTTTCTGTCCGTTTGATACGACTGTGACGACCGCCCCGTGTACGCCACCCTGGGCCCTCCCGCTTCGATGCAGTACACTTAGCCCGCCGAGGATTCGCGCCGTCCAGCGCACTGATGAAAGTCAGAGGACACTTGCCTGGGCGCCGGGGAAGTCATGCTCTCGCGTCATGAAGTGAGACCAGCGGTTGAGGGGTCCGCCCGTAGGAAGGCACTCGAACTGGATATACTCGTCGTGCTTGGGCATATTCCGCGCGTCGTACCCGTTGCCCTGGCCGCCTTGCGAGCCATCTGCGTGAGGAGCCATGGCGACGTCCGGGTCGGGTAGTTCTGCGCCTGGCACGAGGAGACGGCGAGCGATGGAGCAGGCTGGTACCAGCAGCTGACCGCGTTATGGAAAGAGGGCCGAATCCGGGCGCTATAAAGTATGTCAAAGGACAGGACGTGTCGCACTAATTCTCGGGGCGGGCTATCGAGGTGAGCTGTCCAGGGACTGCACCGGTGCTCGGGGCATGGCCGAGGTAGATTGCGACGTCTGACTGGGAATCGCACGAAGGTCCGCCAGCAACAACCGAGCTCCATATGACGAGCTCTCCGCAGTTTGCTCGGGGCTCCATCTTATCGGTGAGTCCACCCTGATGACAGCGCGAACCTTGAACCTTGACCGCTGTCACCGCAACTGCTCCGCCGAGGATTGGCTGCCGACGGTTGGGTGGAGGCGGCTGGAGATGCGGCGGGCCAAGCAGCTCCTGGAATGTCTGGAACGCGCGGAATCCCAATGGAAGCCGGTCCCACTTTAGGCCAGCTCAGACACCAAAGCGCCGGTAACGGTCCGATCAAGTTTGCTGATGGGGGCTGCTCTGGTGTGGACGGATCGTCTACCGAGTGCAGGTTCGCTCAGCGGCCTTGGGCTGGAAAATGCGCCGGAAGGCCGGCGTCGGCCTGGCATTGCAGCGGCGCGCAGCACCAGCAGCACGGACGTTGCCGCAGCTGGCAGTGACGGCGCGCGCGCCATGCTGCTTTCTGCCGGATGATAGGGTGCGAATCCAGTCGGTACCACACGTGGGAGGCTGGCCTGCAGAAGGTGGAAAATCGGCTCTCGCACGGGTGGTGGAGTTGATAACCCGAGCTTTATCAGCAGCGGAACAGCGAAGGTTGTCTCAGCTCCCCGGCTGGGTCCTTCCGATGATATCCCATTTCCGGGTCTTGAAGCCGAAAGGTCGTGCGGCACTGACGGCAGCGGAAACGAGATGCCGGCAGGCCGCTGGGCGATCGCCAATCAGGAATCTGCTGGGCTGCAGCGCATGCTTGGGGACGACTGCCGGGTCGGATAGCGTCAGAACAAACCCAGAACCCGCTGCAAGGCGTGCGAGCGGCGGAGAAATTGAACTCTACGGCCAGCGGATCGGGTGCGTCCGGCTATAACGACAAGACAACCGGGCGCGTGCGGGTCCAGGGGACGGGAACCGAGCGGCACGTAGCTTGAGCTTGGGACGACGCTGCTGCATGCTGCATAGCGATTTTGCACTCATGCACGCCGGAATGTGGGAGTTGATCAGCTCGTCAGCTCGTGTTTTGGCGTTTCGTCCCGTCGTGGATGGAGCGAGGCGGAACCAATCGTCAAGAGCTGGGCTGGGCATGGCAAGAAGTCATTTAGGCTGCAGCGCTTGGAGCAGAGCTCAAAACGAAGGAAGGAGCACCTCAGCCCGGTCACGTCGTGCATCGCGCCTGCAGGGCTCCTTCCGACTTGACAGTATACCTAAGGTACCTGGGTAGATTGCAAGGATCCAGTGGTGCAGGCACTGTGGTAGCCCTGGGTCCTGAATTACAAGTACAGTAGGCGCATGACATGGCATATCACCTCTGATATAATCACACTCCCGTCACCAAGTTGGACAACACAATTGTGGGAATGCCATTTGCTAGGGGTCGTGACTCCTTATCCCACCCCTGTTGCTGGCCGCATTGAGCAGACAACACCTAATGGCATGAGACGAGGAGTGTGTTTCCTAAATCCTTCCCTTGCCTTCCTGACCTGACAACCGCCACACACCTCAAATCCAACAAGCCCAGGAAATCCCCCTCTGCAGTGAAACCTTCTGCTGTGACGGCAGAAGAGCGGCGAAGCCTGAGCGAAAAAGAGAAGACAGAAAAGGGTATGGGTATGTTGGGTAGTATCATCCAGTCAGTGGTCTCCACCATTCGCTACCGTTATTTTTTGCCAATCGTCGGTCGGTGTGTCGTCACTTCGTCCCTCATCCAGAATCCTATGCCAACAAGAAGCAACATGGTGTAACCATAACTCAGCGACACCCAGAAAAGGTAAACGTTCCATACGACGGGGGGGGGACACAACAACGGAACACGAAAACACCAACAACAAGCCAAAAACAGCAACAACAATAACAACAACGACAATAATAGTGAGGAGAATAGACAGAAGACCCCCAGGTTGGGGTTCCCTTTGCCCTCATATGGCTTCGGGTAGGTAGGAAAAGGCAAGGTGACGACGGACGGATAGCATCAGTCGCCAACATCTCACCTCACCTTGACCGCCAAGAGCCAAAACCACTCTCGAGTCCAAAACGCGCGCTCCAAACGATCGTCAAGAATGTAACAGCAGGTAAGCGGACAGGCGGCCGGTCGGGCAGCCAACAAGATGTGGCACCACACAGACCAGACAACGACAAAGACCGCCCATCATCAAGCACCGACAAGCCCCATGCCGATCACCCCGCGCTCCTCCTCCAGCCGCCTCACCATCTCCCTTTCGCTCGGGCTCCTCGGGTTGGCGTCGATGCCCAGGATCGCACTGATGCGCGTCTTGTCCGGCTTGGGGTGGACGTGAGCGCTGTAGAGCTGTTCGTCGGGGCTCCCGACCGGGGTGATGGGCGTCTGCGCGGCGACGCCGAGGTGCGACGCGCCTGACCCGGCTGACGGGCTGCCGCTGCTGCTGCCCCTCCACGCCTGCTCAAGCACAAGGGGGTTGGCGCCCGGGCCATAGTCGGCCGCGACGGCGGCCCAAAAGGACGCGCGGTGCGCGTTGTAAATGGCGTTGAGGCGCGACATGTCGACCGGGTGGCTTGCCATGAAGCCTGACGGGGCAGGCAGGCCGGCGGACGGAGGCGGTGGTAGGGCGGAGCAGTCTAGGCGGAGAGGGCCCGGGCCGTGGTGATGCGTGCTATTGTTCAATGCGCGGGTGGCAATCGGCGGGGCCGGGTTTGCAGGTCCCCGGTACCCCAACGGCACCATTGACGACAGATTGTGCGGATGCGCGTCATGCAGGGGCGTGGGGTAGCCGCGGGACGTGGTCGGGGAAGCGGTGCTGGCTGAGCCAGAAGCACCAATCGAAGCCAGAGCAAGCGTCATTGAGGCGGGCTTGGGCAGAATCGTCGGCAGGCGCGGAGACGTGTCCGTGGAAGCTGTTGCCGACATGATGCTGGGTAGTTGGATACCGCCCGGGCTCGTTGAGCCGTACGAACCAGCTGATCCGGGAGGCGAGACAGAGCGGCTGGGAGCACCACCATGTTCCTGAATCGGCGAGGGTATGGAGGTCTGCATATTTGGGGAGTGCCCGCCAGTCGACGAGCCCGAGGACATAGACGTGGTGCGCTTGCGGCGGTTGCTTCCATGGCTGAGCTGGTGGTAATGAAGACGGCATGCGAGCTCTGTCTTCTTCAAGTGAGCAGCGATGTGCTTGTATGGCATCTTCTGAAGGCGTGTTTGGAGCAGATAGGCCTCCTGTGCCGCAATTCGTTAGCGTTCATGAACGCGTCTCAAACCTCCCCAGACGAAGCACAGGCTTCCTTGTCTGCAGGCAACCGAATGATGTTGCGTACCTCGTCCTCACTCCATGCTCGCCCGCCCCCAGTGGACGCTGCCTTTCTGTTCTTCGTGATGCCGAATTCGTGACGGCCTAAGACGTCGGAGGTAGGGACATACGAGGCATGCGGCCCCGCCATGTGCATCGCCGGAGACATCATGATCTGGTCCAGCAAACTGGCGTCCCAACTTACTCGCTCGATCGAACAGAGATGCGATATAACCTAGCTGTTGTGCCAGGCGGTGTGTCCCAAATAACAGAAGCAGCAAAAAAGATGGTGTTCGTAAGAAGAACAAGCAGAGCTAGCTGCGTCAAGAATCGAAGTCGTCTCGTAGTGGCCTGGATTATAGAAAACGGAGGGGCGCCCGGAAGAGATGACGACCTGTCAACAGTACCAAAGGCGTGGCTGTGTGAGCGGTTGCTGAAAGGAGTGACGGGTGGCCGGTCGTTACGCAGACCCAGGAACACCGGAACGAGTCGAGTTGGGGTGAGGGTTCGTAGAACAAAGTCCGTCGAGGCGAAGAAGAAGCGAAGTATAATAAACCAGATTATACCGTCGAAGAATGGAAAAGCTCTCCCCAGAAAAGAATGTAGGCAGCCAAGCTAGTTGGTAAGGTTGAAAGAGTGACAACGTTAGCTGCGAGAAGAGAAAAGAAGAAAGGAAAGGGACACACACGCAACAGCGCAGTGACAAGTGAAGATTATCCACAGATAGCCCTTTGGTGGGTAAGAAAGATAGAGAAGAAGAGGCGAGAGGGCCCGGACGGGGGAGGGGAGGCGGACAACAGGTAATAATGCATGTTATTGTTGCATGACGTCCGGCTGAGGCTCAAGCCAGTCCAGCAGGGCGGGCCAGGGGGGGAGCCACACCCCAGCCTGAGGCCTGTTACAGACCTCTTGTGGAGGCGTCGGCCGGGATGGTGGTTACACATGGTGTAGGGTTGTGCAGGTGCAGGGGAGGGCGGCTGCCCGGGGCCCGGGGCCCGCCGCAACGGCCATGCCCTGTAGGCCCTGCAAAGCCCAGGCCAGCTCGTATGGGGCATCTCTGGTGAGACAGGAATTTGGGGAGATGGATTGGGAGAAAACCAGCATGGTGGTTGGTCGTGCCGGCGATTGCTCATCACCGGCGTGCAAGCGTGTGTGGTGCAGTGGAGGTAGACGAAAGCCCTCCCACAACATTTTTTGAAGAAGGAATCAGGTCGGAACGAGGTGAATGAGTGGGCGTTGTGTCCATCGGTCCCTGCCAATGGAACCCATTGGCCAAGACCCAGGGCGCCCGGTTGAGAACGATTCCGGGCGACGGGGGATCTGGCGCATGTCATGCTGCCTGCCCAATACGGGCAGAACGACAGCGATGGTCATGGTCTCTCCGTTGTGGCACAACACTCGTGACCAGGGATTTTTCTTCCTTCCGTCCATTGAAAGAAGGTTTTCCCGCCACGGCAAGTTATGTGCTGAATGGAGCTGCTGACTCGGGAACGGATATCAACCAGCACGGAGGCATGCAAATACCTAAGTAAAGACTGGGACTCTTGGGCGCGCAAGTGATCAGGAGACGGTGGGGCCAAACAGTCACCCTCAAGCCGACTCCGCGGGCTTTTCAGAAGACTTGACGGCAGCTATCGGGAAAGAACAAGCTTCATTTCGTCTGTTTGTTTGCCGCCGTGGGCCTGGTCGAGAACCGGCCAGAGTCGAGAGACGGCCACGGCAGATCGAAGCGGCGAAGAATTGTTGGGATCGGACGGGCGAGTTACCTCGAGATACGCATTGTCGGGGGCCATGTCCCCGCGAAACACGCGCGCAAACGGCCTCGGTTGGACGATCTGCTGAGTCGCGTCGAGTACCTCGGCCGAGATGCGTCGACATCGAAGAAAGTTCGCTGTGTTGCGGTGCGGGAAGGAGGTCTGTGTCTGGTGTCGGACGTTTGACATTGACATGGGCAATCGCTGCTGGTCGTCCCTGCCAAGTGTCGCAGAAGTGCCCTGATGCCTGCTGGGCTTGCCCGTGATTGGCTACAAGCACCTTCCCGCAGCTGAGGCTCTTGCGCTCTCCGCTTTCTCTCACAAGTCCACATTTCTGTCCGCATCGCATCCACTTTTGTCGTTTGGTTTGACGTGTCGCCGCTTGAAACGCGAGGTTGTTTCTTCCCATTTTTGAGACTGCCACCGAGAAGAACAGACAGGAACACGAATTTTCATTTTTGCGGCCTGCCCCAAGGCTTCAGGCACTCTGCCGTGCGACTCTACACAGTACTGTACTAAATAAGTGACCATGGCCTCCCTGGGTGGCCGGCGGCTGCTGGTGCTTTCACGGGCGAGCACGCGAATGGCTCCCGGATTGGGAGCTTCATGAGCCCAAACCATCGATACAGCATCCGCCACCTCAGGCCGAGGACTTCGCCTTCGGGCCGTGCTCCCAGAGTGCCCGCCGCGGGGATTGACCTGGCATGCATCGAGCAAATGCCAGATTGGACTCCAGCAAATGTCGTCACAATAGCTTTCCGATCGATGAGGCGTCAGCAGCAGTCCTCGAGATCGAAGCAAGCGCAAGTGGCGCCTGAAGATGCAAAGCCTTAAGCGAGGCTGTTATTGCAGGGAACCCGTCCCAGCAGCACCCCCTGCCGCAAGGGTCTGATCAGTTCCGGTTCCCAGGCGCCGAATGCCTCCGCAGTAAAACTCGCTAACCGTTGGTGCATCCTCAGCCGTGTGTCAGGCCTTGCCGGATTGGGTCTCCCCACAGGCCCAGGCCACTGCTGCCGCCAACCCCACGCCTCGACCACCAGACGAAAGACAAGACGCGACGAAGCTGCGCCTGGCGGACCACCAAGTCGGCGCCGCTGCTGACCACGACCGCCATAGAAGGCCGCCCGGCCCAATGTCGACGCTGAGCCGGGAGCTGTGTGACCCAAACTTCATCGGCCGTGGCCATCGGAAGACCCGGGTCCCGCCTCCCCGCCTCCACAGCGTCGGCTGCAGCCCAAACTTGGAAGCGCGCCCGTTGAGTAATCCGCGGGCTCTGTCACATCGACGCTGCAGCAGATGTTTAGTTTGGAGATTTTCTTTCATCGGATCTCTTTCGGACGAGAGGAATTCCCGGGTGGTCTGGGGAACGGGACGAAGGGCGGGCTCAGGAACGCACGCACAATGGCCCCCATGCAAACGCCCAAACAGCGATCAGAAACGGCGGGAGTCTCCCAACCGACTCCTTCAATGCTGGGCCATTCCGACTGTCTCTGCTTCAGGTTGAGGCTGCATCCTTCAAGGCACTCCACTCAGTATACACGACCTCTGAGCGGGCGTGCAGCTGTGCAGTCCGTCTGTTGCTGGGCGCATTGGCGCGCGCCTTGCGCACTCGTTCATGGCCACGGCGCTTGGCGAATCTCGAGCGGCCGCAAGTTGCGGCCAGGCAAGCTTGCCGCGCGGGTAAAGCGCCGCACCGGACGACAACACGGCTGGTTGGGTTTGCTAGCCATTACATGCAGCCAGATTCACACCGTTGGTTTCTTCAAGTCGACGCCCCAGTCTCGCAGCTCGTCTCTGCTGCGGGCAACATACCCGAGTGGGTCTTGATGTGCACACCGCTGCAATGCGTAGGGGCGAGTGACCATGGCTCTCAAGCAGCGATCGTGTCTGGATATTGGTCCATCTATTGGCGGGAGAAGCTTCTAGACGGCCATCTCATCGTGGGCTTCCCCTCCCTCGTAGTCCCTCTCGTCCGAACAGCGTTCGGTCCCAACCTGCGCATTATTTGGTACGCTTTGACCAAGGAGGATCGCTTCATGGAGTATCAGGGACACCGTCCGAGGCACCATTCTCGCGCATAACAAATCGCTTGATTGCTCGCCGTACTTCTCCGAGATGACACTCACCGGTCTGGATCTTGACTCGGGATTACTACGCACTTCCATTACTTAGTTGCCCTTTCATCGCGACGGGATACAGCTGGTCGCCTTCGACGCGGCTGTTGTTTCTTTCACGATTCGTCTTTTGTTATATCCTGGCCGTCATGAATTTCAAGATTCTCGACCGCTCATCCTCCGCCGCGTTGTCGTATGCTCGAACACACATACGATCCACGGCAGCGCTTACATTTCCTTGATTCCCTTTGTCTCCTTAACTAGTAGTCAACCCAGCAAAGTTTTTCTACCTTTCTCGAATCCCGTTTTGATCAGCTGCATAACGGACGGCGTAAATCCCGAGATTGTGCGTTCGATCGGCTTGATGGACGCTCCCGAGCGGTGGCACACCGTATTGACTATGATCTTCCGACCCATGGGCTGATTCTCCACATTCACTTGCTGCCAGACACTCACGGTTGCTGGGTCAGCCCACACTCATTGCATTGGTACCTATGTACGCCGCCTGTGACCGTCACCTTGCTTCTTATGAACCGCCCAGCTCCAAGAAGTGCGCGTGTGTCTGGAGAACAAGTGTTGTATGCTTTGACAGTCACCCTTCGATCTCCTACCTTGCATAGGTACCTCACAGGAGCCCATTAACTATGCCTCTCTCGAGAATGGCGAAGGGAGTTTTAGAAGTAGTCTGACATGATCACGTCGGTAAACCCGCGAACCTCAGCTCACTGGTTCGTATGTGAAAACATGGTCAACGACCTGTCTCTCTGGTCTTGCATAAGAACGGGTCCTTCCGGGACCCTTCCAAAACCTGTTCGCGCTAGCTGACGATCATGTTCCCTTGGGCCTCAGGCCACTCGCTGACCAGCTTACGCGCTTGGAGGGCGAGCCAGCTGGGCTGGCCCACGTAATGAGCAGGCTATTCTCTGGTCAAGTTTGTCAAATCTTAACTTACTATGAGCGGAGAGGGAAGGTGAGAATAAGGCTCTCAACCGTGTGCGCCATGTAGTGTACACACAGACTCAAGGAACAACAGCTGCCAAGCGTGGCCAGGGTTCAACTGCCAGACAGGGATCCACGCCAGCCTCCCAGATCCGGGGAAGTGACAAGGATGAAGGATCAGGGGGAGTCAGCGCACTCGATAAGCGAGTGCACGTTGGGCAGCCCTGCCAGCCCTGCCAGCCCGCAAGCTGCCGCTACCCCGGCCCTGGAGAACAACGCAACTCTGCTCGGACTGAGCCGCACGAACACACAGACCTGTGCAAGACACGGACCACACCCACACCCCGCACACGGAAGAGGCTTCCAGCTTCTCAAACTCGGTGTTGACACGCTGGAACCGGGCCCGTTTCAGCGGAATCCCCCCCCACCGCCGCATGAACGCAATGTGTATGTGTGAACAAGCGCCCGGTCCAGTCCAGTCTGTCCACGGTGTCAGCCAGACACGCACAGGCCAGCGGAGCACGAAAACAAGTGGCCGAATCAACAGCTCGGTCGGCCGTCGGTTTCGCTGACGTAGTTCCTCTTCATCATGGAACCAGGTACGCTTGCAACCTTAAGTGATAGGTAGGTAAGTGGGCCGAACAACAGGACACATGAACGCCTGCGCATTGCGCAGTGAGCTCCGGTCTTCGCCCTAATCTCGGCATCCCTCGATGCCGGAGCTAGGCGGTCTGAATATTTTGGTAGGGCAATTCGTGGTTGTGTGCAGCCATTGTGCGTGCGCAGGTTGTGTGGCGCCGGCGTCCGGCATTGTCATCACCCGGTTGAAATCGCTGTCGAGGACCGGCTCGGCTTCTGTTGCTGGGTTCGGTCCGGATGCACCATGCGGACGACCCGACTCAGAGTATGCATTCTGTCGGGTGCCCGGCACGTTGAGGCAGGTACTCGGATTGGGATGTTGGAGTTCAAGTGTCCGTAATCCAGGTATGGGCCGGATGGCGAGCATCGATCCGATGCAGCTGCATGGATCTGGGCAAGCTGCCCCGAGCACAAGGATGGCTCAGAGCGGCCCGTCAACGCAGATGCTTGGAAGCGCGCGTCGGCAGTGCTTCCAGGTTGCGTTTGCCATCGAGCCGTCACACGGGCCAGGTTGGCCAGCGCATGTTGCGCCTCGGTCATCACCAACGGCGCCAATTCCAAGCACTGTGTGCTTCAGAGACCCGTTCTGCGGCCGCGGCACTCCATATTACTGCGGTAAGGGTAGCCGCCTGTGTTCGGGGGAAGAGTTGGAGGAGGAAACAGCCCGCGGGTTGTAACGAGGCGCCATGTCGAGAACAACAAGTGTCGGGCTGGCTGAATTCAGCCAGTGACCGCTGTGCCCCACCGTGCCCCATTTTTTGTGTATGAGGGATATCCGTAATTATTCCAGTTGACACTGGTGTGTTTCTTGAAGGTACTCCGTACACTTACTCCGTACCAGGTGACTTACGCCGTGACTCGGAGAGCTCCGTCCTTGCACGCGATGTCCAGTCATTTTGTATTCCGTAACGTACTTGTAAGCTGTGCTCACAACAATAAATAGTACCTGGGTGGTACCCCGTACTCTGAGCACCGCCTCCCTATTCCTCTTTGTTCTCGCGCCTGGTTCTGAGGAAGGGCCGGCATGTCGCCGGCTGGCGAGCAATAGGTAGGAAACACGTATTAATAACTCGTCGATGAAGCCAAACCAACTACTCCGTACTCCGTACAATCGGCCGCAAGCTGGGGGAAGGCTACGCGCAATTGTGGCTGGGCTGCTGGGATTCCAGATTGCAGCCGTCCAATCTACGGATACTCCGTGCTGCTGCGACAATCACTTCTCATCTCTGCATGCGCGGAAAGACGCGCTAGCGCCACTCTGGGAAGCTGACAGAAGTCGCCAGGTTGTGCCAAGCGTCAACCTGCAGTCCTGTACGCCCAGGAAACTCAGCAACTTGGCTTCAAGACATGCGACCCCAGCCCCAGCAGTTGCCGTTGGCCTTGACGGCCCGTTGTTGGCGGCGTTGGGTCTGAGGAAACGATACGGAATAACGTTAACGTTAACCGCTGGGCTGGGCTGTGCTGTGGTGGAGTGAATCCAACCTTTGGCCTTACAAGGGTGCATCATCTGTCCTCGAGGCACACATGGGAAGCTCCCCGCTCGGGCCATATAGCGCGCCTTTCGCTGCGCACAAAACCCGATCCGCCCCAAGCCGCTGCTCACTCTGAGGTCACCGAGAAATCCTTCCTCTCCAATCTCCACCCGCCAGCCCAGCCCCCCAGCCCCCCGTTCCCCGACACATTCCAACCGCCGGTCAAGGTACTTCTGCACGCACCTCCAAGCCTGGTCGTCGCGCTGCGAAGTCACTCGCGAGTACTTCCTCCATCCTCTCCCACGCGCGACGCACCACCGCTCCGCCGTCTCGGGTTGCGCGCATTCAGATGCAGCTTTTGGTTTTGAACCTCCGACTACTAGCCCGTAAGTACCTACCTCTGCTTCGTTGCTCCCCCTCGTCTCCCACCAAAAACCACCCCGTTGTTACCCTTTTGTTTCTGGCTGCTTCGCTCTCGGGACGTGGGTTCGACGCGCAAAACCGCTCACAAGCCTGAGCCTGAGCCGGGGCTGGTCGATGGTCGCTGGTCGCTCGCGCGGCTGAAGAATCCTGCGATCGCGGTCTTGTACCGCATCGCCACGCCAGACACTGGGACATCTCCATTTGGATCCTTTGCCCGGGGTTCCGACCTGACGGATCGATACCTCGTTGCGACTGAATCTGCCCTTTCATCTGCAGTTCCCCCCCAACCACCCATCCATCCATCCCATCGCGGCTGTTTCAGTACCGTGCCCCTTCCACGCGCACTGGGGCCTTGGCTACCTCGCGCAGCATGTTAGTGCAGGCAGTATTTCGCTGACAGCTCTTGCGCGCCCTAGACCATGCATCAGTGGACGATTGCGCCTGTGCCGGAATACCTCTACAACTCCACCAACCACACCAATGAGCTCCAGTGAGTACCTCGTCTCCTTGTACCTTATTTTTTCGTTGCTGTTTTCGTATTCCCGGCAGGGCAGCACCGCCGCCGCTGCAGCACGTTGTGCCGGTTGGTCTGCCACTCCTCTCACTGTCCCTCTATTCACGTACCTCCCAATGTACCCCCCGTCTCTTCCCTGGGCATCGTCCTGCGAACATGGAAGGAGCGGAGAGCGCCCACGTGGGGAGCAGCCAGGAACAGACATTTTGAGACCCCCAAAAAGCATTCCCATCATCACCTATCTTCCTATCTGGTCTCTTCACCTGCCGCCCGCGTCGTCTGTCTCTCGTCTCCCTGATTCGCGACCCCGCTCCGCTGTCGTGGTGCATCCTGGTGCTTCGCGCCCAGGCAGCTGTCGACACCGCTTCTTCCCCGTCTGTGATGAAGAAGCAGCGGGCGGTCAACGAAGCGCAACAATGGCGGCCCCTGCAGACGGCTTCGATCCCCGCCCTGCAACACCAGCCGCCGTCCCAACCGCAACAGACGCCGCCGACAACCCATCCGTTCGCTAACCATGCCGCTTGGTACAGTCAATCGCCCTATGCTGCCCAGCAGCAGCCGGACATGACGCGGCGTGACCAGCCCGTGGATTATCGCACGTACCCCACGCAGGCGCAGCCGCCGTCACAACCTCAGCACCCGCATCAGCAACAGCAGCAGCCGCAGCAGCAGCCGCCACAGCAACAACAACAACAACAACAGCAGCAGCAGCATTCGCAGCACGGACAACACCATGCGACTCCTTCCGTACAGCAGCCGCCGCCGCAGCAGCAGCCGCAGCCGCAGCCGCAGCCCATAGCTCATGCGCAGCCGGCGCAAGCTCCACCGCTCCAGCAGTCGGCGCCGACGCCGGCACCCGCGTCGAGCGGGAGGCGGAAACGGCCGGCCCCGGGCGCTCACCCGCCGGCCCATCCTCCACAGCACGCGCCGCAGCACCCTCCCCAACACGCTCTGACCCATGCGGCCCAGCATGTTCCTCACAATGCTACCCAGCACGCGCCTCCACATGGCCAGCAGCATGCCGCTCAGCACATGCAGGGCCTCTCGCCCGCTCAGCAGCCGACGCAGCAGCAGCCACCGTCGCAAGCCACGCAGCCAGGCGCTCGTCAGGTCCCGCAAGCACCGGCTCAGCAGCCTCAACCGCAAGCGCAGCACCAACAACAACAACAACAACAACAACAGCAGCAGCAGCAGCAACACGCGCAGCAACAACAGGCGCCGCATCACGCGCAACATGCACAGCACGCGCAGCATGGCCAGCACAAACAGCAGCCGCAGCAGAAGGCCGGCCCAGGGCCTGCCGCCCCTTCCACCCCGGCCCAACCAGCGGCTGCCCCCGCGCCGCAACCCCCCGCGGATGACGCCAATTCTGCATCGGGACCGCCGCCCGCCAAGAAGAGCCGGACAAATACCCCCTGGACGCCCGCCGAGGAGCTCCGGCTGAAGCAGATGCGCGATGCCGGCAACAGCTGGGCCGAGATTGCCAAGGTAGGCGCGATTCCGTGTCGGGCGTACAAGTAGCACGGACTGACCAGGCACAGACGTTCCCGACGCGAACAGAGGGCAGCGTCAAGAAGCATTGGTACAAGGACATGCATTACGCCGAATTCGCCGAGGACGAGGTACGTCGCCCGCATAGCTCTTTGGGTTTTTTTGGTCTTGTTCAGCGCTAAACTGAGACAACAGAAAGCGGCGCTGTTCTCCGCCATCAAGGAGTACGAAAACAACAAGTGGAAGGCGATCGGGCAGAAGGTGGGCAAGCCCGCCAAGGCTTGCGAGCAGTACGCGAAGGAACATTTTCCCGGTAGGTCTATACGAGGAAGCAGCCTTCGCAATCAATACCTGTAGACAGGAGCTGACCCGGATGTGTGCCAGATCTGTTCCCCACGCCAAAGGCGAGATAGTACCCGACCTAGCCCTTCGAGTCGAAGTCTCTCGGTGCATCATGCCGGCTCTCAGATGTTCCTCCTCATTTTACGACCACCGCGACGGAGTTCCGTGGATGGTATTGGCGGACACTCCACGCTACATGCCCGCTCGACCTGTTGCGATTCCTGGCTCGGCGCAACAGTCTCGGGCTGGGCGATTGGACCACCCATCGACCCAAAAAACAGGATAGGATTTCTTCCTCTGGTTCTATATCTGCTTTCCATCTTCGTTTACCTAATCAGCCCAGGTGTTTTCGGTGTCTCTTATGCTGCGTCCTTTCTTTTTCTTTGTTTATTACGAGTCTCGTCAGGGATCCCCCTCGGCGTTACGGTTTCGTCAGACTCATGGGATGGCCTTCAGGGTTGTTATGGAGGAAGCGGTGCGGAAGATTGGATTGCAGATGTCAACTGCCTGGACAGGAGCAGAATCGGGCGTGCGGGAGATTTGGATGCTGCTTCGCGGTGGTGCGGGGAGCGTTTTGCGTAGCCACGTCCCGATTGTTGTTGGCTACGTCCTCGTTGGGCATCACCTTTTTTTCTGGTTTTCGACATTGTCCTCTCAGGTTAAGCGGGCAGGAAGGGTGGATGTTGGTGTAGTCTGCCATGCCGTCGGGTTCTGTGTCTTGTTTACCTCAGTCCACTCTCATTGCCAAGGGCGAGCAATGCGAGCGAGGGTTTTAGGAAACTTTCTCAGCTTTTGAGTTGGCGGTGAGAATAATAGCTGCTTGGTGGGTGCTCTGTGCTGACAAGCATATACATGGATTCTGGTTCTGTACGTTCTTCCACAACGTGTTCCGAAACCGCAGTAGCGCTTTGGGTTGCGAGCGTACCCCTTGCCAACAAACTACCTACACGTGTAGGTTCGTAGTCTGTTATGCCGTGAAATGCCTGAGGCATCGTCTGGATGACTGACTGAGGCACATCCAGACCGTTGCGACACCCACTACGGAGTACGTAGGTATGCACACGCAAGGCACATTCTGCACCGCCGAGGACCGCTGATCCAGCGGATCATCTTCAAGGGCGAACGGGTGACAATGGGCCCAGTCCTCGCAAAGAACGAATTGCCAGACGTAGGCAGGGGTGGATGTACAATGGGAGTCCCTACATGT
The DNA here is from genome assembly GCA_023628555.1 of Chaetomiaceae sp. R4402. Taxonomy (NCBI): domain Eukaryota; kingdom Fungi; phylum Ascomycota; class Sordariomycetes; order Sordariales; family Chaetomiaceae; species Chaetomiaceae sp. R4402. The sequence continues at coordinate 15,832 of JAMAKO010000045.1, read as the reverse complement.
GTATGCAATTGCCGACGAAGCATGTGTCTTGTCTGGCCCACACCCGAATGTGGTAACTGGGCGCCGTTGTCATTCATGCATGTAGATTGACCGCTGAGACCACGCAGTTGGACGGCGCCGATGCAGTGGTGTTTCTGTGCACTACACGCGAGCAAACAGCAACCGCATGATTCGCATGAATGGCACAGCAGTGAGGCAGCTGAGCGTGCATACAGGTACTCAGTTGATTCTCAAATCCGAAAGCAGAAGATGGGCAAGAACCCGGACGACTTTGGTGAATACGAGAGGGAACTGTTTCACGTTGAAGGTTGGCCACGGTGGAAACCAATGGAACCAGCCGCCCAATCAAGGCCTGTGGCGTCACACGTCCGGAAAGGGCAGCCACGAGCGATCCAACCCTGCAAGCCGGGCAGTCAGGCCTGGGAAAGCTACAGTCGGTCCTTACAACAATGTACGGAGGTATAGTACGGTACGATACAAAGTCCGGGGAAATGGCGTGGAACATGCCCATCTCCACTGGTGGAGGGGTGCTTCAACCTGCGTTGTACAAGCCGCCCCTGCTGCAGTGCGAGCCGTTGACGGGCTGAGTTTCGCCTCTCGGCTGCCGGTGTTCACTCTGCAACTTGCATGGTGTGTGTGTCGAAATTGTACACAGTGTTGTCCTGCCATGGCGATTCCCTCTTTTCAACACGGTAATTTCTGTAGGCTCGCATTTCCAAGGACGGCGACACGCGAACACGAGGCGCATGGAAGGCCCCACTTCCATCAACACCTGCATGTGGGGAGCACCGTTCTTAGCCCGCTAGCAACCCTCCATGGCAGGCGCGCTTGCCAAGCAGGGCCAAGCAGGGCAAGCACCTAGTGTAACGTTAAGATTTGATCCGCTTGCTCGCTCGCGCTTTCTCCACGCTTCCCTTCTCCCCCCTTTCCACCCCGACAACCTCGAGTTCACTTTCGGCACCGGGACCTGGTCACCGAGTAGCAACATTCGTTTTTTATCTCCTGGTTCCGCACACGCCGTGCCGGCCTGAAAATCTAGGAACCCTCGCTTCGCTCAGAGGAACCCGTACAGCTCGCCTATCCATTCGTTTTTTCCATCCGGAGAAAAACGCGCGCAAGTTGCAGCATCATTTCTTGCGTGCGACTTCTGCCGACCAGCTCATCGGTCTCGACGTCACGCGGTTCGCTCCAGGCGGCCATTCGTCCTCGCTCCAGAAACGGTCGTCGACGAACCGGCCAGACCCGACCCGACCCGACGGCTACATTCCAGTGCCCGCATTAACTACCTTCGAATCGAAGACAACCGCAACCGGCAGCCCGGCAGCACGGCAGACCGGCAAAGTGAATCACCCCGGGTCTCAGACTTGAGCCTCCAAGACGTCACTACCCGACTGAGCGACCTCGATTTTGCACCACACAGCAACCCAATTCACATACGACTCGACTGCCGCTAGCCCACCATGGTTCGATCTCTCCTGCCGCTGGGCGTCGCCCTCCTCGGTGCCACCTCCGTCCTGGCCGACGCCCAGAAGTGCTCCTTGTCGCAGAAATGCCCCAAGGAGGCTCCGTGCTGTTCTCGTGAGTAGCCACGGAACAACAGCGTCGTGCTGAGAATATAGCTGATGTGGAACGCGCAGAGTATGGCGAATGCGGCGTCGGCGCCTACTGCCTTGGCGGCTGCGACCCGCGCATGTCCTTCTCGCTTGACGCGTGCGTGCCCGAGCCCGTGTGCCAGTCCAAGACGTACAAGATGGACTCGCTCGACAGGTACAAGGATATCAGCGAATATCTGGGCGATCCGAGCGAGGCCGACTGGGTTGGCCAGGGCAAGCCGCTGCTGTTCGACAACAACGTGCTGCTGACCATGGCCCCCAAGACCGTCGGCACCGTCTTGGCCACCACCACCTACATGTGGTACGGTAGCGTCAAGGCGAAGCTCAAGACCTCCCGCGGCAAGGGTGTTGTCACCGCTTTCATCCTGCTCAGCGATGTCAAGGACGAGATTGACTACGAGTTTGTCGGCGTGGATCTGGGCACCGCCCAGACCAACTACTACTTCCAGGGCATCCCCAACTGTGGGTGGACTTCACCTGATTGCGAACTCTTACCGCTGATGCTGACGGACTACCTTGCTCAGATGACAACTCGGGCAATATCACGGGCGTGTCCGACACGTACCACGACTTCCACGAGTACGAGATCCGCTGGACGCCTGACGAGATCAGCTGGCTCGTCGACGGCAAGGTTGGCCGCAGCAAGAAGCGGTCCGAGACGTGGAACGCCACTGCGAATCAGTGGGCCTTCCCGCAGACCCCCTCGCGCGTGCAGCTCTCCATCTGGCCCGGCGGCCTGGCCACCAACGCCCAGGGCACCATCGACTGGGCCGGCGGCGAGATCGACTGGAACTCGGACGAGATCAAGAACTACGGCTACTACTTCACCACCTTCTCCGAGGTTACCGTCGAGTGCTACAGCGCCAAGACCGCCCCCGGCACCAACGCGCACAAATCGTACTACTACAACGACGCCTCCGGCACCAACAACACCGTCGTCGACTCGGACAAGCCCACCATCCTCAAGAGCTTCCTCGCCACCGGCACCGACATGAACAAGGGCGACGGCTCCTCCTCGTCCTCTACCGGCTCCGCCGGCTCCTCCCAGTCCTCGGGCGTCAACGCCATCCCCGGCGGCGGCTCCGCCAACCCGGGCGGCCAGGTGCCCGGCGGCTCCAACGCCAACTCGGGCGGCTCGTCGTCGTCCGGCGGCTCCGGCTCCGGCGGCGGGTCGAGCAGCAACAGCGCTCCCGGGTGCGCCACCACGGGCTTCTCGCAGAGCTGCAACCAGGGCGGGTCGAGCGGCGGGAACGGCAAGCAGAACGACGGCGCCCGCCTGCTGGGCGTCGAGCGCACCCTGGGTGCCAGCGCGTTTGCGGTCGTGGTTGGGTTCGCGGGCCTGCTCTTGCTTTGATCTCTTTTCTGATATATCCGGCCTTTTTATTTTGACTGCTCTGCTCGTTGCCGCATCTTTGCGGTTTCCATATCTGGTTCCGTTTCTGGTTCTTGCGACGGACCCCGGCTACCCATCATTTGAACAAACGTAATGTCTGCTTGCTGAATTTCTCGTACCTTGAATGTCTTTTGATGCGCTGTCGTACCATATCGTGTCATTTCCCCTCCTTTCCCATTTTGCGTATCGTGCATGCGGGGGCCATGGGGGAATGGCGTGGGCTGTTCACCACTTTTGTCTGCATCTCGGTGCTCGCATGAGCTATAATGGCCTGTTGGCCGTCCGCTCCTTGGATGGTTTTGTTCTGATGTATGTGGCTGGGGTTGGGAGTTGTACCATCAGGGGTGCTTGCGGCGTGGTTGCGGTGCCGAGGAGCTTTGGGTGGTGGAGGCGGTGGCGCCATAGGGTCTGAGGTTGTGTATATATAGGCTAGAGTTGATACAGCGTATCCCATGGAAGTTCAAAACCTGTTGAACACAACCACCTACTCATCTCCCTCAACCCATTATGGGGGCCGAGCAACGTCGATAGTTACTGAGCTGTCAACACACGGTATCTGTGGATGAAATGGGAACGAACCGCGCAGCAGCCATGTTCAATTTCTGACAGTGGTGACAGCCGTCACTTATTCCTCTGGATGACAAGGACTGAATCGGAATACATTCTTCGTCCACGATAGTATCTCACCCTGTTGTCGGACCTCACACCCTTGCACCTTCGTTCAGCCTTCCAGCCACCGTACCGCTGCACGCTCGCAACTCGTCCCCGGCCAGACCAAATTCCGCCTCTCGGAGAAAAGAGAGCAAAGAAGGGGCCAGCTAAGACATGTCTATCTGCTTGAGATTAGCACGTACTCGAGACAGCTGAGCGTGGGGCAGTACCTGAGCGTACGAAGTTGCAGACTTCTTGATCGAAACAGGACGACATATGGAAAAGCAGTGGAATACTGAAAACCTCAGTTCCATCTCGACCCTGCCCATGCCTCCTCTTAGCAGTCAAGAAAGGTCTCGGTCTACCCTCTCAGCACCAGAGTGCCCGCCATTGACGAAATCTCTGGCGCGATACAGTGTTGTCTCTGATTGCATTGTAGTATGCTTAAGACACGTCAAAGTCCCGATTCCCCTGACGTTCCATGTCGAGCTTGCTCACAGCCCCAAGCAGCAAATCCAGCACGTCAGCCTTGCGTCTCTGCGTGGCCAGGGCAAGCAAGCCGTCAAGCAGGCCCCTTTCCCGGCATAGCTGCACCATCTCCTCGGCGATGAGCGATGACGTGGAGATGTGCAAGACATCCCATCGTCCGTCCTGTCCATCATTGCCCTGAGCAGCGTTCACTGCAGAGCGGATGGTCAGGTTCTTGTTGGCCAGCTTGAGGAGGTGGGATAGGTCACGGTCGAGAATGCCCGGGTCAGCCTCCAGCAGCAGGCGGACCAGGGGCCGGTGGTTGCTGCTCGCCGCGTACTTGAGCGCAGTGTGGCTGGCGTGGTCCTTCACGTCAGGCTGCGCGCCGCGACGCAGAAGCAGCCTCACCGTCTCTTCGAAGCCCTCTTCGGCGGCAACCATCAGCGGTGTCACGCCGTCCTTGTCGGCCTTGTCGAAGCAGCGCCGCAGGCGTATCCAGCCAGAGGGTGAGTCGTAGAGGGCGTGAAGCACACGCATGGTGGCTTCGTCCGTGTGAGACCCATTGCCCACGCAATTTTGGCTTGCGTATGCGAACATGTCGCTGTTGCCGAGGCGGCCGCGACTTCGGACGGCGAAGAAGAGGACTGAGCGCTTCTTGTCGTTCATGACATCGAGGTCGGCGCCATAATCCAACAGCAGTGTGACAAGCTCCACGCTCCGTTGATACGCAGCGTAGTGGAGCGGGGTCATGCCACCACGTGCAGCGCAGTTGGGGTTTGCGCCGCTCTCCAAGAGGCTCCTGGCTAAGCCAGCGAGGTTGGCAACAACGGCATCATGAAGCGCCGTGTGGTCCAGAGCTGATCTGGCGGCATTCGGGATCGTGAAGGTGGCGTCGGCCGGGATCAAGCTGTCAGCGCGGTGATCGGACATGCCCGGAATCAAGGTATTCAGGGCCGGGCTGGTATGGTTCGGAAACCCCGGCATACCGCAGTCAATGCTGTGGTTCTCGAGGGGTTGAAACATAGGTTGCGGCGACATCAAAACAAAGGCACAGTCGGACGTGGAATTGGCATCCTGATATCCATGGCTCGAAGGGTTGACAGAGTTTGGCCAGCGTGACGTCGGGAATGTGGTATCTATATTGTCATGCGCAAAGTCAGGTGCCATCGCCGGTAGCTGGTAACCGGAGAAGGCATCCTGAACAAAGTGGGCATTAAGGCCGATGTGGGCCGAACCCCGGGAGTGGGCATACGTGCTTCCGGACATCGCAACCACGGCATCTGGGGGCGCCCATTGGAGGGTTCGAATGGGAGGGCTTCCGTCGCTCTCGAAGCCAGAGGAGCCTGCTGAATCTTCCGGTTCAAGCCAACCGTCTGTGTTCTTCCCCAAGGCAGGGTACGGCTGGGGTGCTGGTGGGAGGGAGTGGCTGGATGGGTTCGGCTCTGGCGTGGTGTATGTGATGTTGGGCGGAGTTGCCACTGCCGAGCGTCAGTGTCATAGCTCGGACTTGCGGAAGGAGGACAAAAGTACCCTGTAGATCGGAGAGAGCGGCGGCTTCGCTGTCCACCCTGAACTTGTGGCGCTTGGCAAACCGGCGCAGCTTTCCCGGTTCCACGGGTTTACCACGGCGAATGAAGTTTGTGTCCTTGTTCGCGGCGCGACGTTGCTCGGCGATCTTCAGCATGGCAACTGCTTCGGTCGTCTTGAGGTTCTTCTCCAACCCCCAAGCTTTCAAGTGCTTTTTGTACATCTTCTTGCTGGCGTGGGAGGTCAGTGGATAGTAGTAGAGTAAGCAGCTGGGAGGGAGAGCATACGTCGCAACGAAGCCGTACAAACTCTTCATGATCTTCATCACCTCGGGGAGTTCTTTGTCCTGAGTCCAATACAGATCTTCGACTTTCTTTCTGAGATCTGCCCAGTCAGGCTGGCTCGCCGAAGGGCCCGTCATGGTGCTGGAACACAGGAGGAGCAGCCTGGACGGGCCGATGCGAGTGCCACGGCAGGCTCGAGTTGCGTAACCAGAGACATGGGACGAGGACGTGGAGGGAGTGAACAAAGACCCTTGGAAGGCAGGCAGGTCAGACAGCTGTGGGGTTTTGTGTCCGGGGCCCGGGAAACAAATAGGTCGCGGTCACAACCGCAGTGTTCCATGGCACCTGATAAGCAAACCGAAGTGACGGTAAGAAGCTGGAGATGAGGAACACTGGGGGGCTGACACCATGCCGGTACCTCGCATCCGCCGCCCGCTTGGTTGCCCAAGATAACCATCTGAAGAAACGTGGTAAGCAGGGGCATCATGACCCTCGCATCACGTTAAACGGGGCCTGCCTTGGAGAGCACCCAATGGCGGACATGGATCAACGACAAACGACGGAGCAAGGCGATGCCAACTCAGACTGGCGAAATTGCGAGGCCAGCACCGAGACCAATGACATCAAAAGTGTGTGTAACCCAGGCGGCAAGCCGACGCCGGGGAATAAGGATGGCGGTTCCGGGGAGCTGGGGACGAAGCAGCCGGCGCGTGTTCGGCAGTAACGCCTCGACGACGCGTTTGCCCACCCCCTGCTGTCGTTCGCGCTCACCGCCTGGGAGGGGCGGGCGGGGAAGAGCTCCGCGGCCACAAAGGGCGGTCGCGACTCGGTCAGACTGGACGCTTGGGGGTGTCCTGCGCCTCACCGGCTCGCGGGTTGTGGAAGGGAAGGGCGGCAGGGCGCCCCCGCTCAGTGACGAACGACGAAGCCAAAAACGCTCTAAAATGCCAACCATCGGGCGCTGCGATGAGGCTCCTCGGCAAACCGGAAGACTTGGCGCGCGAGGCATGATCTGAGCAAGGGCGCAGCTGCTCGGCATTGCGCGGGTGACCCGGGCAGCCGGGACGACGTGGTGCTCTGCGCGATAAGTGGACCTGCCCCGACCTGCAGGTCAACGCCTCGGCTCTTCCGCGGCCTCGATGTCGTGTTGAACAGCGTTTGTGGAACGCGCGGGAACCCGTCCGGTTGGTTTATTGTCTCACCGTGCACGGCGGGCTGAGCAATCTGCGACCTCGCCAGCCTGCTCAGTTCCCATGCTGAAATGTGCAAAAGACCCGCCCAAATTGAGTGCGCAGTTAGCTGACAGGAGGGGTCGGGGAAGACGCAGCGAAGGCGCACGAAGCCACCAACAACAAGGCTGAGACGGACGTTGAGGGCTGAACAACTGAGAGGGAGGGGCGGGAGGCAGCCCCGGGCCACCGGAACACATCCGGAGGATCAGGTGTCCAGCCTTGGAATTTCAGGTTTCGGGATGGGCATTGTTGTAAAAGGTGGGAAGTGGAAAGTGGCGGTGGGCAGAGGGAGGGGAGGAGGAGAAGGTCGGGTCGGATAGGGCACTTCTCATGGATTCGAGCCATCAAGCTGTCCGCTTCTGCCGGATGTATGCCGCGGTTCCCCATCCAGACAGGAAGGCACGTCCTCGGCCTTGCATGACGCACAGAAGGGGAGCTGCGAGGTGATACACTGCACAGTAATGGACCCCAACGGTCCACGATAGGGAAGCCGCGATCGTCCCGAGCGTCCGGCCCCACATGCCGAGTAGCTCGAGCTCGGCAAGTTCCACGGAAAGTGCGTAGGTTGGTCCTGCACCTGCCATCGTCGGACTCGGACCGCAAAGCAGCACCAGGCCACAATTGCATTTTCACTCTCCTGGGCAGGTACCGAGTACCTCATAGGCTACCGGGGCCACGAGTCTGCGACACCCGAGAGGAGAGCCCGAGTCAGCCATACGTGTACGCCGATGCTGTGCTCTGTGACGAGCCACCTTCAAACATCACGCACTAACCGCACAGCCCCGGCCAGCCGAGCGCAGCAGCCCTTCACCCACGATGTCGCACCCAAAAATCACCGCCAAGAACCTGCAGTACAACTCGAATCTGCCGCCGTTTCTCGCCCGGCTGCGCGGCCAGCACGCGTCCGATGCCGACCGCGACGGGCCCGACCCGATTCTCGCCGCCCGCCGCCGGCCCGTCAAGCCGCGGTCGGGCAGCGCCGAGGCCGAGGACGCGCCGCTGGTCGTCGACGAGCACGGCAACACGGTCGACGTGGCGGTCGGCGCGGATGGCAGCGTCAGGGAAGCACAGGCACCCGTTGAAGCCGCTAGCACAGAAGCCAAGGCGGCCGACGACCACAGCCAACCAGCGGATGCGGACGCAGCCGCTGCACCGACGGGGGAGAAGCTCGCCGGTCTTGGTGATCCGCGGAAGAAGAGGAAGCTGGGCAGGGTCGTTGCCGTCGGTGCCGACGAAGAGGAGGAGGAAGAAGGCAAGGAGGTAAACAAGAAGGGCAACGAGCCGATGACGGCAGCGGACAAGGCAACATCAACGGAGAAGGCCACGGGCCCGGGCGACTCTGCGTCCGCCGCGAAGAGCAAGCTTAAAAAGAAGGCGAAGAAGATCAAGCTAAGCTTTGGTGACGACGAAGGCTGAGCGTGACCATATGGGGGGCAGTCAAGATTCGAGCTACATGCTTCCGCTCCTTGCAGCGGGGCCTTCTTTCTTGCAGGCTGGTACCATGGTCACCGTGGACACACATACCGTCGCATAAGAACGGGCCACGGGATGTGTGCAGCAGCTACCTCAGTTGCTACCCACAGAGACTGGGCGCTCTCATGCCCTGGCGACGGTCACCGGGTGCGTCCGCTGCAGGAGCAGCGGTGTCTTGGGGGGTTTGGGGAGTGTCAGCGACCGCTGGTCTTCTCAGCGGTCCGATGATGACGGCTTCTTTGAGGTCGTCGGCCAGGCAAAGTGCTTCTCGAACCCCATAATGGGACAGGCCATCGTCTGCCTGTATGTACATTAAGGTTGGAGTACGCTGGAGCAGTGGCTCTAGAGAGTGGTGATTGTGAGCCGTTGGTGGATTCTGTACATTGTTAGAAAGCACTTGCGAGGCAGTCAAAGCATGGCTCTGCTCACTCACAACGGCACCCGGGCCGAGAGCAACCTGCACCAATCCGGGTAGCCATTCTTCAACTTCCTGACCGGCAGGGATCAGGCGCAGTGGAAGCCAACCACACAGGCATGGAAAAGGACGTCTATACAACCACATCTGACCTGTTGCGAAATATTCTACAAGCCCGCCACCTTCCATCATGATTTATCTGCACCCATACAGCCCCCATCCGGAGCCGAAGCCTGTCCCGCTCTAATCACGTCACCCCGCAATTCTGTCCACCAGCCTTCCTCTTTACCAGTACTGAGGCTTGACGTAATCGGCAAAGGTCTTGGGCTCCTCCCAGCCGTGGTGGCCGTGGCCGTGGTCGTCGTGGTGGTCGTCCTGGGGGCCGACGTACTCCATCTTGTAGCAGCTGCCGCACTCGGGGCAGCGCTCGACGGGGCGGTCGCGGGTGACCTGGAAAACAGCGAGCGTGTGTGTCAGCAGGAAGTGGCGTCACATGGCGAGAGGCCGGTGGCAACAGACCATGAGCCAGATGACATTGTGCGAGTCAGCGGGGTAGCCGGTGCAGCCGGCGAACTGTTCCTCGCCGGCGGAGCGGACCATGATGGGGTTCTCGAGTGTGCCTGCCCCCTCGGTCGTTAGCTGAACTTCTCCCCGCATTCCGAATGATTCCACTTGAGCTTACCCTTCCGCGAGGCGTCCAGCGGCCGCATGTCAAAGATGTCGACGCCCTCCATCTTGCCGAGAATCTCGAGACGCTCAAGACCGGTGGCCTGCTCCAGGTCGGTAGGCACGGTGCCGGGCTGGGCGCCGGGGCCGATGAGGTCGTCTTCCGTCTTGATGTCTGTGAAGGGGAAGCCTGCCCGTCAGCGATCGTCGTCCAACCAATTTCCCTCATGCATCCTCCGTCCATATATTCCTTCTCTCAAATGTGTCGCCGTCGAGACCTTTCACTCCCCCCAATTGCCTGACGTCAGAAGCTCCCTCTGCAGCCATGACGCAGGCACAGCCACCGCCCCTCCCTCCCGAAACACAAAAACAGAGCCATACCCTTCAGAGTCTTGATCTTGGGCTGATCGGGCAACGCATTGCCTGCAAAGCAGAAGCTGTTAGCTATCACAATTGATCTTCTGAACCAAGCGTGATTTTGTCGTTCGTCGTCGAACTTACGGCGCACAACGGTGGTGGCCAGGCTGCGGCGGAGCAGCGGAGCGACGGCAGCGCGGCGCGCGACGGCCACGGCAGAGCGCTGCAGGAACATGGTGGTGGTCGTTGTCCTCGGGGAGGTGATGATGTTGGGTCAATTGGTGGTTGGGAGCGGAAGTCGGTTTCGCGGGTCAGAGAAATGGATGGCCTGATTTGTCGGGCTTGTTGCACCCTGCGCACAGGTGCTGTGCACAGCAAGCATGCAGCCGAGCTGGCCAAGGTGGTTGCCGTTTTGGGTTAGTGTATGTAGTGCATGTGATGCTGCACGTGACCACCCCTTTCTCAACCACCTGAGATGAGAATGCAAGTTTTACTGGGAAACGAAGTCGCATGCATGGGATGTAGCTTGTAACATTGCTTTGAGTAGACTCTAGAAGACGGGATTGTTAGACTGTGTGTTCCTCGCAGCCTTTCTGGACCGGATGTCAACGGTTCCAAGTGACAATCCACTAGTGAGGCTCGAGTCTATCACTGCACTGGCTTGAAGCAACTCAAGTAGCTTGAACCAGCTTACACAGCTGTTTATGTCTAATAAGAGGCTTTCGTCTTCATTTCCCATGTTTAGAGTATAGACCCTTTCCCGTCCCCAACCCATTCGTCACAGCCGACTCCCCCCAGCCCCTTCCAGCCCCGTGCCCCGAATGATGCCGTCCTGATACTCGGTGGCGACATGCACCCCGTGGGGACTCCAGATCTTGCTCTCGATGATTCCTCGACCGGCACCGGCCCGAGGGAAACCCGCCTCTTGAATCCACCAGCCGTCCTCCTCGCGCAGGACAGCCTCGCGCGCGCCGACGTGCAGCACGAACGAGTAACTCAGGCTAGCCGCGCGGCCGAATGCCCGCCCGATTCCCAGATGGTTGCCGGCCATCAGCAGGCCGTTGCGGTCGGCCACGTACGCGTGCAGGGCGGCGTGCGCGTTGGCGAGCGCGTCTGCATCATCCTGTTCGTCCGGCCCCTCGTTCCCACCACCACCACCACCTTGCCCGTTGGTGGTGGTGGTGCGCGGCAGCAGCTTGTACAGCAGCAGCTCGCGGCGCTCGTGCACTGGCCGGCCGGCGTTATACGCGCGCATATCAACCTTGCGCATGGTGGCGACGGGGAATTTCCCGGGCTGGTGGGCGCCCGTGTGCTCGACGATGCCGTCGATGTCGACGGGCGGGGCGGGCGGCCAGGCCTCGGGCGGGCGGGTGGCGAGCAACGCGGCGAAGCGGTGCTGTGGGGGCGACTCCTGCGCCGAGATGCCCGCGCTGTCAGGCTCGGATAGTTTGAGCGAGCAGACGGCGGTGAAGCAGGGCGGGCCCGGCGGGAGCGCGGCGTCGGCGGGAGGGAAGTGGTCGTCCTTTGGGTTGGTGCTGGGCTGCGCCGGCTGGTGGGCTGTTACTGACAGCGTGCTGAAGCTTCGCGAGGCCGTGAGCGGCGTCACTGTGTAGAGAAATGGGCGGCTCGGGATGCCCGGGCGTGTGAAGTAGCCGTGAATGGTCTGTGGCGGGGTTCAGTACGGGGAGGACGGTGACAGTGAGGCGAAGTCCACCGAGGCCCTGTGCATACATGAAGATGCAGCCTCTCGGCCAGCTGTGTCCCCTTCGCATCCTCGAGCTTCCTCCACGCCCGGCCCACGGCCAGCGCTGCTTGGGCATACACGTGGCCACCAAAGGCGGCCTCGTGGAAGTTGGGCATGTCTGCATCCGCCGTGAAATCGGAACCCGGGAGGTATGCGGCCCGCGTGCTCATGAAGCGGCGGACATGCCCGTCCGAGGGCAGGCTGACCAGCGCCAGCGCCTCGTGCCAGGGCAGTGGCGGGTCGGCGTCACTGCGAAGCACGGGCATGGTGACGGCGGATTGCACCAAGTATGAGTAAGGTACGGGGATATTCGAAGGAAACCGTCACCCTTCACTTGTTAATTTCGTTTTGATGAGTCGAGTCTCGAACCAGCCAGTCCGTTGTTGCAACGCCAAGCTTCCCCGCATCCCTGGGTACGGAGTACGTTGGTAGCTACCGACAACCGACACTGAGATCCCGTCCAGCTCGGGACGGCGGACACAGCCTCAAGATGCCGGCCCAGCTCTCTGTTGAGGAGGACTACACAGTAAAGTGTTGAGACCGCCGCAGGCGGGTGCCGGCCGGCGACCGACCCACTTCGGCATCCCGGCTACTGCGTACGCGGTTCAGGGGCCCCGGCTCGCTCTCAGCTCCCCATGAGTGCCGAGGTTAAGAGTCCGAGCCGCATCGAGGTCTCCCACGTGATGGCACGCGGGTTGGTGCAACATGACGACTTCCGAGTCGACTGCTGAAGCGTGCTGAATGGGGAGAGAAAAGCAGGAGAGGTGAAACAGGAACCACAAAGTCACCGTTGAACAACCTTTCAGTCGACACAGCAACGCGGTGCCGGCATACTGTTTCAAGACGGTGCAATAGTGGCTATTTTTATCACCCTGTCGAATTGGGCTTCGGGTCGCTGCGTCATCAGTGCAACCAACGATGCGGGTAGTTATGGCGTGGATGGCGCCGTGCAATGCGGGGCAGTCCGTGCTGGCTCGAAGTTGACCCCAACGCATCCAACCGGTACTGCGTACGCAGTAGTAGGTCAGAATAGCGGGGTTGCCGTGGTGCCCTCCCTCTTTACCCGAACAACTCGACGAGCACCTGGCCACCTCGTTTTGTCTGTTACGGTGTATGTATGTCTGACTTGACAATGACGGAGTGATCCCCACGGAGGACAAAGTGGCCGCGAGGAGGTGCCGAGCATTCAAGCAATTGACCATGATGGCCGACGATGGGAGAAAGGTTCAGAAGAGTGCGTCTCCGTACCGCACTGTCTCCCCAGAACACGACGGCAGCGAATATGCATATACGATCCAAAGCCGTGAAAACACCCAGCCAGTGACGCCACGATCGTGTATTCGTTCCATGGCCTTACCGTTCAAAGTGCCCGCACAGCACCCGACGTCCAGCCCGAACGGTTCACCGAGAAGGAGGATCGCGAGACGGCAAGGTGGGTCCATCCTCCAGAGCCAGCCCGGGGCTGCCGAACCCTTGCAGGGCAGGGGGCGAGGGACCTCCGGCTGGCAACCGGCGCCAGTGGTGGGAAATGTCGGGGTGATGGGTCGTTGTGAAACACACCCAGCGCTGCGTGCCTCTTTCCTGCAGCACGTCCCATCGGATCCGCATCGCTGGGAACTCTGGTAACGGGCCCTCGCTTGGCTGGCGCGGTACCACGATTGCCACTTGCTGGGCAAGCTCGAGGAAGATCGAGGATAGCGTGGTCACTGCGCAGACTCGAGACGTTCGATGCTCATGTTCTGTCAGGCCTCGGAAGCGAAAGCAGGTGTTACCGGGAACCTGATATCCAGGCAACGTGTGTACATAGGTAGGCAGTTTCCGTGGTCAACCTACTGCCTCATCTCCTGACCGACGAGCGGTGATCCCTTGTCCCCTGAAGCTGATGCCGGTTTTGCTTTTTCGGGGTCTGGAAGTTTCTTGAATCCAAGATGTGACCTTGGCTAGACGGTTTCGGAGATTTGGCGGCAATGCACATATACACGTAGTACAATCTCCCGTGCGCGCACATTGCTTTTGGGGACGATCTGAGAGAGACGAACTGGGTGCTGCAGGTTGCTGAAACCAGCTGTGAGATTGCGATGGGTCACGGACGGCGACGCCAAGGAGAGCGGCATTTCCGTCTTCGTGTGCCTGACGAAGTTGCCTGGTTGCTTCCACTTCAGCGGCCTCGATGGGCGGCAGGAAGGAGCCTAGGAGATAAAATGATGGATCATTGCTGCCCAACGCAGATCCGATCTGGCAACTGCCGCGCAAAAAGAACAGCGACCGAGAAGCGCTCCTTCCTTGTCGGGCAACCTGTCTGACTCTACCATTGCCCAAATTTGTTGCGCCGCGTGACCCGAGCTGATCGAATGAGGTTGAGGTGAAAGCTGGCTGTTTGACCATTGCCGTTAGCCTCGCATCGGCAAGGCGCCCCTTCGATGCATCTTCTTCTCAAAACGGCCATTAGCAATTCCGGGCCGCGCCTCTTCTGGTGTTCTGCCGAGTGACACAATTCAATTTGTTCGGAACGTTCAAGTCACATGGGCAGACTGGAGGAGAGGATCAGAAATGCAAGAAACGACACGACTCGACCATGTGCTGTTCGTCAGCACCTCCGCGGAGGCCTGTCGTCGTCGTCGGCGGCGGATGGGTGGGGTCTGTGCCCCTTTTCTTCTTTCCCCGCAACCCGCAGCCGGGGAGATCTTGTGCGCATGCGGAGTCTTCCGTGTGCAACATTGGAAAGCCCCAAACACTCAGAACTCAGAGGTCTCAACATTTCTTGGTTTTTTTTTGTCTCCGCCCAGCCCCGGGGGTAACTCTCCATTCCCGGTGGCATCCACGTGTGCCCCTGGGGCATACTGCGTGCGAAACCGGTGGCGAGACACGGCTTGCAGAAAAGCCACACGGAGAGAGGATGAAATTGTCTGATGAGCGTGTTGAAGGCTGATGGTTGAGCTGAACAGGAGCCTATCACTTTTGGTCCACTTGGGCAAGGTGATGAAAGTGACGAATCTGGGTACCGAGCGTTAGCGTGCATGGACCAGGCAGCCATGGCAGGCTTGCAGGCTCAAGTGAGCTCGAGGCAAGCACGCTCGCTGCGGCACGGCAAGCTCCAGGACGATTTGCGGGGCGCGCCAAAAGAGAGACACCCACTCGAGCCATTGCAGGGACCCCGGCTCCAGGACTTTGTAAGCGCACCAACGACCCACCACGGCCACTGCGCGACGAAACGAGGCTTTTTGGGCAAAAGCAATGAATTGGTTGTCCGATTACGGGATGGAATTGCGCCCACCAGTGATTCTGTCGCACCGTTTACTTGTACACTACTGCGTACACAGTAGTGTACCGTACCTACTCTGCCGTCGCTGTCGGTAATCCGGCCGGGGCATTTGCCAATTCTCTGATTTTTGGGCACGAGACCCGAGAGATACGACATGGGGCTTTGTTGACGATGGGTTTCATTTGAACCCGTCCAACTAGACTTACGTTCACTGTGGGTTGATCGTTGTCTTGAGCGATGGTATGATGTGGGACAGGACGCCGACGCTGACGCTGACAGGTTTGTGCTTGCTCGCCGTCTGGGATCAGATCGATCAGTTGAGGCTCTCGAGCCTGCGTGTGCGACACCGGCCTTCTCCCTCTCCCTCACCCTCACCCTCCCCGGGTGTCGCTCTCCGCTCTCCGCTCTCCGCAGCTGTCCGCTGCCTCGCTGTCTTGCTGTGTCACCCGAAGTCCGCTGTCTTCGCGCGCCGAATCGCCAGCTTGCGTCTCGAGGGCGTCTGCCTGCCTGAGCCTGCCCAGCTCCTCTGGCGCCACCACCCCAAGAGCCAACCACTGCCAGCCAGTCAACACCATTTCTCGCGCCCAGCCCCGAACTGCCTGCCCTCTCGGGTCCCCCAGAAATTCCTGCATTGGGAACTCATGCCATGCAACCTTGCCTCTGACTGGGCCTACGGAGGCTGCGGCCAAAAGTCATTCCACAACGTGGCTTGCCAAGCCCGACCCACACAGTAAGCCATCCATCAGA